>NC_069488.1:21128653-21158492 GCF_026875155.1 Cherax quadricarinatus | reverse complement strand
ATTTACCTACATTTTAAGGAAAAATACTTTTATTTCTATTGCATTTGTGGTCTTAAGCAGTAATATATCATGACAATGCACCACAATTACATATTCACTTTTAATTTGTAATGATCTGGAGGTCTAAAAAAAAAATTGTTTAGCTGTTTGGGGGCTCCCAAGAACATAACCCTATTTTTCCCATAAGTTGTTCAGTTTTTCTAACACTGTTTTGTCTAACACGGCGTTTTCAGGAACGTAACTACCGTGTTAAATGACGGTCTACTGTAATTGGCAAATATGCTGATGACTGATAATCAAGAGCGAAAACATTAAAACAAAATTTTATAGAATTCATATTGTAGTAAAGATGAAAGCCATAGGTGGGGGCCACAGTCAGCCATTTTGGCCAATAAGGTCCTAATTAACTGTATCTACACACTTCTGTAGCAAAGACAAGGAGCAAGGGATGGCAGTTAAGATATACCTTATTCCTGTCACTTTTTACCCCATTTCAAACAAGAATGTGTGGCTCAATCACTAGCACACTCAGCTCAGTTCAAATCCCCAGTACAGATGGAAAACTTTAGGGCGTGTTTCCATAAGACACCTGCCATCCTTGTTCACCCATCAGTAAAATGGGTATCTGGGTGTTAGTTGACTGCTGTGGGTTGCATCGTGGGACAAAATTGATCTAATTTGCCTGAAATGCTCTGCACAGCAAGGGGCTTTCTATATAGTAGTATGTCACTGATGTCAGCTAGGCCTGTATACCTTGTACAGTGGACCCCCGCATACCGTACGCATCGCATACCGTACAATCCGCATACCGGACGCTTTGATCGCTAAAATTTTGCCTCGCATACCGCCCAAAAACCCGCTCACCGCCCTTCGTCCGAGACGCGTCCAATGTGCGGCCTGAGCCAGCCTCATATGTTCCGCCGGTGGCATTGTTTACCAGCCAGCCTCCGCGGTAACATCCAAGCATACAATCAGAATATTTCATATTATTACAGTGTTTTCGGTGCTTTATCTGGAAAATAAGTGACCATGGGCCCCAAGAAAGCTTCTTGTTCCAACCCTACAGCAAAAGGGTGAGAATTCCAATAGAGATGAAGAAAGAGATCATTGATAAGTATGGAAAGTGGAGTGCGTGTCGCCGACCTGGTCAGGTTGTACAAGAAAACCCAAATCAACCATCTCTACTATTGTGGGCAACAGAAAGGCAATCAAGGAAGCTGTTCTTGCCAAAGGTTTAACTGTGTTTTCGAAACAGAGATCGCAAGTGATGGAAGATGTTGAGAGACTCTTATTGGTGTGGATAAATGAAAAACAGCTAGAAGGAGATAGCGTCTCTCAAGCGATCATAAGCGAAAAGGCTAGGAAGTTGCATGAGGATTTAATTAAAAAAATGCCTGCAACTAGTGATGATGTGAGTGAATTTACGGCCAGCAAAGGTTGGTTTGAGAGATTTAAGAAGCGTAGTGGCATACATAGTGTGATAAGGCATGGTGAGGCTGCCAGTTTGGACCACAAAGCAGCTGAAAAATATGTGCAGGAATTCAAGGAGTACATAGAAAGTGAAGGACTGAAACCTGAACAAGTGTTTAATTGTGATGAAACAGGCCTGTTTTGGAAGAAAAGCCAAGCAGGACCTACATTACTCAGGAGGAAAAGGCACTCCCAGGACATAAGCCTATGAAAGACAGGCTTACTTTGTTGATGTGTTCCAATGCTACTGGTGATTGCAAAGTGAAGCCTTTATTAGTGTATCACTCTGAAACTCCCAGACCGTTCAGGCAAAAGAATGTCCTCAAGGAGAATTTGTGTGTGCTGTGGAGGGCAAACAGTAAGGCATGGGTCACTAGGGACTTTTTCTATGACTGGTTACACCATGCATTTGCCCCCAATGTGAAAGATTACCTAACTGAAAAGAAATTAGAACTTAAGTGCCTCTGGTGTTAGACAATGCCCTGGTCATCCTACAGACGTGGCAGAGCGACTTTATGGGGACATGAAATTCATTAAGGTGAAGTTTTCGCCTCCTAATACCCACTCCTCTCCTGCAGCCCATGGACCAGCAGGTTATTGCAAACTTCAAAAAACTGTACACAAAAGCTCTGTTTGAAAGGTGCTTTGTAGTGACCTCAGAAACTCAACTGACTCTAAGAGACTTTTGGAGAGATCACTTTAATATCCTCAATTGTGTAAACCTTATAGGTAAGGCTTGGGAGGGAGTGACTAAGAAGACCTTGAACTCTGCTTGGAAGAAACTGTGGCCAGAATGTGTAGACAAAAGGGATTTTGAAGGGTTTGAGGCTAACCTGAGAGGATTATGCCAGTTGAGGAATCCATTGTGGCATTGGGAAAGTCCTTAGGGTTGGAGGTTAGTGGGGATGATGTGGAAGAGTTGGTGGAGGAGGACAATGAAGAACTAACCACTGATGAGCTGATAGATCAACTTCAAGAGCAAGAGGCCAGACCTGAGGAAACTGGTTCAGAGGAGGGGAGAGAGAAATTGAAGAAGTTGCCTACTACAAAGATTAAGGAAATCTGTGCAAAGTGGCTTGAAGTGCAAACCTTCATGGATGAAAATCACCCTCACACAGCTATTGCAAGCCGTGTTGGCAACCTGTACACTGACAATGTTGTGAAACACTTTAGGGAAGTCATAAAGGAACGAGAGGTACAGGCCACTATGGACAGATATGTTGTGCGAAAGAAGTCCAGTGACTCTGAAGCTGGTCCTAGTGGCATTAAAAGAAGAAGGGAAGTAACCCCAGAAAAGGACTCGACACCTCAAGTCTTAATTGAAGGGGATTCCCCTTCTAAATACTAACACTCTCCCCTCCTCCCATCCCATCAATCATCAACCCAGATCTTCAATAAAGTAAGTGTCATGTAATTGTGCATGCCTTTTTCAGTTTGTGTGTATTAAAATTAACATTTCATGTGGTAAAATTTTTTTTTTTTCATACTTTTGGGTGTCTTGCACGGATTAATTTGATTTCCATTATTTCTTATGGGGAAAATTCATTCGCATACCGAACATTTCGCATAACAACCAGCCCTCTTGCACGGATTAAGGTCGCTATGCGGGGGTCCACTGTACCTTGTAGGAATAAAGTTATTAATTAATTAACTGTATCATGATGGTGTGATTGCTGGTGGTTTCTGAGGGTTATACATGCTCAAACTTCCCACTTACTATGGAAGGAATATGTTATACAGTGAAACCCAGTTATTTGGCCGTTGCAGAAATCGGCTGATTCAGAAATCGAGCAAATTCATAAGTGAAATTTTGCTCTGGATATCGGCCATGTTCTCAGAAATCGTTGGTATGAGACATGTCACCAATGACCGGCAATGCCCTTCTTTACACGTATCACCCTCAGTCTGACTGTCTTTCTCATTGGATTAGGAATGCTTTACGGCTTCACCCATTGTTTTTGGTGTTTTTTTTTTGATAGAAATGTGAAATAAGCCACATGGGGCCAAAAAAAGTTTAGAGTGCAAGCCCTTTGGTAAAGAAGGTGAGAAAAACAACAGAAGTCAAGAAAGAAGTTATCGCAAAATATGAAAGTGGTGTACATGTCGGACCTTGCCAGGATGTATGGCAAATCGACATCAACACTCAGTTCCATCCTGATGAAGAAGCAGAATCAAGGAAGCTGATGTTGCAAAAGGGGCAAATATGCTAATGAAACAGAGGTCACAAACAGTTGAGGAAGTGGAAAAGTTGTGTTGTTGTTGTGATCAATGAGAAACAATTAGTGGGAGATAGAGTTTCAGAGGGTAAAATTTGTGAGAAGGCAAGGCAGTTCCCATACGGATCTTGTAAAGAAAATGCCAAGAACGAGTGCTCCTGTTAGTGAATTTAAGGCCTGCAGAGGCTGGCTCTACAGATTCATAAAGCGTAGTGGCATACACAGTGTTGTAAAGCATGGTGAAGCTGCAATTTTCTGACAAAACGTGAGGCTGAAGCATTCATGCATGAATTCCTCCCTCAACAAGCGTTCAACTGTGACGAAACAAGCCTCTTTTGGAAGGAAAATGCCAAAGAGGACCTACATCATGCAGGAGGAAAAGGCACTGCCATGCCCACAGGCCTGTGAAAGACAGGCTTACTCTCTTGTTCTGTGGTAAAGCTAGTGGGGATTTCAAAGTGAAGCCTTTACTCATGTATCACTCAGAAAATCCCCGAGTGTTCGGGAAAAAAACAATGTCGTGAAGAGTAAATTGTGTGTGATGTGGAAGGCTAACAATAAGGCATGGGTCACGAGGCTAATTTTCATTGAGTGGGTCAATGAAGTGTTGGCCCAAGTGTGAAAAAATACCTCCAGAAAAAATAACTTGCCTGTCCTGTAATGGACAATGCTCTTGCTCATCCTCCAGACTTGGGAAGACCAATTGTTTTGAGGAGTGAGTTTATCACATTGAAATTCTTGCCCCCTAATACCACTTCTCTCATCCAGCTCATGGACCAGCAGGTCATTTCAAACTTCAAAAAACTCTACAACCAGAGCAATGTTTCAAAGGGGCAGTGAATGACCTTGGACACTAAAAATTTACCCTAAGAGTTCTGGAGGAACACTTCAGTTATCCTCCACTGCATAAACCTTATAGATAAGGCTTGGCTAAGCCTTGTCAATAAGGCTTATGCAGTGGAGGATACTGAAGTAACTTCCAGGGACTTTGAACTCTGCTTGGAGTGACTTCCAGGACTCCGAACTCCACTTGGAGAAAATTGTGGCCAGATTGTGTCCTCAACAAGGATTTTGAAGGCTGACCCTGACGAACCTATGCCTGTTGTGGAATGTATTGTTTCATTGGGGAAGTCCATGAAGTTGGATGTGAGTGGCGAGGATGTGGAAGAGTTGGTGGACGACCACAGGGAAGAGCTAACCACTGAAGAGCTGCAACACCTTCAACTGGAATAGCAACAGACTGTAGCTGAGGTATTGATTCAGAGGAGGAAGAGAGGGGGAAGAATGTGCTTTCCTCAGTGATTAAAGACATTTGTGGAAAATGGAGTGATGTGCAGAGTTTTGCAGAGAGTTATCACCCTGACAGAACTGTTGCAACCCGTGTCTGCATTATGTTCAATGGCAATATATTGTCCCATTTTAGGCAAGTTTTACAGAGACACCAGAAACTGGCCTCTCTGGACAGATATTCTGTGTGACAGGGGTGCAGTTGCTCTCAAGCTGGTACTAGAGCCAGTAAAAGACAAAGAAGGGAAGTAACCCCAGAGAGGCTTTGATACCTAAAGTCCTTATGGAGGGGGATTCTCCTTCTAAACAATAAACTCTCCTCCCTCTCTCCTCCTCCCTGTCTTCCATAATTTTTTTAGTTTAATATGTTTATTATGCACCCCATACCCATCCTGTGGGCAGTAGTCAAAGATTACAGAGGTACATAATGGGTCCAGGGACTGGACCCCAAAGTTACGATAGCCGAACTAGTTACAAAGGTAATGAACTCCAGGTAGATCTGGTCACAATCATAGAAAGTTACAAAGGTAATGAATCATCCTCACTCCCATACATGGTTACAACATGAACAAATTACAAAGTATGAGCCACTGACACGTCCATACCCCGTCACAATTGTAATGAGTTATAAATACAAAATTAAGTGGGTCATACACCCACATGAGCGTGCGCACACACATACACACACGAAGGCGCACGCACATACACATGCACACGAGCATACAAACATCATATACACACAAGCACGCACACACACACACACACACACACACACCACACACACACACACACACACACAACACACACACACACACACACACACACACACACACATCACACACACACGTAGTAATGCTTTATTTACAGCTAGCAAAGTCAGAGTATTTCTCCAGAATGGTCTGTAATATACCACTGTGGATAAAATACTTTGCCATTTCTTGAACATTTCTGAGTGATAAGCCAACAAGAGTCTTCAATAAAGATATGTAATAGTGATTTAAATGTTCATTTATTTATTTTATTTATTTATCATTGTTTTTTGTATGTAAAACTATAATCTTTAAAATTTTTTTTTTTTTGTTAATATCTTTGGGTGTCTGGAAACGGGTTAATTGTATTTATATTATTTCTTATCAGAAATATTGCTTCAGTTTTAGGTCATTTCGGATTTAGGCCAACCTTCTGGAATGGATTATGGCCGATAACCGGGGTTCCACTGTACCTTTCACGAGTTCTGAAAGTTTTTCTCCCCCCAGAGTTGTCTCCCGCTAATAAGCTCTAATGAACTGAAAAAAAAAGCATTGGTTAGTGAAGCATCTTCAAAATGAAGATATCTAGGTGTAGCACATGTGCCTAATTTATCAACTTATTCTATACTAATGTTATGAAACACTGAGAGACAACACAGTAAGTGTCCAGAGCCAAGACTGTTCAACTGCCTCCCAGCATACATAAGGGGGATTACCAATAGACCCCTGGCTGTCTTCAAGAAGGCCCTGGACAGGCACTAAAGTCAGTACCTGACCAGCCTAGCTGTGGTTCATACGTCAGTTTGCGTGCGGCAAGCAGTAACAGCCTGGTTGATCAGACTCGGATCCACCACAAGGCCTGGTCTCAGACCGTAGCTGCAGGGACATTGACCCCTGAAACCCTCTCCAGGTATACTCCAGGAGTCAACAAACTGCTCCTCCAATCCATTAGAAATAGAGGTTAGAGGAACACAACCTCATTTTTTCCATATGTTTTCCAGTCCGCAGACCCAGAAATTCAATGACAGCAGTTTTCAGGAACATCTGAGTGAGCTCAGCTCACTCAGATAAGCTAGTGCGTGGTAAATTTGGGCCTAGATATGAGAAAATGGGTCTGTGTGGTAAGTGTGCACCATATAAAAAATATCCTGCAGAAAGAGGAGCATAATGAGAAAGAACTGCAACAGCGTTTTTGGCTTTAAAACAGCGAATTTATGGTGCATTTTTGTATTGTTTTATTGCTGTATTCTCAGTTTCTTGGTATTACATATAGAATGGAAGGCATGTTACAGAAATAGAGATGATTTTGATTCATTTTAGGACTTAAGGTAGCCTGAAATTTAGCTCAAAAAACGGAAATGTTCATTTTTGCTGAATCTAGAGTACACACATTACGTCACTTGTCCAATACCCATCCAACTGATCAGTCTAATACATGTCCACAAATGTACTTAACATTATTTATACAATTATTACAATAATGCGGTAGTCTGCATATCAGTAAATCTTTTACTTTTGTGTGAATAATTCAAAATGGAAAGCAAATGTAACAAAGAAGAGGCCTGAGGACATGACTAATGAACAGAGGAAATGTTGTTTTAGTGCCAGAAATGTCTACATTGTTTATTCTGGACCCTATTTTGAAATTGACATTTTCTTAGTTTTCTGAGAAACTGGCCAAATTACCTCTTTCTGGCCACTTTATTGGGTAGTTGAAATAGGTAAATTGGCACTTTCTGTACTCAGTCGATAGAATAGAGGGAATACTAGTGAAATAACTATGATTTTGGTCGACTGGAACAGTGCAATTGGCTGAAAATAGGGCTCAAAGTGGGTGAAATCTCCAATAGGTAAATATCGCCGAGACCGCTAAATTTGCAAGAGTATAATTCCATAAGTTTTCAATCAAATTTCATACCTTTGGTTTCATTACTTTTAGAAAAAGATTTTCTTTTATTTCATAAGAAGAAACATTTTTTAAAATTCTCCAACCCTGAGAGCAAGTTTCAGATCAGGGGTTCTGACCCTCAAAAGGTTAAAGTCACCATCTGGCATAGTTACCCAAATGGAAACAACTATGGCAAACCAAGGAGAATCCAGGAGTCATGCAGACACCATGATGGGGAAGATGATAAATAACATGGAAACATAATACAAATGTTCAAATGAACAGAAACACATTCTGGGGAGTGATCAGAGCTGAGCGTAAAAAGCAGCATATGGCAGTGTACCTTCAAGGTTATAATGTTATGCTCTCTCTGGCCCACTGACACCAGAAAAATGTGTGTAGCACTAGAAGAACACTCCTTTTGTAATCCAAGATTAATAAATAACACAAATTTCTCTCAAAAATAAAAACTGCTAAAAAGTAATATGCTTTCCTGCTTTTCCTTGATATCTCAGAGGTTATTGACGTATTTATTGAAACAGAACCATTAATAATGAGTTGATTGAAAGGATTTTCACAACAAGCATTCAACTATGATTAGATTTTAGATTTTGCCACCGAAGTGGCTAGTTTATTGTGCACCCCATATCCATCCTGTGGACGGTATAGTGCGGAGCATATGGATACACAAAAGGCCTAGGAACTAGGCCCCAAAGGGTTAACAGGAATACATATGGATTTATATCTACATATCTATAGTTCGCTTATCTGTTACAAGCAAATTTAGGAAATTTGCTTAGTATATCTGGTATCTTATTTTCATTAATAAGATATCTTGACATGTCACATAGGTATTATACTGTCTGTCTCTGTATTCCTCAATAAGTGGACAATTAAGCACATAGTGTTCAAGAGTGTGACCATATGCCTGATCACATAATTTACATTTAGTTTGATCATCATCTGCGTGTCTCCCAAACTGCCAGAAGTACTTGTAACCAAGCCTAAGCCTGGCCACTACAACATCAGTCAGTCTGTTCACATTGCAAGTTGCTCCATAAAACATACTTATCTACGTTCATGTTATCATAGTGGGTTATAGATCTACTCAGGCTTCTAACTGCATTCCTATAACAATCATTTTCATTATTTACTTCTCTCCTAATATTATTCCTAATGCTAGACACAGTTATACCAAAGTTATATTCTACATTCTCCTTCTGGATACTCTTCTTGGCTAACATATCAACTTTATCATGAAGGAGTAATCCAATGTGTAATGGGATCCATAGCAATTGTACATTAATTCCTTTGTCCCTAATTTTGAGTATCTATACCATGGCTTCCCCATATGAGCATGTTGTTGGAGTCATTATATGAGCCAAGAGCCTTCAATGATGACATAGAATCAGTAATGATGATAGAGTCAAGCTCAGTGTCATAGGTTAGCTTTAGCGCCATTAGATTGCAAACAATTCAGTTTGCAGTGTAGACGCCCAGTTGTAATTCTTATGCCTAACTCAACAAATTTATTATCGTTCTTAACTAGGGAGGTGGCAACAATAGCAGATGCAGCCCTGTCAGAAGACTCCTGTTTAGATCCATCAGTGTATATAACTTGTGATAACTTGTTACTACCAGCTAGGTGAGAAATTTCTTCTTGAGCAGTTGCTCTAAACAAGAGATTTAAGGAAGGATTACTAGCAATGAGCTTCTTGGGAGGGACTTGTAGGTATGTGATATTAAATGAACACATCTTCCATGGAGGGGTGAAATGCTCTTGTTGCCTACAGTGATACAGTTCATGCAGGTTATAAAACTTAATGCAATTGCACGTTTTCACAATCCATTTAGATCTGTGTGTATTTACCTCTAGACACTTGGTAAGATTCACTGTGACAGTGTCTGGTTCGTTTCTCAACATTCTAATACCGAGTACAGTGTTAATTTCAACAATCCTATCACTGATACTAGAAATACCAAGCTCCTTCCTCATGTTAAGAACTTTTGTAGATCTGGGACAGCCAAGAATAATCCTGAGAGCTTCATTTTGCATTAACTCCAAGGGTCGGAGAGAACTTTCTCTAGCTAATATCAACATGGAGCAGCATAATCAATTAAGGACCTAACATAGGCTATGTACATCATTCTCACGATTCTCACATTAGCACCATAGTTGGGATTGTAGCCAGCAACAGCTTTGAGAGCATTTAGCCTAGCTTTAAAATGAAACCTCAAATTCCAACTTTCTTAATTATTTTCAGAACACGGCAAACCAAAGGTAACTGAAACTGCGGAAACTGAAATCCACAGATACAGTGGACCCCCGGATTAAGATGTCATCGGATTACATAAAATTTCAGAATAAGTAATATTTTTGCGTCAAAATATGGCTCACTTAACGACAAAGAACTCAGTTAAAGTCATTCGTCCCGAATGTGTCCGCGTGGCGTGAGCGGCTTGGACACTCCATGTACAGCCAGCATGCTATTGTTTACAAGCCAGTGAGGATGATTCCACGTGCACATGCAATACATTTTGTATTATTCCATTTTTTTAGTGCTTGTAACTGCTAAGTAACCCATCATGGGCCCAAAGAAAGCTTCTAGTGCCAGCCCTTTGGTAAAGAGGGTGAGAAATACTATTAAATTCAAGAAAGAGATCATCGCAAAATACGAAAGTGGAGTGAGTGTCTCCAAGCTGGCCAGGTTGTGTAACAAACCCCATACAACCATCGCTACTATCTTAGCCAAGAAAAAGGCAATCAAGGAAGCTGTTTTTGGGCAAATGGTGCAAATATGCTTACAAAACAGAGATCGCAAATACTACTCGAAACAGGCCTGTTTTGAAGGAAATGCTAAAACAGGACCTACATTACTCATGAGGAAAAGACACCCCCAGGACACAAGCCTATGAAAGACAGGCTAACTCTCATGTTTTGTTGTAATGCTAGTGGAATTGCAAAGTGAAGCCTTTACTCGTGTATCACTCTGAAAATCCCAGAGTGTTCAAGAAAAACAGTGTCTCGTCAGTCATCAATGCATCTTCAATAAAAGTGTCATTTTATTATTTATTTATGTAATTTATTCAGCATGTTTCAATGTTTTCTGTGTAGGGAAATGTATATTTCATGTGAAAAAATTATTTTGTTTAATACTTTTGGGTGTCTGGAACGGATTAATTGGATTTCCATTATTTCTTATGGGGAAAATTAATTTGGATTACAACAGATTTGGTTAAGACACGCTCTCTGGAACGGATTAATGTCATAATCTGGGGATCCACTGTACGGGGATTCTACTGTAGTGCTGTTTAGAGTACATAGTAACATGTCTTCGAGAGGATGCTAACTCATTTGGATACTGTTTGGTTTTTTGTTGAATGTGAGTGTTGAATTTCAAGTTGATGTCTAACAACATACGTAAGAATCTTCCTTCGATCTGTTTTTGCAATGGGAGAACTGTTAATCATTTAAAGTCTAGTTGGGCATTTATAGCTCTGTTCCCAAACATCATGTAGAAGGTCTTGTCAATGTTAAGAGTGAGGTTATCGATAGTCATTCAGGCCGATATCTTAAAGAGTTATTTTAAGTTAAATTAAATTTTTTTATTTCTTTGCATAGTACATATACAATGTGTGATTTACACATTATAAAATATTATTAAGTACAAAGAAGCCACTAACATGCCTCATTAACAGGGTTGTTGAAAGAATTAGGATTTGAGTGGGAGATGACAAAAGTCGTGTCATCTGCAATGACCAGGTCACCACTGAACAGGACTCAGTGTGAATGCTTTGGGAAGATTCCAGAGCAGCGAGAGGACATCCCAGTGCATCGTTTCAGCGTAAATAGTGGAAGTGTTGTGCAGCTTGTGAGGGTTGGTGTGGTGAGAGTGTCCAGGTCAGGACCAGTCAGTGCCCCTCCACACTGCTGGGGGGGAGGGGCAGGGTGTGTGGGTGAAGATGAACAGAACACTGGTGTTGGGAGTCACATGCCTATATCTTTCATGATGTGCATGGAAAGCAAATAAATGCTGTGTCTGTTGTAGGCAGGACAGTGTGAACAACAGTGCACAATCAGTGTGTAGGGAAGTGCCCCTCACACCCTCCCCGGGCTTTGCCCCGTGTGTAGTAAACAGTGACCCTCTCATGACCCCTCACCCCTACACCTCAACCATTCAACTCCCCCCGCCTCACCCCCCACCCAACTCCAGTGCCACCCCAGCTGTAGAGGGTACTTTACCCTCCCAGCCCAAGTCAGCGATGGTACTGCAGGGACAGCGCCATGGAGTTCGACTGCGAGGCAGCTTTTCAAGTTTGCCACAGGCAGTGTGCACTCAGTTCCTCAAGCTTCAACACCCGTGCACACGGTGGATGTCTGGGCACCTGGAGGGCTCCAGGTAGGAACAACTAACAGCCCCTCCCAGCAGACATAGGTGACAGTGGCTACAACTTCACCTTTACAGAGGGCCTGGGATCTGCAATCAACTTGGCGTCCACCAGGACACTGACATGTCCCCAGGGCAGCTCTCCCTCGGGCTGCTAGTGGAGTCGCTGACCTCTTGGACCTCTTATCAAGGGTCGATGGTGCTCCTGCAAGCAGCAGATCTTGGCGCAACCTGCTGCTTTTTGCAATGGCTGTCTAGCTGTCCTGTCAAGGGGGGACAGGCACCTAGCAATATCTGTTGTTGGGGCAATGGATGAATTCCCTACAATGTTTAACGCTCATTACTCTGTAATTTGTTCATGACTGTAACCATGTATGGATGTGTTTATGATTCATTACTTTTGTAACTTGTCATGATTGTGATCAGCTCTACCTGGATCTAATTACCTTTGTAACTTGGTCATGATTAAAACCAGATCTAGTTCATTACCTTTGTAACTTGTTCAGCTATCAAAACTTTGGAGTCCAGTCCCTAGACGAATTATGTACCTCTGTAATCTTTTGACTATCGCCCACAGGATTGGTATGGGGGGCATAATAAAGATATTAAACTTAATCTGCAAAGAGAACAAGTCTAAGTTGCTTAGATGCATTTGGAAAATTACAGATGTATGTGATAAACAGGATAGGGATGAAAACACTGCCCAGTGGGATGCCTATGTCAACAGGTTTGGTTGACAAGGTTATGCCCTTGATAGAGACATATTGATGTCTGTTGGTAAGGTGGGGCTTTATATAGGAAAGTGCATGATCTCTGATACCACAATGCACAAGTCTGAGGTGCAGGATACTGTGGTTTACTGTGTCAAAGCCTTCCTAAGGTCAATAAAGGGGCCTAGTGGATATTCACTAGGTCGTTGGTCTTATATTTTTCTAGTGTATATATATAAATTATTAATAAAATAGCAAGCACTAATATAACATAACCTCATCTAACCCAAACTAATAAAGTGGCAAGATAACTGAGATAACCTGGAACAACTGTTTCAAGGACCCCAATGGTGAAAAGTTGACTGTCTGATATTTTGGTTATCCTAGATAATTTCCACATGTATGATAATTGTACTTACGTGTACCTGTGCTTAAATAAAGATACTTAACTCGTGGTTATAATTTAATTCATTGACGTCGCCTGACACACAAAACATCCATTATTCTTATGTTGGTGTCCAGGAAATTTCCATACATTTAATGACATGATAAAGTATTAGGTAACCTAGAGAATTACTAGTGTTATTTTCTGGTGTAATTAATAAATACTTTAAAATCCAGGAGAATATGTAAAGTAATGACTGGATAGTAAAGTCGGAGAAACTATTACTTTCCTTGTTTCCGCCGCATATATCACATTCTCACAACATTTAATAATATGCCAACATTACAACTTACCTCACAAAACAATTTTGAAGTAGTTACTATTTATGAATTTTTGTAAAACGTCAAATAATTTACATAAATATAATTTTTGTATCGCCTCGTCAACTATGTTGTTAGGGGTTTTGAGGAGCATCAAAGTTTACGACTTATTGAGCTTTATTTCACAATCTGGTGAAGATAAAGTAAGTAAAGCTGGGTGGAAAGTGGAACGTGTAACGTCAATAGCAATTCTCTTCAAGAATAGAAACGGGAATAATAAAAAAAATAAGTCAGGTGGATCCCATGCCAAAACTCCTGGAAAGAGAGAGAGAGACATCCGCACAGTTCTCTCTCTGAGTCAACAACAGGTCTTCCTCAGGCAATTATCTTTTTTGTTATTAAACTTGTATTTTTTATGCAGTACAAGGCTAAGTAATACACAATACACAAGGCTAAGTAAGTTTACAGTCTCGGCTGAGTGGTTGAGGGGAGTAGACGTGTGCTGGTGATCTGGACCTACTAATTCACAGGTCTACCCATTTCTCCCGACTGATAAGTCATCATTAAAACTCCTACTGTTGGAAGACAGCTTCAGTGTTGTGAGAACTCTTATGTGCGAGCTGTGACTAAGGATATATCTAGTCAAACACTGGAAATAGTTTTCCTTTTTGCAAAGGCCCTCACAGGCCTCTGCTTCCCCTCTGCCTTTCATTTGACCTCAGCCTTTCGCCTCTATCAACATACAGTGTAGAGGCGAATTTTGCTAGTCCACTGCTACTCGTGCCTCTCAAAATGCTCACAACTCATCGCTTTACCAACCTGAGGAATAACGACGAGTGTGCAGTCCTACGTGAGTTGGTAACCCAGGTGTGCACACACTGAAAATTCGTCTTTCACTCCAAGACACGTGTGCTAGAAGTTCTGCAAGTTTGGGAGTGAGTAACAATCTGTACGAGTATTGCAGTGTTTGGTAACTCTTGAGAAGTCTGCCTCAGCCTGTGACCTTGAGCGAGGCACTGCATCACCTGCCTGAGACTTTCGCCCATATTGACTATGTGAAGAAAGGCGAATGTGCATGCTCAGTTACCCCTGCTGTTCTCCTGTATCCCCAACTCTCCTCCTTTAAACTCAGCCGTTCGCCTCTATCAACGACGTGCAGTGTAGAGGTGTATTTTGCTGCCCCGCTGGTACTCGACTTTCTGAGTTCCGCAAGTGCTGCAGATTTGTTGTAACTATTTGCATGAGTGGATTACGCTGACTTAGGACATTGTGCTACCATCAGTACCTACGTAGGCTTAAAATGAGTGAGGAATGTCTGGCCTGCTGGGTGACCTTGAAAATGGCACTATAAGACTCGCATGCCACTTACACCCATACTGCGTGTGTCCAGTGAGGTGAATGTCCCTTCCTCGACTTTCCTATTCACCGGTATCCCTTAGCTCGTCGCCATTATCTACACATGGGATAAGGGCGAGTTTAACCGATCCAGGCTAAACAGCACTCCAAGCCAGCTTGCCAAGGTCAAGTTACACTGCAGTTACATCTCTTCTGAATCCCAGAATGCCTTTGTGAACGTTCTACAGTGTTCCGGCCGTACCTTCGGTGTTGTTAGAACTCTTGCGTGCGAGTTGTGACATACCTATGAAACACTGTAATTATTTTTCCTTTTTTGTAAGGCTAGTACCTGGTAACCCCTTCGAGACGGCTTTTTAACTGTAACAAACAGAGGTTCATCTATAAACATATTAAGTTTGTGCTGATTTATTTGTCCACAGTGAAAATTTGTCTGTCATTCCTAGACACGTGGCAGCTGTGTTAAGTGCTGGGGGTTTGGAGTAATTAACGATTTAGTGCATACTGGTAACTCTCGAAAATGACTGTGGCCCCGGAATGACCTTGAAATTCGCACTGCGACCCGCAGGCCACTACACCCATATTGCCTGTGTCTAGCGAGGTGAATATCCCTTCCTTGTCCCTTCTATTCACGTATCCTTTACCCCATCGCCAGTGTGAAACTCCTGTAAAGTTTATGAGTATAGCTGATGGTGTTGACATAGAGATGGTGAAGGCAGATTTGAAACATATTTTAGAAAACGGCTCGGAAAAAAGAACGAGGTTTCCCAGAGAAAGCTTGCTGAAAGCAATACAGGTGGGCGCACACCCTCCCAAAGCTGTCAGGTTAGATTTCCCTGACAACACTGATCAAGAGACCAAGTTTAACTGGTTTTTCGAAGCTAGTGTAAACAATCATGAGAAAACGATCAAGTTTGTCCGCGATGAGGATAACTAGGGTCTTTGTGCCTAATGATTCAGCATTTATAGACAAACTTCTCACTCACAAAATATGCCAACATCAAACTACGAGCTGCCCCACCAAGGGCCCCTAAAGTGCTTATTGTCTACTACAACTTCAACAAGCACTTGAATCCTCATATCTGGCGTCAGAGCAAGTTGCAAGCCCTCGTCGACTTTCCAACGGTCTGATATTAGCTGGGTGGACTGCCAGGGGACTCTGCCACGCTATATTCACTCCTGTGCACCCCTCAACAGACGCTATTACATTGCATTGTACAGACCTCCTCAACGTCGATGTTATAAGTGTCAACGCTGGGGCCACATCGCCAGGAAATGCCCATCTAAGTCACACTGGTGTGCAGTGTGTGCCAATGCTCAACCTTCTGAACGGTGTTTATGCTATGATCAAACAGAAAACAGACTTTTGGGCTAAACAATGTATCATTGTAAGACCTCAGGAGTCACAGCAGTTTCATGCTGACTGCAGTGTGAGGGTTTGATCGCATCGCAGGCCAACTGCACTTCCCCCTGTACCCCTCATAATGGCCCCCCCAGACTACAAGGTACCTCGGGTCTGAATACTGGCTCATGCCTGCCCTCAGACAATGGGGTTGAGCACCTCACCTGGGGAGCCGTCAACAGACCCCCATCAGTCGGCTGTCAATACCACCCTAGCTGAGTCGCTGACAGTCAGCCAAATAGCTCAGCTGACCGGGACTTCACGTCTCCAGATGGTTCCAAGTCTTGCTCCTGGGGTATACAACCTGATGCGCGCATAAAAGTACTGGAAACACAACAATTTCTCCTGAACAACAACTTGAAAAACCCACAAGGAAAGATGGTTAGAGTGTACCAATAACAAGATTGTCACAATTTGTGAAAGCAAGTGTAAGGCTGCTGAACAAGGGGGTGGTGGTGTTTCTTAATCACAGTAATGCGAAAAAAATACTTGTGTTGAAAACTGTAGTGGCATCATAACGAAGGCTATGGTGTCAATGATGTTAGTAATAGTGATACCGTAATATAAGTGGTGGTGAAGAGTGTGATGGGGGCAATGGTGTCTATAATGTTAGTAAAAATTTGATGACGTAATTTAAGTGGTGGTGAAGAGTGTGTGAGAGCGGTGGTGTCTATAATGTTAGTAATAGTGATGAGCATAATTTAAGTGGGGGTGAAAAAGTGTGATGAGAGCGGGGGTGTCTAAAATGTTAGTTAATAGTGATGAGAAATAATATAAGTGGTGGTGCAGAGTGTGATGAGGTTAGTCACATAGACATTAATGTTGAATACAATACTGTTGACAAATGTAATTGAACACAATGTTGGTAGTGGCGCTGGTGATGACAGTTGTAGTGTTGCATGTATGTTAGTGGAGGGGGGAATGTGAGTGGTGGTGTCACCTATCATACATTCACACATAAACAGCGTCTGCTTGGGTTTACGAAGACTCCCACGAGGCCTTACAACTGGAGGTGCACTTATCCAAATCATGGACAAGGGTAGCACTGTTGACATTGATAAGGTCTGCTATTTATTAAAATTTTTTCATTATGATGAGAAACTCAAAAAGATCCAGGACTACTATAATGGATCAAAAACTCGTATAAACTTTCTATATTAAGCTGGAACATTGCATCACTTAGAAAAAGACTTCCTGAACTTCATCATAAAGTAAACCGAACCCATTGATGTTGTGTGTCTACAAGGTGCAGAGTCCCTGAAAAACCCCAAACCCCCCTAAATTACCATCATTTGTTGCATATAACCTAAAATCTACTAACTCTTGTGTTCTATATATTAAAAAATCTTTTCCCCCATCAACTTCTTGCACATAAAAAAACAGAGGGGGTACAATATCACGGTGTTAGGATTTATTTGGAACTTGCTCTCAACATATTTAACTTGTATGCTCCTGCTGATAAGTTTAATTACTTGGAGCTCCCAACTTGTGCTCATTCTGAGCCTACTCTTATTATTGGAAATTTACAATGCGAGACACAAAAGCATTGGAAACTCACAGTTGGTAATCGTAATGGCAATCAACTGTTGTCACTCTTAAACAGTCATGATAATGTCCAAATTGTAGGTGACCTTGAAACCCACACTTTATCTATGGAGGCGTCCTTGATCTGTCCCTGGGCTTCAACATTACTTCTGCCAGCTGTGAGTCTTCCATTGTAACAGATTATAGCGTCTGATCATTTCCCTAGGCTAACCTCTCTAGATATTGGTAATACTATCCTTCCTGGTGGGATATTCAAAGGGAAACGTTTTAATGTTCCCACAGATCAGCATGATGACTTGTTGCACAGTGACTGACTGGTATAATTCCTATCAGGTTTCCTCTGTAAAAGACCTTCAACGATGACCTTGTGAGCAGATTCAGAACTACTTAGAGCGGCCACTGCAACCTCTTGGTACTCTAAACCCAACAAACTTCCATAATATCATACTTCCTTCAAAAACCTACTTATTACAATGATTCTAAACTTCGTACACTGAAACGTACTGCTCGCAGACTAGGCCTAGCCTATAGAAAACATCGTACCCCGGGAAATGCTGAGGCTCTTCCAAACTGCCCTTGCTGCTGCCAGAGAGCGTATGACAGAGCTGCGGCAAACCGACTGGGAAAAATTTGTCAACGGTCTTAATGCTCACACCCCACTTAGCCGGGCATGGAGGGACATAAATGAATTAAGGGTAACCGAACTGGGGCAGATCGCGCCCCCTCATCCCTTGCAAGGGGGAATGAGTTAGTCATGCTTGGCTGCTACATCTAGCTATGACAATCTTCCCAGTATCACCAGGAAAAATTAAATGACAAATATGATGCAAGGGAGAGACTTGTTTGCTTTATGCTCAGCAAGGCAGATGATTGCAACATTCCTTTCACTAATTATGAACTTGATGCAGTGCTAAGGGCAACTCCACGTCGCCTGGTGAGAATGGTATTACTTACAACATACTCAGATTGCTGTGTCGAGTACCAGGTAATCCAATTTCTTGAATTATATAACATGAGCTATGTAACTGGGGAGCTCCCTCAATCTTGGACCAACAGCCTCATCATTCCAATTCCTAAGCCCAATCAACAAAATGCATTTCGCCCAATATCTCTTACTAGCTGCTTGTGTAAAACATTTGAAGAATGAAATTCTTAATCGTCTCATGTACAGAATCAAACAATTTTTGTCTCCCGGTTACATGGTTTTTATGCATGGAAGGAGCGTGCATCATTGCATAGCCACCTTTCTCACCCTGCACACTGACAGCTCCTACATACCTTCCTTGACCTTAAATCCGCTTTCGATGTAGCCAACCGACATGTAATAATTAGTGAAAATTGCCAGAATGGATGTTGGAGGATGGCTTCTCCGCTGGATTAAAGGCTACCTGTCCAACAGAAAATCGTCTGTGTTGTTCCAGGGACATAGAAGTGTAAAATAAAGACTTTGAATTAGGAACCCCACGGGAGGTGTGCTCAGTCCCACACTGTTCAATATTCTAATTAATGTATTACTTAATGCTTGCCTAGTCAGCCCCATAATTATGTGATTAGTTTTGCTGATGATATAATAATTCACACCACCGGATTCTCCAACACCCAAAACATTCTTAATCGTGTACTAGCCTCGTGTCAGGACCTGGGGTTGATAATCTCTAAATGATAAAACAAAGATACTCAAAAGGCGTCCTCCTCGACAGAGAGGCACAGTTCGTCAGATCCAATTGCATGATGGGTCTCTTCTAGAATATGTAAGCAGATACAGGTATCTAGGCTTTGAGTTCCAATACTTGGACCTGTTTGTAACAAGACTTTGTCGCCATACAAAGAACGATAAGAGCACTTAGAGTTGTGGCAGGGCTTCACCCAAAGGTATGGTGCTAATGTTAAAATTGTGAAAATGATGTATCTTGTTATATTAGATCATTGGTTGATTATGCTGCGCCACTACTTGCTCTTGTGTCTGACTGGAAGCTTGGAGGGCTGGAAAAGCTGCAGAACGAAGCAATGAGGATCATCCTAGGATGCCCTCGTACTGCCAAAATTTTAAATATGCAAAAAGAACTTGATATTCCAAGCATCAGAGATCGTGTTACTGAAAGAAATATCCTAATTGGGGTTAATATGCTCAGGGAACTCATTCAAACCCCTGCACAGAAGCCCTCCAAACTTTCCTCAGCACTGGTGAACACTCCTCCAGATGGATCGAAAAGACTGGAACCGACCTCCGCATGAATCAGATACATGATCTATGTCAAGTAAGGCAACAGCGGCACTTCTCAGCTCCATGGAATATTACCCCATTCCAAACTACCATTCCTCCATTTCCCCCCAAAAATACTTCTTAAAAACAACCAAAACTTCCCCTTGAAGCCAAACATGAGGCCTTAAGCTTATTGATAACTTAGTCACACAGCACACACTCTCGCAAAAATTTTTTACGTTGATGGTTTTTGTTTTCCAATCCACTGGTGCAGCTGGTATGCTGCTGTTGTCGTACAGATGATGGCTCTCTTAAAGAATTTGGAGCACGCATCAATAATTGGGTCTCTACCCCTTTAGACAGAACTGTTTGCCATACTCCTTGCACTGAAATGCATCTATGTATCAAAGATTGACAGTTTAATTTTTAACTGATTCTCTGTCATCCATAAATGCTCTCAACTCATTAAGCATAAATTGTGGCATGCTTGTGTCAAAGCCAGACACAGGTATGGTAGGATTGTGGACAGTGGAGTCAGAGTGCACATGCTGTGGATTCCATCTCACATTGGTCTTCAGATGCATGATAGAACTGATAAATTGGCTAAGCTGTATGCTTTCAAAAAAGGGAGTAGATTACAAAACTTGGCTTGTCAGGTAGTAGTTTGAGAACAATAATACGAAAAGAACTTCAGCTGAATTTTATGGGCTTAAGGGTCGGAGATTGACACCAGTGAGTCCATCTATCATCATTCTATTATGCAGGAGAGCCACATGTCTATGGTGCATCCAACAAAATAAGCAGAGTCTTGGATGTCACTACCGCCCGCTCCGGCTGGGTTACAAGTATCTTTGGCAGGTTAAATCACCACCACCAGATGTAGACCAAACGAAATGTAAACTTTGCCAGATGGATTATTGTCACACACTGCGTCATTATGTACTGGAGTGCGATAAAATTAATAATTTAGAAAAAACTCACTCAGAAGTGTTCAAGAAATGGCTAAGTATTTATCCACAGTGGTATATTACAGACCATTCTGGAGAAATACCCTGACTTTGCTAGCTGTAAATAAAGCATTACCACATATGTGCATTGTGTGTTGTTGTGTGTGTGTGTGTGTGTTGTGTGTGTGTGTGTGTGTGTGGTGTGTGTGTGTGTGTGTGTGTTTGTGTGTATGTGATGAGTGTGTGATGTGTGGTGTTTTGTGTGTGTGTGTGTGTGGGTGTGTGTGTGGTGTGTGTGTGTGTGTGTGTGTGTTTTTGTGTGTGTGAGTGTGTGTGTATGAGTGTGTGTATGAGACTGTTCAACTGCCTCCCAGCACACATAAGGGGGATTACCAACAGACCCCTGGCAGTCTTCAAGCTGGCACTGGACAAGCACCTAAAGTCAGTTCCTGATCAGCCGGGCTGTGGCTCGTACGTTGGTTTGCGTGCAGCCAGCAGCAACAGCCTGGTTGATCAGGCGCTGATCCACCAGGAGGCCTGGTCACAGACCGGGCCGCGGGGGCGTTGACCCCCGAAACTCTCTCCAGGTAAACTCCAGGTATGAGTGTGTGTGCGTGTGTGTGTATGAATTTGTATGTGTGTGTGTGTGAGAGAGAGAGAGAGAGAGAGAGACTCAGCAATCAACATTTGCACCAATAACTCACTACAGTTGTGACTGGGTGTGGAAGTGTGAATTGCTCATTACTCTAAAATTTGTTCATGATTGCAGCCGAAGATAAGATTTCGTTCGGATTTTTAACCCCGGAGGGTTAGCCACCCAGGATAACCCAAGAAAGTCAGTGCGTCATCGAGGACTGTCTAACTTATTTCCATTGGGGTCCTTAATCTTGTCCCCCAGGATGCGACCCACACCAGTCGACTAACACCCAGGTACCTATTTGCTGCTAGGTGAACAGGACAACAGGTGTAAGGAAACGTGTCGAATGTTTCCACCCGCCGGGAATCGAACCCGGGCCCTCCGTGTGTGAAGCGGGAGCTTTAGCCACCAGGCCACCGGGCCACAGTATTCTTACAGTATTCATTACCTTTGTAACTTGTGAGTTCATTACCTTGTACCTAGTTCAGCCATCAAAACTTTGGAGCCCGGTCCCTGGACCCATTGTGTACCTCTGTAATCTGTAAATACCTTTGTAACTTGTCATGATTGTGACTAGACCTACCTGGAGTTCATTACCTTTGTAAATTGTGAGTTCATTACCTTTGTAAATTGTGAATTCATTACCTCTGTAACTTGCTCAGCTATCAAAACTTTGAGGCCCAGTCCCTGGACCCATTATGTACCTCTGAAATCTTTTGACTACCGCCCACTGGATGGGTATGGGGTGCATAATAAACATATTAAACTAAGTAAGTAAGTTTATTCAGGTACAGGTACACATAGATACAGCTACATAAATTATCAAACGTAGCAACATATGTCTAAATTACCTAAGATAACCCTCGCGGCTCTCACCCGCGAGGCCCGGGTTCGATTCCCAGCACGGGAAAGAATTTACGGTGGCCCTTTCTATTTTAAGTTGGAATATTGCATCACTTAGAAAAAGATTTCCTGACCTTCACCATAAAGTAACTACCGAACCCACAGAGGTTGTATATCTACAAGAGTGCAGAGTCCCTGAAAAATCTCAGCCCCCTAAATTCCTATTTGTTATATACTTACAATACTTACTTCCTCTCAGTTTTTACTCAGGAAGATACTAGCGAAAGAGCAGGAAGATACTAGCGAAAGAGCAGGAAGATACTAGCGAAAGAGCAGGAAGGTACTAGCGAAAAAGAGAGATGCAGCCCTGCCAGAAGACTCCTGTTTAGATCCATCAGTGTATATAATTTGTGATAACTTATTACTACCAGCTAGGCGAGAAATTTCTTCTTGAGCAGTTGCTTTAACAAGAGATTTAAGGAAGGGATTACTAGCAATGAGCTTCTTGGGAGATTTAGATTTTGCCACCGAAGTGGCTAGTTTATTGTGCACGCCATATCCATCCTGTGGACGGTAGCGCGAGAGCATATGGATACACAAAAGGCCTAGGAACTAGGCCCCAAAGGGTTAACAGGAATACATATGGATTTATATCTACATATCTATAGTTCACTTATCTGTACAAGCAAATTTAGGAAATTTGCTTAGTATATCTGGTATCTTATTTTCATTAATAAGATATCTTGACATGTCACATAGGTTATTATACTGTCTGTCTCTGTATTCCTCAATGAGTGGACAATTAAGCACATAGTGTTCAAGAGAGTGACCATATGCCTGATCACACAATTTACATTTAGTTTGATCATCATCTGCGTGTCTCCCAAACTGCCAGAAGTACTTGTAACCAAGCCTAAGCCTGGCCACTACAACATCAGTCAGTCTGTTCACATTGCAAGTTGCTCCATAAACATACTTATCTACGTTCATGTTATCATAGTGGGTTATAGATCTACTCAGGCTTCTAACTGCATTCCTATAACAATCATTTTCATTATTTACTTCTCTCCTAATATTATTCCTAATGCTAGACACAGTTATACCAAAGTTATATTCTACATTCTCCTTCTGGGTACTCTTCTTGGCTAACATATCAACTTTATCATGAAGGAGTAATCCAATGTGTAATGGGATCCATAGCAATTGTACATTAATTCCTTTGTCCCTAATTTTTGAGTATCTATACCTGGCTTCTCCAATGAGCATGTTGTTGGAGTCATTATATGAGTCAAGAGCCTTCAATGATGACATAGAATCAGTAATGATGACAAGAGTCAAGCTCAGTGTCATAGGTTAGCTTTAGCGCCATTAGGATTGCAAAAAATTTATTTGCAGTGAGACGCCCCGTTGTTAATTCTATGCCCAACTCAACAAATTATTATCGTTCTTAAATAGGGGGTGGGAACAAGAGCAATGCAGCCCTGCCAAAGACTCCGTTTTGACCATCAGTGAATAATTGTATAACTTGTTAAACCAGCTAGGGGAGAAATTTCTTCTTGACAGTTGCTCTAAAAAAAGAATTTAAGGGAAAGGGATTACAAACAATTTAGCTTTTTGGGGGGATTGTAGGTAGTATATTAAAAAACACATCTTCCATGGGGGGGGAAATGTCTTGTTGCCTCATGATACAGTTCATGCAGGTTTTAAACTTTAAAGCAATTTCACGTTTTCCAATCCATTTAGATCTGTGTGTATTTACCTCTAGACACTTGGTAAGATTCACTGTGACAGTGTCTGGTTCGTTTCTCAACATTCTAATACCGAGTAGGCACTTGCATGTATGTAAGTTTATTCAGGTATACACAAATACAGTTACATAGAATTATCAAACATAACAGCATATGTGTAGAGAATCTAGGATAACCCAAAAAAGTTAGAGTGACTTATTACTTACTTACTTACTTACTTCCATTGGGGTCCTTTTACCTTATTACTAATGAACACATCTTCCCTGGAGGGGTAAAATGCTCTTGTTGCTAGTAAGTAAGTAAGTTTATTCAGGTATACACAAATACAGATACATAGATTATCATACATAGCAGCATATGTGTAGAGAACCTGGGATAACCTAAAAAAGTAAGTGACTTATTTCCATTGGGGTCCTTTTACCTTATTATCATAATATAAAGGTTATAATATCTTATTATTATTCTATAATGAAGATAACATCTCATTATCTTACTAAAAAGACTATCTACTACACGAGGGTCATTAAGACTATCTACTACACGAGGGTCATTAAGATTATCTGCTACACGAGGGTCATTAAGACTATCTACTACACGAGGGTCATTAAGACTATCTACTACACGAGGGTCATTAAGATTATCTGCTACACGAGGGTCATTAAGACTATCTACTACACGAGGGTCATTAAGATTATCTGCTACACGAGGGTCATTAAGACTATCTACTACACGAGGGTCATTAAGACTATCTACTACACGAGGGTCATTAAGATTATCTGCTACACGAGGGTCATTA
Source organism: Cherax quadricarinatus (assembly GCF_026875155.1). Taxonomy (NCBI): domain Eukaryota; kingdom Metazoa; phylum Arthropoda; class Malacostraca; order Decapoda; family Parastacidae; genus Cherax; species Cherax quadricarinatus. The sequence continues at coordinate 21,133,605 of NC_069488.1, read as the reverse complement.
AGACTACTACACGAGGGTCATTAAGACTATCTGCTACACGAGGGTCATTAAGACTATCTACAATACGAGTCATTACTAGGAATAAGGTAAAATTACACGTGTGTTAGCTAAAAATAAAAAATCATTCCCCTCCCTTTCTGTTGCTACATTCATCAGACACCTTTTGGCACTCTTCTTGAACTGGTTCATGCTATGACTGACTTTGACATGTGCAGGCAGTCTGTTCCATTCCTTTATTGCTGTACAATAAAAGGTGTTTGAAGCCTGGCCAATGACTGTGGGTACTACAAAGTTGTGCTCTCTCCCCCTAGTACTATGATTGCTTTGGTTCCCAACCTTGACGAAATTGACAGCAAGATATTCTGGACACTGTGAGTAATTTTATAAACATGATTTAGCTTCAGTTGTTTTACTCTGTCTTCAACATTCAGCATATCCAACTGCTGTAATTCATCCTGGCCTACATGCTCTCTTGGACCCAGGCCCAGGATGAATCTTACAATTTTTGTTCAGGGTGATTTGCAGTCTATCATGAAGAGCAAGCGTAATCCTTATGACACTATAAACCTGGAGTTTACCTGGAAAGAGTTCCGGGGGTCAACGCCCCCGCGGTCCGGTCTGTGACCAAGTCTCATGGTGGATCAGGGCCTGATCAACCAGGCTGTTACTGCTGGCTGCACACAATCCAACATACGAGCCACAGCTCGTCTGGTCAGGTACCGACTTCAGGTGCTTGTCGAGTGCCTGCTTGAAGACTGCCAGGGGTCTATTGGTAACCCCCCCTTATGTATGCTGGGAGGCAGTTGAACAGTCTTGGGCCCCTGACACTTATTGTGTTGTCTCTTAATGTGCTAGTAACACCTGTTTTTCATTGGGGGATGTTGCATCTCTGCCGAGTCTTTTGCTTTCGTAGAGAGTGATTTTCGTGTGTAAGTTTGGTACTAGTCCCTCTAGGATTTTCCAGGTGTATATAATCATGTATCCCGCCTGCATTCCACGGAGTACAGGTTCAGGAACTTCAAGCACTCCAAGTAATTCAGGTGTTTTATCTCAGTTACGTGCACCGTGAAGGTTCTCTGTACATTTTCTAGGTCAGCAATTTCACTTGCCTTAAAAGGTGCTGCTATTGTTCAGCAATATTCCAGCCTAGACAGAACAAGCGACCTGAAGAGTGTCATTATGGGCTTGGCATCCCTGGTTTTGAAGGTTTTCATTATCCATCCTGTCATTTATCTAGCAGATGCGATTGATACAATGTTATGGTCCTTGAAGGTGAGATCCTCCGACATGATCACTCCCAGGTCTTTGCCGTTAGTTTTTCGCTCTATTTTGTGGCTGGAATTTGTTTTATACTCTGATGAAGTTTTAATTTCCTCATGTTTACCATATCGGAGTAATTGAAATTTCTCCTCATTGAACTTCATATTGTTTTCTGCAGCCCATTGAAAGATTTGGTTGATGTCCACCTGGAGCCTTGCAGTGTCTGCAATGGAAGACACTGTCATGCAAATTCGGGTGTCATCTGCAAAGGAAGACACGGTGCTGTGGCTAACATCCTTGTCTATGTCAGATATGAGGATGAGAAACAAGATGGGAGCGAGTATTGTGCCTTGCAGAACAGAGCTTTTCGCTGTAGGCGCCTCAGATTTTACTCTGTTGACTACTACTCTTTGTGTTCTGTTTGTGAGGAAATTATAGATCCATCTACCAACTTTTCCTGTTATTCCTTTACCACGCATTGTGTGCGCTATTACGCCATGGTCACACTTGTCGAAAGCTTTTGCAAAATCTGTGTATATTACATCTGCATTCTTTTTGTAATGATCCAGTAGTTGGGACAGACAGGAGCGACCTACTCTAAACCCATGTTGCCCTGGGTTGTGTAATTGATGGGTATCTAGATGGGTGGTGATCTTGCTGCTTAGGACTCTTTCAAAGATTTTTATGATATGGGATGTTAGCGCTATCGGTTTGTATTATTATTATTATAATAATAAAGAAGCGCTAAGCCACAAGGGCTATACAGCGCTGCAGGGTAGGGAAGGAAGCGAGGGTATTGGATGGCAGAAGGGAGGAGGGATGATCAGTAGGTTACAGAAAACAGCAGGGCAGGAGATAGTATGGGGGTAGAGGGTAGCAAGAGATTGAAGTAGAAAGGGCTGAAGGTATCAGAATTTGTGAAGTCAGTTGTCAAAAAGTCAATGAGAGAGTCCGGATGAAAGGTGGGTCCATCAGCGAGAAGGGAAGGTAAAGAGAGAGCAGCGGAGCGAAGACGACGATGGAGGTAAATTCTGCGTGCTCGTTGATAAAGTGGGCAGTCCAACAGAATGTGGCTGACTGATAATGGAGCTTGGCAATTCTCACAGAGAGGAGCAGGGCGCCTCTCCATGAGATATCCATGAGTAAGACGAGTATGGTCAATTCGAAGACGGGAGAGAGTAGTCTCCCAACCTCTACACTGGTGATAAGAAGACGGCCAGTAACCTATACTCGGTTTAATAGATTGAAGTTTGTTGCCGAGCATAGTAGACCAACGTTGTTGCCAACGGGTGTGAAGGTGGGAAGATATTGCAACAAAATAGTCCGTAAATAGAATACCTCTATATGAAACTGGTAGGTCATGTACTGCTGACCGTGCAGCAGTGTCTGCCTGTTCATTGCCCTGTATGTCAACATGACCAGGGATCCAACAAAAAACAATATCTTTATGCTTGGTAAAGATGCGGAGTAGCCAAAGTTGGATATGGAGGACTAAGGGGTGAGGTGTATCAAATTTCTGTATAGCCTGTAAAGCACTAAGGGAGTCTGAGACAACCACAAATAATGACACAGGCATAGATGCAATACGGATAAGTGCTGCAAGGATGGCATACAATTCAGCAGTAAAAATACTAGCCGAAGATAGTAAATGCCCTTGTACGACGCTGTCCGGAAACGCTGCTGCGAATCCTACACCATCAGAAGACTTAGAGCCATCTGTGTACACAGCAATGGCATGAGAATGAGAGTGGAAGTGGTCAGAAAAAAGAGAGCGGGAAGCGACCGTAGACAGTTGGGCATTCGAGCAAGGGAGAGAGAAAGAACAGACTCGAACAGCTGGAACTTCCCAGGAGGGTAGGGAAAAGTGAGATGCTACACAAACATAGAAAGGTGGTAATTGAAGAGAAGACAAGAGCGAATGAAGGTGAAGAGAGAAGGGACGGAGTAAACAGGGGTGGCGAACAAATAAAGAATGTCTACTAATATCAGTGACCATTCTATAAATGGAAGGACAAGGTCCTAAATGCACTAGAAGACAAAAAGAATGCAGATGTAATATATACAGACTTTGCAAAAGCCTTCGACAAGTGTGACCATGGCGTAATAGCGCAAAAAAGCGTGCTAAAGGAATAACAGGAAAAGTCGGTCGATGGATCTATAATTTCCTCACTAACAGAACACAGAGAGTAGTCGTCAACAGAGTAAAGTCCGAGGCAGCTACGGTGAAAAGCTCTGTTCCACAAGGCACAGTACTAGCTCCCATCTTGTTCCTCATCCTCATATCCGACATAGACAAGGATGTCAGCCACAGCACCGTGTCTTCCTTTGCAGAGACACCCGAATCTGCATGACAGTGTCTTCCATTGCAGACACTGCAAGGCTCCCAGGCGGCCCATCAACCAAATCTTTCAGTGGGCTGCAGAAAAAAAATATGAAGTTCAACGATGAGAAATTTCAATTACTCAGATATGGTAAACATGAGGGAAAATTAAAACTTCATCAGAGTACAAAACAAAATTCTGGTCACAAATAGAGCGAAACACCAACGTTCAAAGACCTGGAGTGATTATGTCGGAGGATCTCACCTTCAAGGACCATAACATTGTATCAATCGCATCTGCTAGAAAAAATGACAGGATGGATAATTTAGAACCTTCAAAAAAGGGAGGCCAAGCCCATGATGACACTCTTCAGGTCACTTGTTCTATCTAGGCTGGAATATTGCTGCACTCTAACAGCACCTTTCAAGGCAGGTGAAATTTCCGACCTAGAAAATGTACAGAGAACTTTCACGGCGCACATAACGGAGATAAAACACCTCAATTACTGGGAGGCTTGAGGTTTCTAAACCTGTATTCCCTGGAACGCAGGAGGGAGAGATACATGATTATATACACCTGGAAAATCCTAGAGGGACTAGTACCGAACTTGCACACCAAAAACATACTACGAAAACAAAAGACTTGGCAGACGATGCACCATCCCCCAATGAAAAGCAGGGGTTTTCACTAGCACGTTAAGAGACCATACAATAAGTGTCAGGGGCCCGAGACTGTTCAACTGCTTCCCAGCACACATAAGGGGGATTACCAACAGACCCCTGGCAGTCTTCAAGCTGGCACTGGACAAGCACCTAAAGTCAGTTCCTGATCAGCCGGGCTGTGGCTCGTACGTTGGTTTGTGTGCAGCCAGCAGCAACAGCCTGGTTGATCAGGCTCTGATCCACCAGGAGGCCTGGTCACAGACCGGGCCGCGGGGGCGTTGACCCCCGAAACTCTCTCCAGGTAAACTCCAGGTACATAGTAGCGAAGGCAATGGGCATCATGTCGATCGGATAAGGATGGAACGTTCACTTCTGCATAGAGGCTCTCGACAGGGTAAGAGCGAAAAGCACCAAGGCATAAACGTAATCCTTGGTGATGAATGGGGTTAAGGCTAGAGAGAGTAGCAGGAGATGCCGCTGAATAGATCTGGTCACCATAATCAATTTTCGATAAAATGAGGGTGGAATGTAGGCGAAGGAGGGTTCGACGATCAGCTCCCCACGAAAGATGAGCAAGGGTTTTAAGAAGGTTCAGCCGGCTGTGACAAGTTGCCTTCAGAGAGATAATGTGAGGTTTCCAGGATAACCTACGGGAGCCATAGAGGTACAAAGGATGAGCGGAGATGACAGAGCGTCTAGTGAAAGTAAT
>NC_069488.1:21082211-21128153 GCF_026875155.1 Cherax quadricarinatus | reverse complement strand
CTTGAACATTCGGGAGGGGTTTCTCTAAATTCATTAATTTATCGCACTCGTCATAATGACGCAAGGTGTAAAAATAGCCATCGGAAAGTTTACTTTCTTTTTGGTCTACTCGGGTGGGGGTGATTTAACCTGCCAAAGATACTTGTAACCCAGCCGGAGCCGGGCGGTAGTGACATCCAAGACTCTGCTTATTTTGTTGGATGCACCATAGACATGTGGCTCCTCCTGCATGATAGAATGATGATAGATGGACTGACTTGTGTCAATCTCACTGAGTCTTAAGTCAATAAAATTCAATTGAAGTTCTTTTCGTATTATTTTTCTCAAACTACTACCTGACAAGCCAAGATTGTAATCTACTCCCTCTTTGAAAGCATATAGCTTAGCCAATTTATCAGTTCTATCATGCATCTGAAGACCAATGTGAGATGGAATCCACACCATGTGCACTCTGACTCCACAATCTTACCATACCTGTGTCTGGCTTCTGGCACAAGCATGCCACAATTTATGTTTAATGAGTAGGGAGCATTTATGGATGACAGAGAATCAGTTACAATTAAACTGTCAATCTTAGATACATAGATGCATTTCAGTGCAAGGAGTATGGCAGACAGTTCTGTCTGAAGGGTAGAGGCCCAATTATTGATGCGTGCTCCAATTTCTTTATGAGAGCCATCACTCTGGTGCAGCAGTACCAGCTGCACCAGTGGATTGGTGAACAGAACCATCAACGTAAATAATTTGCGAGATTGTGTGCTGTGTGACTAAGTTATCAATACAGCTTAAGGCATCATGTTTGGCTTCAAGGCGAAGTTTTGGTTGTGATTTAAGAAGTAGTTTAGGGGGAAATGGAGGAATGGTAGTTTGGAATGGGATAATATCCCATGGAACGGAGAAGTGCCGCTGTTGCCTTACTTGACATAGATCATGTATGTGGTTCATGTGGAGGTCGGTTCCAGTTTTTTCGATCCATCTGGAGGAGTGTTCACCAGTGCTGAGGAAAGTTTGGAGGGCTTCTGTGCAGGGGTTTGAATGGGCTTGCCTGAGCATATTAACCCCCAATTAGGATATTTCTTTCAGTAACACGATCTCTGATGCTTGGATTATTATTATAATCAAGGGGGAAGCGCTAAACCCGGAAGATTATACAGCGCCTGGGGGGGGATGTGGAAGGCATTCAGGCTTAATTCGGGGAACTGGAGCACAGATCCAATTCCCTAAATCAAGAGCCCCTCACCAACATCAAGGAGCCTTCCTTGAGGGGTCTGATGCTTGGAATATAAAGTTCTTTTTGCATATTTAAATTTTTGGCAGTACGAGGGCATCCTAAAATGATCCTCATTGCTTCGTTCTGCAGTTTTTCCAGCCCTCCATCAAGCTTCCAGTCAGACACAAGAGCAAGTAGTGGCGCAGCATAATCAACCAATGATCTAATATAAGCAAGATACATCATTTTCAAAATTTTAATATTAGGTGGCCCGGTGGCCTGGTGGCTAAAGCTCCCGCTTCACACACGGAGGGCCCGGGTTCAATTCCCGGTGGGTGGAAACATTTCGACACGTTTTTTTACACCTGTTGTCCTGTTCACCTAGCAGCAAATAGGTACCTGGGTGTTAGTCGACTGGTGTGGGTCGCATCCTGGGGGACAAGATTAAGGACCCCAATGGAAATAAGTTAGACAGTCCTCGATGACGCACTGATTTTCTTGGGTTATCCTGGGTGGCTAAACCCTCGGGGTTAAAATCCGAAAGAAATCTTTTGCCCATAACTGGGGTGTATTATTATTATTATTAATCAAAAGAAGCGCATAAAGCCCAAGGACGTTACAGGCGCTGCAGGGCAGGAAGGAAGCGGGCTTCAGGTGGCAAAGGGAGATGGATGAGCAACAGTTACGGATAACAGCGGGCGTGGAGGGTGAAAGGGTAAAGGCAGCAAGAGATGAACCAGAAAAGGGCTGAGGGAGTGCGAAAAGGCTCACAGAGTTTGTGGAGTAAATCAGGCGTTGTCCACGAAGTCCTGAGAGAGTCTGGGATTAAAGGAGGGGCATCAGCAAGAAGGGAGGTAAAGAGAGAGTAGGAGAAGAAGACGACGTTGGAGGTAAATTCTGCTGTGCTCGTTAGATAGAGAGGGCAGTATAACAGAATGTGGCTAATCGATACTGGAAACTTGACACTGATCACAGAGAGGAACAGGGTGCCTCTCCTGAGTTACCCATGAGTAAGACGAGTGTGGCCCAATGCGAAGGCGGGAGAGAGTGGTCTCCCAACCTCGGCACTGATGACAAGAAGACGGCCAGTAAACCCTATGCTCGGTTTAATAGAATGAAGTTTTGTTACGAGCAGAGTTGACCAACGTTGTTGCAACGGGTGCGAAGGTGGGTAGCCTATTGCAGCATTATAGTCCAGAAATGGAACACTCGATAGAAATTGTAGGTCATATACTGCTGACGTGCAGCAGTGTCTGCTGTTCATTGCCCTGTACGTCGACAAGACCAGGGACCCAACAAAAAACATATCTTTATGTTGGTAGAGATACGCGTAGCCCAAGTTGGATACGGAGAACTAGGAATAAATGATCAAATTTTCGTATAGTTGTAGAGCAACTTAGGGAGTTGAGACTACTACATATGATGGATCAGGCATAGATGCGATAGATAAGTGCTGCAAGAATGCAACAGTTCAACAGTAAAAATCGCTAGCTGAAGATTGTAAATGCCCTCGTACGACGCTGTCCGGAAACACTGTGCGGAATCGACGCCGTCTGAAGACTTGAGCCATCTGTGTACACAGGGTGGCATGAGAATGAGAGTGGAACCAGTGATCCAAGAAAAAGAGAGCAGGAAGGCCACCGTAGCAGTTGAGCTTTCCGAGCAAGGGAGTGAGAAGAACAGACCCGAACAGCTGGAATTCCAGGGGGGTAGGAAAAGTGAGAAGTACATGAACATATAAGGTGGTAACTGATGGAAGACAAGGTGAAAGTAGCGAAGAGAAAGGGTCGGAGCAACAGGGGCGGCGAACGAATAAGAATGTCTACTATATGGGTGACCTTTCTTTAAATGGTTGGATTGTGTAGATCGTGAGAGAGTTTACAATAGTAACGAAGCATTGGCATCACGGCGATCAGACAAGGGAAGGAACATTGCTTCTGTATAGAGGCTATCATCAGGGGAAGAGCGAAAAGCACAAGGCACAAACGTAAGCCCTGGTGATGGTTGAGTTAAGGTAGAGAGAGTAGCAGGAGAGGGCCGGGAATAAATTGGTCACCATACATCGAGTTTCGATAAAAACAGAGGGCTGAATTTAGGCGAAGCTGAGTTCGACGATTCAGCTCCACAGGAAAGATGAGGCACGGTTTTAAGATGGTTAGCCGCGGTGACATGTTGCTTCAGAGAGGTAATGTGAGGGTTTCCCAGGTTAAACGACGGTCAAGAGAAGGCTAGAAACCTGACTGTATCACTTCGGGGATACGGGAGCCCATAGAGATACAAAGGATGAATCGGTGATAACAGAGCGTCTAGTGAAAGTAATTTGGGTGTGTTTTGGTACTTGAAATTTAACCCATGGGTGGTTGGCCCAAGTGGAAACCTGTCTGACCGCATGCTGGCGAGAAACTGCATAATGTTGACAGTCAGCGCCTGATACAAGCAATAGCGAAGTCATCAAATCGAGTGATGACCAAATATTGGGTGGAAGACAGAGGGCCAAATCATTTATGCAGGTGAAAAGTGTTGTGCTTAGACAATCCTGAGGGACACCTTCAGCTTGGACGAAGTCCGGGGAAAGAACATTAGGACTCGAACACGGAAATGTCTGTCAGTTAAAAAGTTATTAAGGAAGGGATGGTTAGATTGCCTCGGAGGCTAGGATGGCTGGGCAAAAATATTATACTCTCCCATGTTGTGTCAGATGCCTTCGCAAGGTCCAAAATTATGGCAATAACTGAGTGATTATTCGCAAAGGCATTACGGAACATACGTATCCAAGCGTTGTAAGGGGTCTATGGTAGAACGACCTTACGAAAGCATATTGACTAGCGGAGAGATGGTGTGGTCTCTAAATACCACATGAACGTCGATTTTACGAGGCGTTCCATCACTTTGCAAACTGCACTTGTAAGAGCGATGGGGCGATAGTGGGGGCATCATGTCAGGTAGTATCCCGGTTTGCGGAAAGGGGAGATACAAGGGCAGATTTCCACAGTGGGGATGATCTCCTTGTGCCCAAATAAGATTGAAGAGGTGTAAGAGGACTACAAGGGCTGACCGATGTAAAATGTTGTACATACGAATATGAATGTCATCAGGCCCAGCTGCAGATTGATCGGCAAGCTGAGAGCGGTTGCCTCCTAGTTCTTGAAGTGTTAAAAGGCACATTATACTGTTCTTCTCGAGTGAAGATAAGTCAACGGGTACTAACTCTCTGGCTGACTTTGAGGAAGAAACGAGGGGCATATAGATGGAGCCTCGGGAAATACGGACCAGATGTGTGCCAAGTTCAATGGCAAACGTCGAGAGGGTTTGCTATATCAAACCAGTGACCGTAGAACAGAGCCGGGTAGGAGAGTATTTACCACTCAATTTCCCTTCACCTTTTTCCAGACTGCACTATAGAAGAAGCAGTGGTGATGGTTGGAAGCATTGTCTCGACAACAAGTGCATTTAGCTTTCACGGATGACACGGCGAGCGATCGCAGCTTCTGCTTTAATATCAACAAGTCTCTGAGCGGTTTATTGTACGGTACCTGCCCATGCAGCACGTTTCAAACGTATGCACGAGCACAAGCAGGAGACCACCAAGGCACGACTTCTGAGAATGCTGCCTGAGGTTTGGGGTATAGAATGAGAAGCTGCGGTTTAAAACTGATGTCGAGAAGATGTGTTGGAGCTCATAAATGGAGGATGAGAAGGTACCTCATAAAAGGTGAGGGGTGGAGAAAGATCCCAATTTTGCCGATCAAAATTGCCAGCGAGGGCTACGAGGATGGTGGTGAATAGGAAGGGTGAATGTAAGAATGATCGGAAAATGATCGTGTCATGTAGTCTGTAGAACGGAGACCAGGTGAAGTCTAGTGCAGTGGAGGAAGAGCAGACTGATAGATCGATGCAAGAGAGAGTATGAGTACGAGGATCAAATGGGTGGGAGTACCGTATTTAAAAATGGAGGGGGTGAGAGGCAGAAAGCCTCACTGAATTGCCACGTGAGTCACAATGAGACCCCCCCCAGAGGAAATGGTGGGCATTAAATCTACCAAGTAAAAAGAAGTGGTGGTGGTAAGGATGAAACAAGAAAGGGCAAAGTCTGGGAATAGAATGCTCGAGAAGGAGAGAGATATAAAGAACATATTGTTAAACCACTTATGCAGTGGATACGGGCTGCAGTGTAATTCACGAGGTTATGGGACAAATAGTTGACAGTACGGAATATCATTGCGTAGATGAAGGGGCACTTCATTAAGGTCCCATCTGAGAAGGATCGAAGAATACAATAAATTATAGCCTGAGATAGTTGGATAACAGCGAGTGTTATTTTGGTTCTTGTAAGCAAGCACAAACAAGGGGAAAACCTGGAAAGCACCATCTGAAGCTCACCCCGATTACCCTGAGGCCGCGGATATGTCACTGTAAATAGGCCATGAGTGGCGAAGAAGAATATTATCAGGAATCTGTATGGTAATGGCACATACGGACTAGAGGGTTAGAAAAGTCAACGTGTGGTGGCATTGGAAGATGTTCAAGTAGCGAAGGAAACGGAGCGTTGCGAAGAAGGGGTTGTGTAGTTGGAGGAGAGGGAAGAGAACGGAAAACAGGAAGTGAATCAGTGTCCATTGATGGTTTAGTCTCTGCAATATATCTGAATGGCTTCAAGTGTTTCTGAATTCAAAGATGTATGGGAAAACCATATTGGAGATAGGAGGAGGAGGGTGAGAAAGATTGGGACAGTAAGGTCTGTACCAAAGAGTAGAGGGGGGAGGGAAAAGTGTAGGGACGGAGATGAGTGTGGGGGGGGACAGAAGAAAAGGTAGAAAACCTGGGAGGTGACAGAAGAGGGAGAAAACTTGGGGAGGGGTCGGGGGGTGGAAGGCATAGTACGAGGAGGAGGGTGAATTCAACACTTGTAATAGAGCCAGAGAGAGGGGAAGAACTAGGTACAGAAGGACTGGAAAGGTAACGTGGTGGAGGTGGAAGTAGGAAGGAAAGGGGCAAAGAAGATTTGAAGCTTGTGGATTTTTTGGGACTTCTGAGTAGAGGGGCGATTGGTATTAGGTGTCGTACGAGGTCTTGTCGATTACTGGTGCTTGTGAGGAAGGAGCGTCGATGCGAGAACAGACTGAGTTGTAGTCAGGGACGTCAGTGCCAAGGACAGCAAAAGGATTAGATGCGTAAAGGCAATGGGAGGGGTAACAACAGAGAGGTTGCGAAGATGGGACCCCAGAAGTGGGGGGATGTTGGAAAAACACGAGAATAAGAAACACGGGGTAGGTTCTCCCTTGGAGGCGGAGATGAGTAAAACTGCCATAGCATTAAGGGAGACATTCTGGCCTCTTTGAGGCAAAGGATTTCACGTTCAATTTAAGTCGACTGCAACGGGGGGGAGTACGAAGGGTGAGCTTCATTACAATTAAGGCAAGATGAGGTTGACTGAAAGATTGATTAGAATGGTTGTCGGCCCACAGACTGGGCATTCGGCCATAGATCTGCAATATTTCGCTGGTGACCAAACGGCCAAGCGATTTCTACATGTTGCGGTGTAGGTATCACCTTTCGAATTGTAACCGATGTCCCGCGACATATACAGAGGACGGGAGTTCTCGGCTGTCAAAAGTTAAACGAGCCACATTGCCAAGGTAACGTCTCGCCCCCGGGCAGGAAGGGACATAAGTTCTACTTTGAGGATTGGAGATCCTGGAGTTCCAGTGTTCAAAATGTCATTGCCACATGACTGGAAATTCTGTTAGGACTATGGTATGGGCAGAAGACTGTACCACTACAAGAAATGAGAGAAAGATGTTTTTCAATAGTGATAGGAGTGTACGTATTCGAAGGGAGAGAAAGATCATGAGCTGGGTAAGCATTCTGGACAGTGACGATGCGGCGTTACCGCTCTTGAGAGCGGAAATGATATATCTCTGCCAACATGACGCAGAGGCGCTTTGGCAATACTATGGTCAGAACGGTAGGGCAGAAGAAGAGTTGTGTCTTAAAGTAAGTATTGAGTCCATTGTGTGGTCCGAATTGAGCGTGGAGAGGGAGTGCTTGACGTGTCGGTCGTTTCCGAGTAGAATGGGAAGGTAACGACGGAGCATCATCAAGGAGATTGACGTGGCGTTTAGGAGTAGGGAACCGTAGTTGGTCCGGCATGAAATGGGTGAGGCGATTCGAAAAATTGCCGTACGTAGAGGGAGAAGGCGGATGCATAGTCAAATGGTGAGCGGAGTTCAGACAATTCGAGGAGTTCAGTCGAAGCCCCGGTACCTGAAACGGGTGAGGAATCAGATCCAGCATGAGGTAAGGGGCATCATGGTGTCCGAAGATTGGTCTAATCACAAGGCAGGTCAGAATGGGGTGCGGTATCAAGAAGGGGCCCGGGGGTAGGTGGTTTCATGGATAGGGCTGCCATGGTTAGGTTACTCTTTGCTTTTTGTTTTTAAGAAAAAAAAAGAAAGAAGAAAGAAATAAAAAACAAAAAAAGAATAAAAAATAGGGGGGAGCGGGGAGGAATAGATTCCCCGGAGGATGGAAGGGCCGGAAATCTCCCTCCGCGGCCCAAGAGGACTTCGACACCGCTAGTAGGCAGAATGCAGATGGAACCCCTGCCATCCCCTACCTTTCATGCCAGGTAAACCTGCAATCCGGGATAGCAACCTCACAGCTGCCGAGCTACCTGGTGGACAAATGAGAGGGCGGCCTGCTATCCGCCACAAAGCATACCTCCTTCAGCCCCACCCCCGGAATCCGAAAGGTGGCTTCCCAGAGATACACCCGCGCCAAAAAGGACACCAAAGCTACTCCGGGAATACCGGAGAGGGATCGGGAACATCCTAGCAATCCAGATTCCACGGCAAACTATCGCCACCGCCAAGAAACCTCACAGGAATGGGGATCGAACCCCGGTTGTCCTTTCCCCTACTAGGAATAGCGCGCTGTGGGAGAATCACGAAGGCTAAAAAAGAGGAAGGGCAAAAGGGAGGGGTGAGGAGGAGGGAGGAGGAATGGAAAAAGGGGAGGATGGGAGGATGGGATAGAAGGGAGGGGAGAATGGAGGGTATTAGGTTCGGTCTGAGGAAGAAGACCGACAGGGGCTAATTCCTCAGACCAAGAGCCTCTTCACCACGCCAAGGAGCCCCCCTTGAAGAGGTACCTGGGGTGAAACCCAGCCACAACTCTAAGTGCTCTCAGTCTTTCTTTGTATTGGCGCTCATTGTCGTTTCCAACAGTCAAGTAGTGGAACATCCAAGCTAGATACCGGTATCTGCTTACATATTCTAGAAGAGACCCATCATGCAATTGGATCTACGAACTGTGCCTCTCTGTCGACGAGGATGCCTATTGAGTTTCTTTGTTTAATCAGTAGGATTACTACCCCAGGTCCTGACACGAGGTTAGTACATGGATTAAGAATGTTTTGGTGTTGGAGGAATCCGCGGTGGTGTGAATCATTATATAGCAAAACTATTCATATAATGATGGGGCTGACTAGGCTTTGCATTTAAGTACATGCATTATTTAAAAATATTGGACAGTGTGGGATGAGCACACCTCCCTGTGGTGTTCCTAATTCAAAGTCTTTAGTTACACTTTTATGTTCCCTGGACCAACACCAGACGACTTTCTGTTGGACAGGGGTAGCTTTAATCCAACGGAGAAGCCATCCTCAATACATGGGAGGATGCAAGTTCACTACTGATTAATGTCGGGTGGCTACATGAAAGCGGATTTAAAGTCAGGGTAGGCAGTGTATGAGCTGTCAGTGTGTAGGGTGAGAAAGGTGGCTATGCAATGAGGAACGCTCCTTTCCATTGCATGAAACCATGCTACGGGGAGACTCAATAAATGTATTTTTGTTTCTGTACATGAGACGATTAAGAATCATTCTCTCAAAATGTTTTTACACAAGGCAGCTTGTAAGAGATACTTGGGCGATGAATTTGTGATTGGGCTTTAGGAATTGGATGATGAGGCTATGTTGTCAAGTTACATAGCTCATGTTATATAGCTCGTTACATAGGCTCATGCTTATATTAATTCAAGTTAATGGGTTATCATGGTACTCGACACGCAATTGAGTTTGTTGTATGTAATACCATCCTACCAGGCACGTGTATAGTTGCCCTTAGTGCTGCATCAAGTTCTAATTAGTGAAAGGAATTGTTGCTGTATCTCCCTTGCTGAGCATTAAAGCAAACAAGTCTCTCCCTTGCATCTTATTTGTCATTTAATTTCGCTGAGTGGTACTAGGAAGAGTGTTCCTGCTAGGAATGTAGCAGCCCTTCAAGCACGGGACTAACTCATTCGCCCTATGTAAGGGATGAGGGTGCGCGTATCTGCACTGTTCTGGTACCCTTAAAATTCTATTTATGTCCCCCCATGCCCGGCTAGAGGGGTGTGAGCATTAAGACGTTGACAAAATTTCCCTGTCTGCCGCAGTTCTGTCTACGCTCTCTGGCAGCAGCAAGGGCAGTTTGGAAGAGCTTCAGCATTCCAGGGGTACGATGTTTCTATAGGCTATGCCTAGTCTGCGAGCAGTACTTTTCAGTGTACGAAGTTTAGAATCATTGTAACAAGTATGGTTTTTAAAAGGAGGTATGATTATTATGGAAGTTTGTTGGGTTTAGAGTACCAAGAGGTTTCAGTGGCGGCTCTAAGTAGTTCTGAATACTGCTCACATGGTCATTGTTAAAGGTCTCAACAGAGGAACACTGATAGGAATTATACCAGTCAGTCACATGTGCAACAAAGTCGTCATGCTGATCAGTGGGAACATTAAAACGTTTCCATTTGAATCTCCCACCAAGGATAGTATTACCAATATCTAGTAAGGTTAGCCTTGGGAAATGGTCAGACACTATATCTGTTACAATGGAAGACTCAGAGCTGGTAGAAGTAAAGTTGAAGCCCAGACACAGATCAAGGACACCTCCATAGATATGTGTGGGTCAAGGTCACCTACAATTCATTGAAGTTCTTTTCGTATTATTTTTCTCAAACTACTACCTAACAAGCCAAGATTGTAAATCTACTCCCTCTTTGAAAGCATATAGCTTAGCCAATTTATCAGTTCTATCATGCATCTGAAGACCAATGTGAGATGGAATCCACAGCATGTGCACTCTGACTCCACAATCTTACCATACCTGTGTCTGGCTTCTGACACAAGCATGCCAATTTATACTTAATGAGTTGAGAGCATTTATGGATGACAGAGAATCAGTTTCAATTAAAGTGTCAACCTTAGATACATGGACACATTTGAGTGCAAGGAGTATGGCAAACAGTTCTGTTTGAAGGGTAGAGGCCCAGTTATTGATGCGTGCTCCAATTTCCCTTTATGAGAGCCATCACTCTGTGTGACAGCAGCACTACCAGCTGCACCAGTAGACTGGTGAACAGAAAACCCTCGACGTAATAATTTGTGAAAGAATGTTCTGTGTGACTAAGTTATCAATACAGCTTAAGGCATCATGTTTGGCTTCAAGACGAAGCTTTGGTTGTGATTTAAGAAGAGTTTTGGGGGAAATGGAGGAATGGTAGTTTGGAATGGGGTAATATCCCATGGAGCAGGGAAATGTCTCTGTTGTCTAACTTGATGTAGATCATGTAGCTGGTTCATGCGGAGGTCGGTTCCAGTTTTTTCGATCCATCTGGAAGGATGTTCACCAGTGCTGAGGAAAGTTTGGAGGGCTTCTGTGCAGGGGTTTGAATGGGCTAGCCTAAGCATATTGACCCCAATAAGGATATTTCTTTCAGTAACACGATCTCAAGCTTGGAATATTAAGTTTCTTTCCGGATATTTAAAATTTTGGCAGTATGAGGGCATCCTAGGATGATCCTCACTGCTTCGTTTTGCAGTTTCTCCAGCCCTCCAAGCTTCCAGTCAGACACGAGTGCAAGTAGTGGCGCCGAATAATCAACCAATGATCTAACATAAGCAAGATACATCATTTTCACAATTTTAACATTAGCACCATACCTGGGATGAAAACCTGCCACAACTCTAAGTGCTCTCAGCCTTTCTTTGTATTGGCGACAGTCTCGTTACAACAGGTCCAAGTAGTGGAACCTCAAAGCCTAGATACCTGTATCTGCTTACATATTTTAGAAGAGACCCATCATGCAACTGGATCTGACGAACTGTGCCTCTCTGCCGAGGAGGACGCCTGTTGAGTATCTTGGTTTTATTCCCTGAGATTATTAACCCCAGGTCCTGACACGAGGCTAGTACATGATTAAGAATGTTTTGGGTGTTGGAGAATCCGGTGGTGTGAATCATGTGTGATGGGATCCATAGCAATTGTACATTAATTCCTTTGTCCCTAATTTTTGAGTATCTATACCTGGCTTCTCCAATGAGCATGTTGTTGGAGCCATTATATGAGTCAAGAGCCTTCAATGATGACATAGAATCAGTAATGATGATAGAGTCAAGCTCAGTGTCATAGGTTAGCTTTAGCGCCATTAGGATTGCAAACAATTCAGTTTGCAGTGTAGACGCCCAGTTGTTAATTTTTATGCCTAACTCAACAAATTTATTATCGTTCTTAACTAGGGAGGTGGCAACAAGAGCAGATGCAGCCCTGCCAGAAGACTCCTGTTAGATCCATCAGTGTATATAACTGTGATAACTTATTACTACCAGCCAGGTGAGAAATTCTTCTGAGCAGTTGCTTTAACATGAGATTTAAGGATGGAATACTAGCAATGAGCATCTTGGGAGGGACTTGTAGGTATGTGATAAAAATGAACATTCTTCCATGGAGAGGAGAAAATCTCTTGTTGCCTACAGTGATACAGTTCATGCAGGTTATTAAAACTTAATGCAATTGCACGTTTTCACAATCCTTTAGACTCTGTGTGTATTTACCTTAGGACACTTGGGAAGATTCACTGTGGACAGTGTCTGGTACGTTTCTAACATTCATTACCGAGTACGTGTTACTCTCAACAATCTATCACTGATACTACAGTTAGGCTGAGTCGGTCTGAGGGACGACGAGGACGGTCGTGTGTTGAGTGAAAGTCCTAGGCCTTTATATTCAGAACTGCTTATCCGCCGACTGATAACATCATCATGCAACAATTCTCGTTGAGCGCAGCTGAAATTGCAGCGGAACTCTTAGTCGTTGAACTGTGACTAGTGTATACCTAGAGAAACACAAATATGTCGATTTGAAGTGGCTGTAGGAGGCTACTTCTTCACTTCCACCTCGCCTCTCTCCCCTCCTTCCTCGATTTGGAAACTCAGCTCATTCGCTTCTATTACTTATGGTCTAGAGGCGGTTTAGCCAGCAGACACATAATGCTCGAGTGCCCGTTTCAGTCTCTGTGCCGCACTTTCACTCATCTTTACGAATAGTCTCCTCGGTGCTACCTGCTGTACAAGAAATATCCAAAGTGGTTGAACACGGGGCTTAGCAAGCACATTCAAGCAGGCTTGAAAGCAGCATTCAAGTAGCCAGAACAAGCTAAGGTAGCCTGCAGTTACAGCCTGTCTTGTTCCCCGAGCATGTCTCCATTACATTCTACAGTTGTGCTGGTTATACCAGTGTTCCTGTTAGTGGCATAGTTACGAACTATTCACGAACATTGCAGTACTGACTTCTTAAGTGGGACATTCCAAGCGGTACACTTATAAACATAATAAGTTGGTGCTAGATGCTAGAAGTGTTAAGTGCTGCAGATTTGTTGTAAGTTTGTGCCAGAAGTGTCAAGTGCTGCAGATTTGTTGTAACTTTTGACGGAGTGGATTTCATGACTTGGACATTGTGCTACCATCAGAACCTACGTAGGCTTAAATGAGTGGAGGAATGGTCTGCCTGCTGGGTGACTTAAAAGGCACTATAAGGACTCGCATGCCACTACACCTTATCTGCCTGAGGTCCAGTGAGGTTGAATTGTCCCTTCCTCGCTTTTCCTATTCCACCGGTATCCCTTAGCGTCGTCGCCATTATTAAATGTGGGATTTAAGGGCGGTTTACCCCGATCCAGGCTAAACAGCACTCCACGTCAGCCAGGGAAGGTCAAGTTACACTGCAGTTTACATCTCTTCTGAATCCCAAGAATGCTTTGTGAACGTTCTACAGTGTTCCAGCCATACCCTTCGTGTTGTGAGAACTCTGTGGTGAGTAGTGACAAACCTAGTGAAACACTGGAATTAGTTTTCCTTTTTTGAAAGGCTAGTACCTTGGTAACTCTTTGGGAGATGGCTTTTTAATGTACAAGCCAGATTTATTTGTCCACAGAGTGAAAATTTGTCTGTTCATTCACTAGACAGTGGTGTATGTGTAAAGTGACTGCGGCGTTAGGAGTTAATTAACGAGTAGTGCAATTTTGGTAACTTCGAGTCGACCTGTGGCCCCCCCCGTGACTGGCTTGAAAAATCGCACTGCGACCCGCAGGCCACTACACCCATTTAGCCTGTGGTCTAGCGAGGTGTTATCCTGCCTTGTCCCTTCTATTCGCGGATCCTTTAGCCACGCCCAGTGTGAAACTCCTGTCAGCTATTGAGTCTAGTGATAGTGTGACGTAGATGCTGTATGAAGCAGATTTGAACTATTTTAGTAACAGGCTCGGAGCCCAAAAAGACCGAGGCCTTCAGAGAAAGCTTGCTGAAAGCAATACAGTGGGCACACACCCTCCCAAAGCTGTAGGTTAGTTTCCCTAACCGCACTGATCATAGACAGTATACAGGTTATCGAAGGAGTACAGCCAGCCTAGAGAAAACGATCTAGTTTGTCCTCGAATGAGGATAACTACGGTCTTGTGCCTAATGAATCCAGCCTTTATTAGGCCAAACTTTCACTCGCGACTATGCAACATACACACTCCGAGCAGCCCCACCAAGGGCACATAAGTGCTTAATTGTCATCTACAAACGTCACAAGCATTGAATCTCAATATCTGGCGTCAGAGAAGTTGCAAAGCCTCGTCGACTTTCCAACGGTAAGGATATTGTGGTGGACTGGCAGGGGACTCTGCCATGCAAATTCACTCCCGCGCAGCCTCAACAGACTCTATTACATTGCATTGTAAATACATCCTCACCGTCGATGTTATATGTGTCAACGCAGGTGCCACATGCCAGGAAATGCCCATCTATAGTCACCACTTCGGTGCACTCGATGTATGCACCAAGGCTTATTCCTCTAAGAAAAAGGTGGAGTAGATGGTAACCTAGAAAGGAGACAGTAGCGCTCCCTTTACAGGCGCTACGGACAAGAAAACAGAGCGGCTAAAAGAGGTCAATATATCTGAAATGCGTAGGGAGACACTGGTCAGAGAAATAGCATGCATCGAACTTAAGCTAAAAGAATCCTTTAGGAGTCAGGAATCGCGGGAAGAAAAACTAAAAGCATAAATGAAATCGAACAGAAACCCAAAAGTATTTCTTCTCCATATGCCACATCAAAACGAGACAAGTCCAGTATTGGGCACCTACTTAAACAGATGGGTCCTACACCGTTGGACAGCAAGAGGAAATGAGTGAGCTACTCACGGTCCTTATGACTCAGGTTTTTAGCAAAGCCGCTAACCAGCCTGGAGTCGAAGATCAAAATGATTTTTTTCTGCGAGAGCCACAAAATTTGGATTAACACAAGCCTATCCGATGTTATCCTGACGCCAAATGACTTCGACACCAGGCTCTAAAAAACATGCCATGCACTCTGCCCAGGGCCAGACGCATGGAATTGTGTTCATCAAGAACTGCAAGAAGCCCCTATCACGAGCCTTTTTCATCCTATGGAGAGGGAGCATTGGACCTTGGGGGTCGTCCACAGTTTACTAAAAAACAAACAGGACATAGCCACACTCCACAAAGGGGGGCAGGAAAGCAAAACAGCAAAGAACTACAGCCAATCGCACTAACCATCCTTATCATCAAAATCTTTGAAAGGGTCTAAGAAGCAAGATCATCCCCCATCTAAGAACCCATCAGTTACCACAACCCAGGGCCAACATGAGTTTAGAACTAGAACAGTTCGCTCCTGTCTGTCTCCAACGATTTGGATCACTTACAAAGGTCCTAAATGCACTTAGAAGACAAAAAGGAATTGCCAGACGTAATTATAAACCAGACTTTGCAAAAGCCTTCGACAAGTGTGCCATGGGCGATAATAGCGCACAAAATGCGTGGCTAACGGAATAACAGGAAAAGCGGTCGATGGCTCTATAATTTCCTCACTACAGAACAAGAGCGGGTTGTCGGTCAACAGAGTAAAGACGACGGCAGTACGGTGAAAAAGCTCTGTTCCACAATGCACAGTACTCGCTCCCATCTTGTTCCTCATCCTCTATCAGAATAGACAAGGATGTCAGCCACAGCATTTCGTGTCTTCCTTTTGCAGATGAACACCCGCCATCTGCATGACAGTGTCTTCCATTGCAGGACAGCAAGGCTCCAGGGCGGAACATTCAACCGAAATTCTTTCAGTGGGCTGCAGAAAACATTATTAAGTCAAAGATGAGAAATTTCAATTACTCAGATATGGTCAAACATGAGGAAATTAAATTTCATCAGTGTACAAAACAAATTCTGGCACCAAAGTAGAGCGGCAACACCAACGGTCAAAGACCTGGGAGTGATCCTGTCGGAGGATCTCACCTTCAAGCGACCAAAACATTGTATCAATCGCATCTGGCTAGAAAAAATGACAGGATGGATAATGGGACCTCTCCAAAACTTGGTATGCAAGCCTGATAAGATCTTAGATAGAAACACTCTTCAGGTCGCTTGTTCTTCTAGCTGGAATTATTGCAGCACATAACAGCACCTTTCAAGGCAGGTGAAAATTGCTGACCTAGAAAATGTACAGAGACCTTCATGGCAACACAAAGGAGATAAAACACCACAATTACTGGGAGTGCTTGAGGTTCCTAAACCTGTATTCCCTGGAACGCAGGCAGGAGAGCTTTACATGATTATAGACACCTGGAAAATCCTAGAGTGGGACTAGTACCGCAACTGCACACGAAAATCACTCATACGAAAGCAAAAGAATGGCAGACGAAGCAACATCCCCAATGAAAGCAGGGGTGTTTGTCACTAGAACACGTTAAGGACCTACAATAAGAGTCAGGGGCCCCGAGGACTTTCAAAAAAACTGCCTCCAGCATACTAAGGGGGATTACAACAGACCCCTGCAGCTTCAAGATGGCAGTGGACAAGCACCTAAAGTCGGTTCTGACCCAGCCGGGCTGTGGCTCGTATACATTGGTTTGGTGCAACAGCAGCAACAGCCTGGTTGATCAGGCTTGATCCACCAGGAGGCCTTGTCACAGACCGGGCTTGCGGGGCGTTGACCCCCGGAACTCTTCCAGGAAACCACACACTCGCGCACACACAACACACACCCTCGCACACACCAATGAATCAGAGGGATGTTATGTAGTAATTATTCAGCCACAGAGTAGTCAGGAAGTGGAATAGTTTGGGAAGCGATGTAGTGGAGGGCAGGATCCATACATAGATTTAAGCAGAGGTATGATAAAGCTCACGGTTTACAGGGAGAGTGACCTTAGTAGCGTATCAGTGAAGAGGCAGGGCCAGGCGCTTGGACTAGCCCCTGCAACCAAAACTGGTGAGTACAAACTAGGTGAGTACACAAACACACCACACACCTACACACACACACACCACACACACACACCCCATACACATACACACACATCCACCACCCTCCCACACCCACACCCCCACCCACCACACACTCACATAACACAGCACACATACACGCATCACACTCATACCAACCACCACACATCACCCTCTACACAAAATTCATACACCAAACTCATACACAAACTCACAACACCCACACACACACACACACACACACACCACACACACTCACAACACACACACACAACATACACACATACACACTCATACACCACTCATACACACACCGCCACACAACACACACACACAATCATCACAAACTCATACACAAAACTCAATACAACAAACTCACACACAACATGCACACACACACCCCACACAACACACACCACACACACACACACACACACACACACATTCACACTCCACTTGCCACTGTCCACAGCCAACTCATGGCCCTTTAAACCACGATAAAACATTCACAATTTTTTCATAAAAAGGTCAAGTTCGAGGCAAGAAGTAGCGGATTCTCGTCCCCAGGATGGATTAAAGGTTAAACCTATGCTGACCAAAACTATTATATTTCTCTTGCTTGACTGATTTTCGGCCTGACTCTGTTTTGTACGTTATACATCTTTACTGTTACCATTACGAATCATTGTAAAGGATACCTCATTATCAGACCAAATTAAGGTGTCGCTGATATTTATCTCTCGCAACTTATTTCTTATATAATTGGCTAATTTGACACCTACATAAATGGCTGTTAATTCCAACTGAGGTAAGGTACGTGATTTGATTGGAGCCACCTTAGCCTTAGACCTAACAAGGGAAATAGCACTATTACATTGAAGGTAAGCAACTGATCCATACGCCAATTTCGAAGCATCGCAAAAAATATGGAGTACATTTTGTCCATCTTGACTGGCCACATTACGTGGGAACTCCAACATTGATGTTTTTACATATTCGCCTATTAGTTCTTCCCACCTTTTAACAAATTCCTCAGGTAGGGTTTCATCCCAAGCACACTTAAGCTTCCATGCTTCTTGTATCAACAATTTTCCTCTTATTGTAAGTGGTGACACTAAGCCTCGTGGATCGAAGCATTTTGAAACTTAGGCAAGTAAGACTCTCTTGTTTAATTTATTGGACATGCTGTAGTTATTAGACTTTAACGATAACAAGTCTCTCTCTGTGTCCCAAGTTAGTCCCAGCACATTACTACATTTAGATACTTCAACTCCAAGGTTGTCTTTATTTATTTGATCCCATAAACTGGACAAATTACTGTTCCATTCCCTCAGGGGCATATTTGACCTTGGATTATTTCATTAGCCCCTTCATATATTCTCATTAGTTCCTCTTCAGTAGATGTCACACCCAGGAAATTGTCCACATAAAATTGCTTACCCATTACTCCACTCAGTGGACCACCTGTACTCTTAAGGTGTGCATTTATCATTGCCTGGAGTAGGAACGGACAGGAGGTAGCACCAAACAATACACTCCTGAAGCGAAAAGTCTTCAGGGGACTAAGTGGGTCACTAGGATTCTCGGGCCATAAGAACCTAGTGCAATCCCGGTCAGCCTCTTGCAGGCCCACTCTCAGGAAAGCTTTACTTATGTCCGCCGTAAAGGCATAATTTTTAACCCTGAAGTTTAATAATATGTCTGCCAGTTTTTCTGTCAATGACGGACCTGTCATCAAACAGTCATTCAAACTAGGTACATTTTTGTTACTCCTGGCCCTACAATTAAACACAATCCTCAGAGGAGTGGTCTTAGAATCCTTCTTCACTCCGTGATGTGGCAAATAGTGACCATAAATCTGGGCTTGCTCGGAAGGCACCTCCTCTGTGAATTTATTAAACTGCTCATTGCTTATATCATCGTATGCAGTCAACAGTTCTGGTGTCTTGCTCAGTTCGCGGAGCTGAGCCTTTAATTGTCCATACGCCATCCGGTAATTAGTTGGTAGGTCTGGATGGTGCAGCTTCCATGGGAGTCTCACCCAGTATTGTCCAGATTCAAATTTAACATCCTTCAGGTATTGTGGACTTTCTTCATTTACATTGATCCCTATGCTGTCCAATTCCCATAATTTACACACAGGTTCAACTTCATCCTCTATTGAAGAATATTTACACTGGGGTGATATTTCATGAGTAAGACACACCATGACTGTATTTATGGCTTCCTCCAGTCATTCATTATCAGTACGAGGAAGCCTGCCATACATCACATGACCTGCAGTCCTTAGAAGGGTGACTCCACATTTCTTTGTCATACCCTTTACAAAGGAGGCTAATAGTCATTACCTATCAAAATATCTATTGGCCCCACAGAATCATTATTTACACCAGAAGGTGCCAAATTTACCTTACTTGAAAGCCTTTCAGTAGCGTTACCAAGTCCTATTGTAGATATTATCTCAGGGAGCCTATCCACAATTACGGCATTAATACGTTTTCTCTCATTGCCCAGCCTGACAGTTACATAAACAGTGTCGTATGACTGGGCCTTCTTATTTGAGAGAAAGCCAGATAACTTAAGTATAACAGGATCTTCCATTTGTACCTTCATCCCATTAAGGCAATTACGTTTCATGAAGGTATGTTGTGATCCCTAATCCAGTAATGCTGTTACAGTTTTGGATTTATGCCGTTTATCATTAATCACCACATCCAACACAGGTGTGGAAAATTACATTTAAATGATGAACCTCATTAGATACATACCAGTAAATGGTAAAAAAGATAATTATTATTTATCAAAGTTACAGAGACAAGTAGGAATTCTAGGACACCTAGGTTGCAAAAATGTCCCCCTTCGATACCTACCATAATCTATCTCTCCACAAATTGCTCTAGACCTATATTAATTGCAAATGAAATGTACATCACCGGGAATTCTGGTAAAATTTAATATAAATTCGTGGACTGTACCGAGGCAGCTACGGTGAAAAGCTCTGTTCCACAAGGCACAGTACTCACTCCCATCTTGTTCCTCATCCTCATATCTGACATAGACAAGGATGTCAGCCACAGCACCGTGTCTTCCTTTGCAGATGACACCCGAATCTGCATGACAGTGTCTTCCATTGCAGACACTGCAAGGCTCCAGGCGGACATCAACCAAATCTTTCAGTGGGCTGCAGAAAACAATATGAAGTTCAATGATGAGAAATTTCAATTACTCAGATATGGTAAACACGAGGAAATTAAATCTTCATCAGAGTACAAAACAAATTCCGGCCACAAAATAGAGCGTAACACCAACGTCAAAGACCTGGGAGTGATCATGTCGGAGGATCTCACCTTCAAGGACCATAACATTGTATCAATCGCAGCTGCTAGAAAAATGACAGGATGGATAATGAGAACCTTCAAAACTAGGGATGCCAAGCCCATGATGACACTCTTCAGGTCACTTGTTCTATCTAGGCTGGAATATTGCTGCACACTAACAGCACCTTTCAAGGCAGGTGAAATTGCTGACCTAGAAAATGTACAGAGAACCTTCACGGCGCGCATAACGGAGATAAAACACCTCAATTACTGGAAGCGCTTGAGGTTCCTGAACCTGTATTCCCTGGAATGCAGGCGGGAGAGATACATGATTATATACACCTGGAAAATCCTAGAGGAACTGGTACCGAACTTGCACACGAAAATCACTCACAACGAAAACAAAAGACTTGGCAGACGATGCAACATCCCCCCAATGAAAAGCAGGGGTGTCACTAGCACATTAAGAGACCATACAATAAGTGTCAGGGGCCCGAGACTGTTCAACTGCCTCCTAGCATACATAAGGGGGATTACCAATAGACCCCTGGCAGTCTTCAAGCTGGCACTGGACAAGCACCTAAAGTCAGTACCTGACCAGCCGGGCTGTGGCTCGTACATTGGTTTGCATGCAGCCAGCAGTAACAGCCTGGTTGATCAGTCTCTAATCCACCGCAGGGGTGTTGACCCCCGGAACTCTCTCCAGGTAAACTGTATATTAAAATTAATAAATGATTACATATACACATTTATATAACAGAAGAATTTATAATCATAACACTCACCAATTTGTTTGGAGATAACTGTGTATCATACTCAAAAACCCCCTGTCTACATTTATGAAAAAATTACTGGCCAGGACTAAACATAAACATAGACATCTTATCTGAGGTTCCTGGAACTGTCCTGTCTATCTGCTTAATTCTCAAATTATGCAGGACTGCACATCCAACAATTTCGGCTCCTATTTGAGAGGTTTTAAGCCCAATATAACCCTAGAACGATGAAATTAAGCACATTATATTAGCGTGCTTGTACCACATTCAAAAACAATGGCGACTCTCCCCCTTGCTCGTCAGCACTTCCCTGTCGATTCTCTTATTTAAAATGCACTCAACAGAACAATAGAAACACATTAATCAGGTTTATTTACACAGCATAATTTTGGGAAATTATTTTCCACACTGCAGCCAGGCGGAGGTCATTGCTAAATGTCTCAAATTGCTTATTTGGCAATGGTGGAGAACCTGGGTACAAAAAGGATCTGGCATCCACATGGCGACATATTACACAAGATTTAATAACCCTTTTTACACTTTGTCATCCTTGTGGAATCCAGAAAGTTTCCCTAATACAATTTAAGGTATCTTGCACCCCACTTGCATTACATTTTTATGGGCATTTAAAACAATTAAATTTGTTTAGATGATGAGTTTTGGGCAGTATGATGGGGTTGTTTAGCATAATCACCCAATTCAGCATTTTGTAACCCTAACTTGCACCTAATTACATTGTTCTCTAAATACAGCCCCAATTTCTCTATTATGGAACCTTTCACAATTTTTCCCTTTCCATCATCAATTTTAATTCATTTCCATAGATTTCTTCTTTTTACCTCTTCATCCAATATTCAAGAGGATGTAAAAACTTATATGGATATTCATCATGTTTAGAAATTTAAACAACAACTTAGTTACATTGATTGGTTTGGATAAAGAAGAATACCTATTTATTTTCAATGGCTAAGGGAAGGACAAACTATTGGAGTGGTGGTCACAGTAATTTCAACAGAAGCAATATATGCCTTTTGTACAGCCAAGGCTTGAAGACAGCCAGGGGTCTATTGGAAACCCCCCTTATGTATGCTGGGAGGCGTTGAACAGTCTCTGGCCCCTGACACTTACTGTATTGTCTCCTAACGTGCTAGTAAAACCCTCTGTTTTCATTGGAGGGTGTTGAAATCGTTTTGCCAAGTCTTTTGCTTTCTTTGTGAGTGATTTTCGTGTGCAAGTTCGGTACTAGTCCCTATAGGATTTTCCAGGTGTATATAATCATGTATCTCTCCACCTGCATTCCAGGGAGTACAGGTTCGGGAAAATCAAGCACTCTCAGTAATTGAGGTGTTTTATCCCCGTTATGCGTGCTGTGAGGTTCTCTGTACATTTTCTAGGTCAGCAATTTCACCTGCTTGAAAGGTGCTGTTAGTGTGCAGCAATATTCGCCTAGATAGAACAAGCGACCTGAAGAGTGTCATCATGGGCTTGGCATACTAGTTTTGAAGGTCCTCATTATCCACCCTGTCATTTTTCTAGCAGATGCGATAGATACAATGTTTGGTCCTTACAATTTATGGTCCTTGAAGGTGAGATCCGCCGACATGATCACTCCCAGGTCTTTGACGTTGGTTTTTTGCTATATTTTTGTGGAAGGAATTTGTTTTCTACTCTGATTAAGTTTTAATTTCCTCATGTTTATCATATCAGAGAAATTTTGAAATTTCTCATCGTTGAACTTCATATTGTTTTCTAAGGCCACAGAAGATTTGGTTGATGTCCGCCTTGAGCCTTGCAGTGTCTGCAAAGGAAGATATGGTGCAGTGGCTGACATCCTTGTCTATGTCAGATATGAGGATGAGAAAACAGATGGGAGTGAGTACTGTACTTGTGGAACGAGCTTTTCACTGTAGCCACCTCAGACTTTACTCTGTTGACTACTACTTTTTTGTGTTCTGTTTGTGAGGAAATTATAGATCCATCTACCAATTTTTCCTGTTATTCCCTTTAGCATGCATTTTGTGCGCTATTACACACTTGGTCACACTTGTCGAAGGCTTTTCCAAAGTCTGTATAAAATTACATCTGCATTCTTTTTGTCTTCTAGTGCATCTAGGACCTTGTCATAGTGATCCAGTAGCTGAGACAGACAGGAGCAACCTGCTCTAAACCCATGTTGCCCTGGGTTGTGTAATTGATGGGTATCAAGATGGGTGGCGATCTTGCTTCTTAGGAAACCCCTTTTAAAGACTTTTATGATATGGGATGTTTGTGCTATCGGTTTTGTAGTTCTTTGCTATTGCTTTATTGCCACCTTTGTGGAGTGGGGCTATGTCTGTTGTTTTTAGTAACTGTGGGACGACCCCCGTGTTCATGTGTCCGTGCTCCCTCTCCATAGGATGGTAAAAGCTCGTGATAGCAGCTTCTTGCAGTTCTTGATGAACACGGAGCTCCATGAGTCTGGCCCTGGGGACGAGTGCATTGGCAGGTCATTTATCGCCTGTTTGAAGTCATTTGGTGTCAGGATAATATCATAAAACATTCATTTTGATCTTCAACTCTCAATCTGTTTAGTGGCTTGCTAAAAACTGAGTCATATTGGGACTTGAGTAGTTCACTCATTTCCTTGCTGTCATCTGTGTAGGACCCATCTTGTTTAAGTAGGGGCCCAATACTGGATGTTGCTCTCGACTTTGATTTGGCATAAGAAAAGAAATACTTTGGGTTTCTTTTGATTTCATTTATGGCTTTTAGTTCTTCCTGCGATTCCTGATTCCTATAAGATTCCTTTAGCTTAAGTTTGATGTTTGTTATTTCTCTGACCAGTGACTCCCTATGCATTTCAGATATATTGGCCTCTTTTAACCGCTCTGTTATTCTTTTTTGTCGCCTGTAAAGGGAGCGCCTGTCTCTTTCTATTTTACATCTACTCCTCCTTTTTCTTAAAGGAATAAGCCTTGAGCATACATCAAGTGCCACCAAGTTAATCTGTTCTGGGCATAAGTTGGGGTCTGTGTTGCTTAGTCTATCTTCCCAGCTTATATCGTTTAGGACTTGATTTACTTGGTCCCACTTTATGTTCTTGTTGTGTAAGAATGGTATATAATACCAACAGGATGAAATTAAGACACATGTGCAACATCTGGGTATCTTTATTGTA
Organism: Cherax quadricarinatus; assembly: GCF_026875155.1. NCBI lineage: Eukaryota > Metazoa > Arthropoda > Malacostraca > Decapoda > Parastacidae > Cherax > Cherax quadricarinatus. Next base: position 21,104,095 of record NC_069488.1, on the reverse strand, counting down.
GATGTTTCACCATCGATGGCTTTATCATACAAATTCCAGGACATAACTTGAAGACAGTAGGACTATGTACAGAAGATGAGGTAATCAGTCCCTCAACCTAGGAGTAGGTGCGAAGAGCACCGTAGTCGTGGAGATTCTGAAGCAGAAGTAACGAGCCTGGCCTTTTATACTAACGTCAGTTGTAGCAGACGAGGGCATAGTCACTGGTAGGTGGGATTCCCCGTAGAAGTAGGTCCTTCCCAAAGAGATGGGTTAGTTGTAGTAGCAGTTGTCGTAGCCGTGAAGGGGTTTTGTACATGTCCTTTAGAATCAAGATTCCATGATGTTGCGGTGGGGCTGACAAGTTCTGACAGTTGTGTAAGAATGGGATACAATACGACAAGATGAAATTAACACACATGTGCAACAACTAACCCATTCCCTTTTGGGGAAAGGGTCTACTTCCACTGGGTAATCCCACCTATCAGTGACTATGCCCTCGTTGTACACCTGTGTTAGTATATAAGCGCCAGGCTCCTAACTTCTGCTTCATAAACTTCACGACTTCGGTGCTCTTCGCACCACTCCTAGGTTGAGGACTGATTACCTCAAACTTCTGTACTGTCTTCAAGTTATGTCCTGGAAATTTTTTAGTGATAAAACCACTGGATGGCGAAACGTTTTACAATAAGATACCCAGATGTTGAAACATGGTCTTAATTTCATTTGTCGGTATTACATAAACCCTTCTTACACAACTGGTCAGGGCACTGCAGCATCATGGAATTTGATTCTAAAGGGCATGTACATACCCTTTACGACTACAGTCACAGAAACCCAATGCAAACGGAAACCAAGCCTGTGCACATACTATGCACTTGGTATCAGCAGACATGGGAAATCTGGGGGAAAAAAAGACAGGACGTGCAACTATGACCACCCTAGAAAATGCCATGCCCATATAACAACAGGAAAATGCAAAAATCCCTTCCTGTAAGCTTTTTCACCCTGAAATGTGTACCTCTTCAGTACGGAAAGACTGTGCTATAACTTAAATTCCCAGGCACCCATCTAAAGGGTAAAAAAAGATAAAAAAACATCCCGGGCCAGGGAAAACCGGGGTTACCAAAACCCAAATCAAGAGGGAGGGGTTTTTTTAAGTGCCGGGAAAGGAAAAAAAAACTGGGGGAAAGGCAGAAATCGTACACCAAATCCAGTCATTCCTGGATTGTTTTTTTAAGCCACAAAATTTACCCTCATTTGGGAAAACCCAAAAAAATTCCCTTTTTAAAATTACTGTTTGTATCAGAGGGATAAAACTTTCCCCCTAGTTATGTTAGTTTAGAACCCTAATCTCTCCCAATTTTGGAAAAAGTAAACTTGTTTTTTGACATAAAATAAAGTAAAGGGCCCTTTTTTCTTTAAAAAATTTTTAATCATAAAAATTTTTGGAAAAGGGGGCTTTTTGTAAATCAGTGCCTTAATTGCAAAAAGGGAAACTGTCCCCAAAGTGCTTTTTTGTTACACACAAAATGAATTCGGAAAAAAATTACTATTATTGTCCCTAATCCATCATGAAACCCACCCTTAAAATTTTACTTTAAAGGTGTCTTTTCTTTTTCTGTTTTACGTGACACAGTTCATCCCAAGTTATAAAAACTTAATGTAATTCCCTGCTTTCAAAATCCATTTAGATCTGGGGTGTATTTACTTTAGATATTGGTAAATTATTGTGACAATGCCCCTGGTTCAAACTTATCATTCAATCCCTTTCAAAATTTGAATATTTTAAAGTTAAGAATTATCTAAGTCCCCCCTGAAATGCCTAGCCATGCAGGTTTTCCCTTGTGGCACCCTCTGAAATTTTAGTATTTTACTACATGAAAAACCCCCCCAAAAACCCAAATTTTTGTAAACCCCAAGATTCTAATCCTTATAGAGAATAAACTTTGAATTTAAATTTTGAGTAGTGTTAATCTCAACAACCTATCATGAACTGGGAAATACCAAGCCCCTTCCTCACTTTAAAGGGAACCCTTTAAAAGTTTTGGGGCCCACCCAAGAATAATTTGAGAGTTTTCTTTTTGAAAAAAAACCCCAAGGGTCGGGGAAAGGGAGAATTTTTCTCTGGGCTAATATCAACATGGGGGGCGCAAAAATAAATTTAAGGACCTAAAAAAAGGGGCTATTTACATCATTCTTACAAATTCTCCATTAGCCCCATATTTGGGGGTTTTGTAGCCAGCAACGCTTTGAGAGCTTTTACCTATCTTTGATTTTTTTTTTAGTTGGGGTTATAGGGGATTTTTTAAAAAAGGGAAACATCTAAAACCAAGATTTTCTGTATTTTTTTAATGTAGCTAATGACTTCCCCCTGAAAAATAGTGGGGGGGGAACGCCCGTTTGCTTTTTTTAATATCTTTTTTTTTTAAGGAAATATTATGAGGCCTAGTGATTACAAATTGCTTAAAACTTCATAAGAAGGGTTTACTCATCTTCTTATCCCCTTTTGTCTGGATCATGATGTCGTCACTAGCTTATAGCACTCTAAATTTTTTCAAATTAGGGGGAGGGAAAGGGGTTTTCGCCTGGATGTTTTGGGAAACCACCCCATTTATGAGATCATTTGTTTTTTCAAGAGGAAAGGGAGCCCCAGCATTACCCAGTCTTTTCCTGGTTTTTTATCCCTTTTTAAATAAAATTTACTACCCTGGGATTATCTTAATTACCTTTCCTGCCATATAACCCAATTTTTAACTACCATGCAATATTAAAAGGAAATAAACATTACATTTCTTTTTTTTGGGAAAACATTATTACTTACTAAAATTTTATTAAACACCATATTTACTCCCAATTCAATTTTACTTTTGTACAAAAAAAAATTTTTTTATACTTCCAAAACTTTTTGTTGCCAATTTTCAATTTTTTTAAAAAACCCCCAACCTTTATTTTTCCTTTGTACCGTGTCCCTTCTACCCTTACTATCATATTAAAACCCAAGACTTACCATTTTTGATTTTTTACAAATTTTTTTTTTGGTACTTTTATTGTGAATTTTATTTTGCCCTTTTAAAAATTCATATTTAATTAACCCTTGATCTTGTCAAAAACCCAAACCCAACTCTAGTGCAATTGAAAGTACCATTTCAAATTTTTTTTTTATATTATAATTTAATTATTTTTCCCCTACCTTTGCCCTTTTAAACCTTTGTTTTCCCTTATTTAAATTTTTTAGTCCTTTTTATATTTTCCCCTTTATTTTGCTTTAATAACTATCCTAGCTTATATATCCACAACTGTTAAAATAATCAAGGTGCAATTTTTCAGGTGTAAAGTAAAAATAAGCCCCAAAATCTTCCCCATTATTTCCAAAGCCCCATTTATTCAAACCTATATTAGCCCCCTTTTTATTATAATTTTAAACTAAATTATAATTTTAAAAAAAAATTCCCTTTTATGAAAACTACCTTATAATATTCCCAAGCATATTATATAAATCATCACTTTATTTTATTAGCCCCCTTGGGCTCATTTTTTTAAACATTTGTTAAAAAATTTCGGGGTGCTATTTTTTAGTTTAAAGGGATTTATTTACTTTTTTTTAAATATTAATTCTAACTATGATTAAACTACAAATTTATGATTAAAAGCATTGATCCTGTCCAAACCCCTCTTTTTTAATGATTTAAAATGAATCAAACATTTAAATGTAATTACCCCCCAAAACAAAAAAAAAAAAGGGGGCACTTCTCAGTGCCAAAAACCCAACAAAAACAAACTTTAAACTACAATACCCGATCTTTAAGCAAGCATTATGTTTGACCTCTAGCTTAAAATTCTTACATCCCAAATATGTCCATCATTACACTAACGGAAACCGGCTAAAGCCTGATAGTACAGATGTCTATGCCTTTCCCTGGTTACACAGCCTTTCAAACTGGGCCCCCCCAAACAAGGGGGGCAAAAGCCATAAAATACTCGACCAACTAGAATGTACCCACTAATACTTGCCAAGGGTTTGAAATGGGGAATATATAAAGCTAAATTAAAATTTCCAAAAATCCCTACAAAAACCTTCACATTAAATAAACATCAAACCGGGTTTCCCACAGTAAAAAATTACCCAATTTTTAAGTCAAAATCTAGGAAGAAATTGATAACTGATCCCGCTTTGAACAAAAAATCACTTCTACCTCAGGTGATTTAAAATATAAATCTCCTGCAAGACCAGGCCCCCACACTTTTACTAAAATTCAAAAACACAATGGGGTAACTGTATGTTACTACCAACAGAAAAAAAACCTACAAGATTTTACAGAGAAAAGTGTTTCCCTTTACTTGCCCACATCTGGCCCCAACACCATCCCCCCTTTTAAAATCAGGCATAATTACAGTAATACCACGGGACCACTACCCTATTTTTCCTATAAAACTCTTGGTAAACTACCCCAAGACACTCCCCTAAAGTCCCCTTAAAGATTTCACAATGAGGCAGCCTTTAATAACTTCGAAAACAGAAATTAGCAAACATTGATTGGCAAACTAAAGCAGAAATCTAACAATTTTGACGAATGTATTAAAAATTTTTCTAAAAAAGACCAATCCCTCTATAAAAGCATGCCCAAAAAAAAAATTTAAACAGATGCGGGCCAAAGAGACTGAACAGTCCCTGGCTAACACCCAGCATTCTCAAATCCATAAATACAAAACCCCCAATTGAAAAAAACAGTACAGAAGGGGTTCCATAACCGAGCCCAAAAAAAAAACTTTTACTCGCAACCCTAACCACCTGATAAAAGGGGAAAAAAAATTGTTTTATGAAAACAAAATTACCCAAAACTTACATTTTGATATAAAAAAGACCTGGAAAACACAAATTTAAATTTCTGGGAACAAAAAAGATATCACGAAATACCCGAAATAAAATTACAAAATCAATAAACCCCCCCAAACTCCCCCCAACAAAAACAGCAAACAGACTAAATATTTTTTCTCCACTATAGGAAAAAACCCTTTTCCCCATAAAACCCCAAAAGCTAGATACCCCCCCAAAAATAACTACCCCCCCGGGCAACTCCCCGAACCCCACTTTTTTCCTAGCTCCGACTAACCCATACGAAGTCTCCCTTATTATAAATTGCACTAAAAAAAGGGCCCGGAGTTTTAAGTCCCTTACCAAACCCTTTATATAAAAAAAATGTCAAAAAAGTCCCATCCCCTTTCTTTGCAAAAATTTTTAAACCCCAAAATCCTTTGAATCCTCCCCCTTTCCACAGTACTCAAAATAGAAAGGGGTCACCCCGATCCCCAAAGGGAGGGACCAAACAAAATTGAATAACTATGGGCCCAATATCCAACTTACCCCTCTCTCAAAAATTTTTGAAAAACAAATTCACAAAACGAATTACCCCTTACCTTATCTCCCAAAAATACTCAACCCCTGCCAATTTGGATTCAGGCCTAAAAAAAAAAACTAAGATGCTATTAAAACCTTTGCTAGAACATATAACACTGCAATAGAAAAAAAAGAAGCCCCACGGGGATCTTCTTGATTACGTAAAGCTTTTGTACAGTTGCCCATGACTTGTCCACAAAAATTGTCACACAAATGGTATAAGAGGGCATCCCTAATTACCTCAAGTAAATACCTACCCAACAAAAGCCAGATTGTACGAAAAATGGGGAAAACTTTGGGGCAACCCAATTACATTTGGGTGCCCCACAGGGAAGTGCCCTTTGGGCCCCTCTTCTTTTTCCCCCTATACATAAATGACCTTCCAAATGCTTCGCAATTACTCAAACCCACATTTTGAGATGACATACATACGCTTCTCTCCCCCGCCCCCAAAAGTCACACTAGCCAATACTGTAAAAAACCAAAATTACGGGAAAATTTATCTACCTGGTGAGGACTAACAAACTTACACTAAACTTGACAAAACCCCTATTCATTCATTTTGGGAAAACGGGAGTTTCAGATGTCCCTCTTAAATAATGAAAAACGGATCACCTACCCAAAAAAGCTAACAGAGGGAAAATTCTTGGGAATCCACCTTGAAAATAGACTAAAAATTTCATACACATATACAAAAAATTTTTCTAAAAAAATTTTCCAAGACTGTAGGCTTTACTATCGAAGATAGGGTTACATTTTCCCACAGCCCAGCCCTCCGGGGCCCTATATCCTTCTTTTTTAAACCCCAAATCTCCCCTATGGAATTTTTTTGCAGGGGGCTCAACAACGGGGTTAACCATCTCGGGGCCACAAATTTCCCCAAAAAAAGGGCCCTGCAGTTAGAATGATAAAAAATTTTCACTACGGGCAGAAACACTCCCCCTTATTCAATACAAAAAAACCTACTCACCATAAAAAACATCCATACTTATTACTGCACCAAATTACAACTAGAACATTTAAAACTTGATATTAACCCCCCCCCTAAAAACATCCCCTTGCCAACCTCAACAAAACACAGGGCCATAACAAAAGGGCACAGATCACTTTTTGATGTTCCTCGTGTTCATTTTCCACACTTAAAAAACCAAATGCCCCAAAAAAAGGCCCAAAAATCGGGAAATTTCATTACCCTGAAATATAAAAAAAACCACTACCTGTTTATAAATTCAAGTCTCTACTCAAAGCCCTTATCCCCCAAAACCCAAAATTTAAAAAATGAAAAAATAACCTTTTTAAATTGTATTTTTTAAAATGTTTTCAAAAAATTAAAATCACAAAATTTTAAAACCCTAAAACCCAATCAAACTTTATTTTTTTTTAAAAACACTACCTAACAAAATCCTTCATTTTGCCTGTTTTGTAATACTCACTTGTGCTTTATAGTAATCTGTTTACATTAAGGGTTTTATCACTGACTTCATCATTGCAAGTTAATTTAATTTAAATTTTTAAAGAAAGCCCGTAATGCTATGCATAGTAAAAAGGGGTTTTGGGCTTTACTGCTCTTACTGTTTTTTTTTTACTCTGAAATGTGTCCCCACAAATTTTTTATAAATAAATAAAAAAATAAAAAAACTTAAAGGGGTGGCCTTTTTAAAATTCAACTAACAAACTTTTTTTCCCTTCCTGTTGCTTAAGTTCTTCTTTCTTTTTCCTTGCATTTGTAGTGCAGTTTAAAAGGCATTCTGAGCAGGTCGGGGGTTCTACATTCACGGAAATGCTTTCCCAAATTTCTCCCCAGGGTTTAAAAATTGAAATAGCTGCCTCAATCATCCCTCAGGCAACAGAAGCCAATATTTTGTACGCAAATGGGGCAAACTCTTCCGCCCCAACCCCCAATTACATTTGGGTGCCCCACGGGGAAAAGTGCCCTTTTGGGCCCCCTTTTCTCTTTCTCCTATACATAAAGCCCAAACCAAATGTTTGCAATTACTAAAAAACCCACACTTTTTTGCAGATGAAAATATATACGTCTTTTAAAACCCGACCCCCAGTAGACGTACCCAATACTGTAAACACTGAATTACAAAAAAATATCAACCGGGAAATGGGGAAATTAACAAATTTTACATTTAAACATTGAAAAAACCCTTTACTTATTCAGTTTGGTAACAGAGTTTAAAATTCCCCCTCTTAACATAATGAAAAGGGATCCCCTTTCACAAAGTTTCCCGAGGGAAAATTTTTAAAGGAATCCACCTCGAAAATTAGACCCCAAATTTCATACACAAAAACAAAAAATTTTTTAGAAAATTTCCAAGACCGGGGCCTTTACTACCCAAAGAAAAACTTACTATTTTCCCCCTCAGCCCTCCGGGCCCCATATAAACCTCTTTTTTTGCCCCTATCTAACCTTTAGGGGAATTTTTGTGCAGGGGGCCCTCAACAAAAATTTAAAACCATCTCAGCCCAAAAAAATTTAAACCCAAAAAAAAGGTGCAGCCCAAATGATAAAAAATTCCCCAAACTACAGGCAGCCCCACTCCAAAATTCAAAACACTAAACTACTCACCATAAAAAAACCCCCATACTTATTACTGAAACCATTACATACAAAAAACTTAACTTTTGATATTAACCCCCCCCTCAAAATCCCCTTGCCAACCTCAACAGAACACATACCATAACACAAGGCCAAAACGCTTTTTTTGTTTGTTCCTCGTGTCCACCCTGCTATGCAAAACCTGCACATAAAAGGCCCAAAAAACTGGAATTCATTACCTGTAAAAAATAAAAGAAACACTCCCGGGGGTTTAAAAATTCAAGTCTCTTCTCAAAAAATCATTTTCCCTCCCCCAAAACCAAAAAAATTACTGAAAAAACTGAACCTTAAAATTGTAATTTTAAAAATGTTTTCCAAATTAATCCAAAAAATTTTAAAACCCTTTAAGACCCAATTAATTTTTGTTATTTTTTAAAAACACAAACCAAAACAGAATACCCATACGACTGAATGTACAGCAAGGAAATGAAACCATATGCCCTGTCTTTGTAATACTCATTTGTTTTTTCATTGTTATCTGTTTAAAAATAATTTTTTTACCACGATTACTTTATTCCTTATTTAATTTTCTTAATTTTAATTTTAACCCAAACCCCGAAATTGCTTTGATAAAAGTGGCTTTGGCTTTGTGCTCTTACCTGTATTTTTTTTGTACCTTTTTAAAAGAAATGTAAATTATTAAATAAATAAAAAAATAAATAAATAAAAAAATTTAAAATAGTTTTTTCTTTGTTTTTTGTCATTTATAGGGGAAGGTCTGTGTTTTTTTTTTCCTGTCCCTTCATCTTGGGACAGTCTCAACAGGGGCAACTAAATCATCTTTAAATTTTTTGTGGGGAAAGGGGTTCGAAATTTCTTAAAACCACTTTTTCCAAGGGGTTTTTAAAAAATTTTTTCTGGTTTTCGGGGTTGGTTTGTTTTCCCCTTTCTTTTTTTTAAAGGTTCAGGATTGCTGGAGATTTGATCAAGTTTGGGCGTTGGGAGTTTTGGGGGAAGTGACAGATAGAAGTCATAAACTATAAAGAGTAAAGATTGTATATGATGTTTTAAAACCCCCCAAGGGACACAGATCTAGTATGCCCCCATATGTGTGAAAGGCTCAGTATTGCTACAATTCTAACTTTATAAAGTTTCATTTAGCTTTCACTAGTTTATTTCCCCCTGGTGTTTTTTTATAAAACCCACCAATATTCTCATGCCCTGGCATTAAAATCCCCAAAGAATGAGGGTAGGGTTCACTACTGTTTTTGATCTGGAAAAAGAAACAAGTCGAAGCGGGTTCGCTGGGGCTTTAGAAAATAAAAAATTATTTAGAAAAAAAAATCACCTGCATTTATTTAAACCCCCTAAATTCGATGTTTACTCGACTTTCAGGGCAAGGAGTGAAACATTCCTAAAGACTTTTGGATCCCGGGAATAAAGGATAAGTTTTAATTTTTATTATTAAAATTCAAAAAAAAAGCGCTAAGCCCCAAAGGGCTATACGGCGCTGCGGGGGGGGGAAAGGAACCCCCAAGGGGGGGGGGGAATTGGATGGCAAAAGGGGGGGGGATACAGCAGGTTACGGGAAAACAGCGGGGCGGGGGTGTGGGGGGTAGAGGGTAGCAAGGATCCCAAAGTAAAAAAGGGCCCCTGAAAGTATCGGGAATTTGTGAAAAAATTCAGTGGGTTGCCCAAAAAGTCAATAAAGAGAGCCCGGGGGAAAGGGGGGTTTCCATCAGGGGAAAAGGGGAAGGAAAAGAGGGGAGCAGCGGGGGGAAGAAGGGACAGAGGTAAATTCTGCGTGCTCATTGATAAAGTGGGCAGCCCCAACAAAATGTGGTTTGACTGAAATTTGGAGTTTGGGCAATTCTCACAGAGAGGAGCAAGACCCCTCCCCCCATGAGATATCATGATTAAGCCGGGGTATGGCCAAGGGAAAAGACGGGGGGGTTTTAGTCCCCCAACCTCGACACTTGATAAAAAGACGGCCGTAACCTATACTCGGTTTAAAAGATAAAGTTTTTTTCCGACCCTAGTAAAAAACCAACTTGTTGCCCCGGGTGTGAAGGTGGGAATTTTACAGCAAAAATGTCCGTAATGGAATACCTCTATAAGAAACTGGGGGGTCTTTGTACTGCGGGACCGGGGGCAGCAGGGGGCTGCCTTTCATTCCCCGGGTACTCAACATAAAACCGGGGCCCCAAAAAAAAAAAAACAATATTTTTATGCTTAGTAAAAAAAATGGGGCGTAGCCAAAGTTGGAAAACGGAGGACTAAGGGGTGAGGTGTATCAAATTTTTTTTAATGCCGTAAAGCCCAAAGGGGAAGTCTGAGAAAACCCACAAAGGATGAAAGGCATAGAGAAAATACGGATAAGTGCTGAAAGGATGGCATAAAATTCAGCATTTAAAAAAACTACTAAAAGAAAGTAAAGGGCCTTGTAGAAGCGGGCCCGGAAAACACCCCTGCGAATCCAAACGCCGTCAGAAACTTAGAGCCATTGTGTACACAGAAATGGCATGGGGAAATGAGAGGGGAAAAAGTGGCCAAAAAAAAAAGAGAGCGGGAAGCGCCCCGTAACATTTTGGGCTTTCGGCAAGGGGGGGAGAAAGAACAAAAACCTCAAACAAGCTGGAACTTCCCGGGGGGGTTTGGGGGAAAAGTGAGATGACAGGGTACATAGAAAGGTGGTATTTTGAAGAGAAGAAAAGAGCGAATGAAGGCAAAGAGAGAGGACGGATAAGCAGGGGCGGCGAACAAAAAAGAAAAGTTACTAATATCAGTGAAACCCTTCATAAATGGGAAGGGTTGCGGGGGGGGGCCTGAGAGGGGGGGGAATATTAGCGCAGGGGAAATTTGGCCCCTTTACGGGGGATCGGATAAAGGATGGAAAAAGTTCCTTTGAAAGGGGAAAGAGGGGGAGGAAAAAGGGCGAAAGAAGGCTAAAGGGGAACGGGATGAATTTGGGGGTTTAAAAACACGAGGGCAGGGAAGGTGAGGAAGAACTTCCCTTTCCAGTTTGATTTTTAAAATAAGAGGGGAATGGGGTTTAAAGGGGGGTTTACCAAAACGTTTTCCCCCAAAAAAAGGGTTTTAAGGGGGGTTCCCCCCCAAAAACCGGGGGCTGGGTTTTGGGAAGTTGCCCTTTAGAGAGGTAATGTGAGGTTTTTCCCGGAAAACCTACGATCAAAGAGGAAAGGCCCCCAAAAAATTGACTGTATTTACGTTCAGGGATCGTGAGCCATAGAGGTTAAAAAAAAACCCAAAAAGATCAGAGATGACAGAGCGTCTGTTTAAAGTGAATTTTTGGGGGGTTTTAGTGGGGGGAAAATTTAAACCCATGTGTGGTGGTCCCCAAATTGGGAAACACGGTCGACTGCATGCTGGGGAGAAAACTTTTAAAGGGGGTGGGCAGTCAGCCCCCTGCACAGGCAATAGCGGAAATCATAAAATAGAGTGATGACCAAAAAATTTGAGGGGAAACTAGAGGCAAATCATTAATAGCAAGGAGAAAAAGTGGGTTTTGCTCAAAAAACAATCCCCGGGGGGGGACCTTTAGCTTGGACAAAGTCCCGGGGGGAGCAAAATTTTTAACCCGAACCGGAAAAGCCTGCAGTTAAAAAGTTCTTAAGGAAGGATGGTAGATTGCCCCGAAGGGCCCAAGGGGTGGGCTTGGGCTAAAAATATTTTTACCTCCAAGGGGTGTCATATGCCTTCTCAAGGTCAAAAAATATGGCAATAAAATGGTGGTTATTTGCAAAGGCATTACGAAAAATTTGTATCCAAAACGCCGTAAGGGGTCTATGGGAAACGTCCCCCTTCCCAAAGCCCTTTGACGAAGTGGAGAGGGGGCGTTTGTGTCTCTAAAAAACCACAAATAAACGTCTATTTCTAGACGTTCCTTACTTTGCAAAATGGGACCCGGTAAGAGCAAAAGGGGCGATAGTGGGAGGTTTTTATGGGCCCGAGTGCCTGGGTTTTCGGAAAGGGAGAACAATGGGGATTTCCCCAGCGGGAAGAAAATCCTTGTGACCAAAAAAAGATTGTTTAAAAGGGGTAATAACTGCAAGGGCTGATGATTAAAAAAGTTTTTAGCATTTCGAAAAATGAATGTCGTCGGGCCCCAAACTGCCGAAAATCGAAAGCTGAGATTTTTGCCTCCCTTCTTGAAGTTTTAAAAGGGACATTTTTACTGTTCTTCTCTGAGGGGAAGAAAATCCAAAAAATGCTAACTCTCTGGCAGACTTTGAGGGAAAGAAATGAGGGGTAGATGGGGGTCCCTGAGAAATACGGAAACCCAAAGATTTCCAATTTTTTAAATTTGGGAACACCCCAAATGGGTTTTTCTATACAACACCGGCAACCCGCAGAACAGGAGCCGGTTTAGGAGAAAATTTACCCCTCAGTTTTCGTACTTTTTTTTCCCAAATGCCCCCATAGAGGGAAACAAAGGTGATGGTGGAGACATAATCTCCCCCAGCAAGTCGTTTAGCGTACGGGGTGACACGGCGATCGATCGCAGCTTCTGTTTAAAATCAAGGAGTCGCTCTGTGGTTTTTTTTGTACCCGGGACCTGCCCCAGCAAACGCGTTTCAAACGTTTCTGCACGAGCACAACAGGAGACCACCAAGGCACGCATTTCTTTAGAATTTCCCGGCCCCCAAGTTTTTGGGGGATAGAATGGAAAAGCTTTCGGTGAAAACGGGGGGGGGGAAAAAAAAGAGGGTAAAAGTCATCGATGGAGGACGAAAAAGGAAACCCCTTTTTAAAAACCCCGTCAGGTGTGGGGTAAAGGTTTCCCAAATTTTCCCGATTAAAAAGGGCCCGCGTGGGGGGGAAAGGGGTGGGAATATGAAGGGGAAAATAGAAAAAATTGGGGAAAAGATCACTGTCATGAAATTCCCGGGGGAAAAGACCAAGGGAAAGTCTAATGGGGGGGGGAAGAGCAAAGAGAGATCTATGCAAAGAGAGTATGAGTCCCAGGATCAAAATGGGTGGGGAGTACTGTATTTTAAAAAATGGAGGGGGGGGTGGCAAGAAAAAGCCTCTAACGAATTCCCCCGGGGGTCACAGTGAGACCCCCCCCGAGGGAAAAAGGGGGGGCAATTTAAAAACACCAAGTAACCGAATCCCCGGGGGCGGTTTTAAAGACGAAACAAGGAAGGGGAAAAACCCCGGGAAAAGATAATGCCGAGAAGGAGAGGGGATATAAAGGGAAAAGACGTATCCACCCTTTTAAGTGGAAAACGGGCTGTGTGTAATGCCCGCGAAATATGAATAATTTGTGAGGTCGGAATATCAGGGCCGGGAAAAAAAAGGGGGAAATTTTATTAAAGGTCCCCCATTTAGGAAAAGGATCTGAAAATACAATAAAAATTTTAGCCCGAGTGTAGAAATAACAGCAGAGTGTTTAATTTTGGGGTTTCCTTTTAAGCAAAAAACCCAAAAGGGGCAAACCTGGGAGAGTAATTTTGAAACTCACCCCGATTACCCGGGGGCCGGTAATTCCATGTACAAAAGGGCCCTGATTGGGAATGTTTGGGTACTTGAAATCCGCAGGTTAAGGGGGTTTCCCACGGACTTGAAGGGGTTTGAAAAGTCCACATGCGGAGGCAGTGGAAAATTTTTCAAGGGAGCGAAGGAAGGGCGCTGTGAAGAAAGGAGTTGCGCGTGGGAAGAGGGAAAAAGGGAAAAAGGGAAAGGGGGATCAGTGTCCCTTGATGGTTTTTGGGCTCTGCAATTTTTTCAGGATTTCTTCAAGTGTTTGGGAAATTTAAAGATGTCGGGATGGGAGACAATATTGGGGGAAAAATGGGGGGGGGGAAAGAAATTTGGGAAATGTTTTTGGACGTACCAAGGTAGGGGGGGGGGAAAAAGGGGGGAGGGAAAATGGAGAAGCGTGGCAGGGGGCAGGGAAAAGGGCAGGAAAACCCGGGGAGGGGGCAGAAAGGGAAGAAACTTGGGGGGGAACAGGGGAGGGAAAGGGAAATTACGAGGAGGAGGGTGAAACCCCTTTCCTTGTAATGAGCCATGAGGGGGAAAAAAACAGGGGCCCGAGACAGGGAGGGGAAAATGAGGGGGTGGAAAATGGGTAGGGGGTGTTACCGGGCCTTTTTTTTACTTTTTAGAAGTAGAGGGACGATTTTGGAAAAAGGGGGGGGCGTCGAGGGCTCGCGATACTGAGGCTTGTAAGGAGAACTCGAAGAAGCGGATTAGACCTGAGGGTTGAAGTGGGAGGGCTGAGCCGAGGACAGCAAAAGGGTTAAAATACAAAGTGATTTTTGGGGAGGGAACCCCCCAAAGGGGGGTGTAGAAAAATGGGGGGGTACCGAAGTGGGGGGGCGTTTTGAAAAACACGGGAATAAGAAACACGTGGGGGTCTCCCTTTGGGGGGGAAAGGGGGTGAGAAACTGCCATGGGGATAAGGGGACCTTCTGTCTCTTTGAGGGGGGCGATTTTCCCCCTGTTTAAATTGAACCCGACAACGGCGAGAGTCAAGGGTGAGCCCCCATTTCAGTTAAGGCAAGAGGGGGGATCGATTGCAAGACGAAATTTGAATGGTCATCGGACCACGACGGGGAATTTGGCATAGATCTGCAAAATTTCGCTGGATGGCCCAAAACGCCAGCAATTTCTACAATGTTGTTTGGGGTTTTGGGATCACCCTTTGAACTTGTAACCGGGTGTTTTCCCGCTATATAAACGGAGGATGGGAGTTCTCGGCTGCAAAAGTTTAAACGAGCCACATTTCTAGGGTATGTCTTCCCCCCCCCACGGGCAGGGAAAAAACGTAAAATGTCTACCTTGAGGATTGGGAATCTTGGAGTTTCCCGCTGTTTTAGAATGTCGGTGGCCCCCAAAGTCCCGGAATTTTGTTGAAATATGGTTTTGGGGCCCGAATAAAAAGGTACCACTACAAAAATTGGGGGAAAGAAAGTTTTTCAAGGGTGACAGGAAAAATATCTATATGGGGAAAACGAAGAGCTTTACGGCCTGGGTAGCATTCTGTACGGTTTAAAGATGCGCCCTAAACCCCTCTTTAAAAGCTGAAAAGAAATTCTTTACCAACATGGCGTAGGAGTGCCCTTTCCCAAAACTCGGTCAGAAAGAAAGGCAGTAGAGGGAAATTTGGGCGTAAAATGAAGGGAAATTTTGGGGCCCCCCCTTTTAGTCCCGAAAATGAGCGTGGAAAGGTTTGTGAAGGACGTGTCGATCGGGTTTTTGAGAAGAACGAAAGGTGAAGGGGGAGAAGTATTTATCAGAGGTAATTTTTCGTTGACGTTTAGGCGTTTGGGGCCAAAAGTTGGTCCACTTTTGGGAAAGGGTCGGCGAATTTTAAAAAATTTCCCCAGTAGAGGGAGAGGCCCGGGAAACAAAAGTCCCGGGGAGAGCGAAGGGTTTAAAACGGGAAAGGGGTCAGCCGGGCCCCAGTACCTGAAGCGGGGAGGAAAAAAAGCACCCGGCCCAAAAGGTACAGAGGGGATGAGGAAGGGTTTAAGAGTGGTCCCAAAACAGGCGGGGGTTTAGAAGGGGGGTGGGGGTATCAAGAAGGGGCCCGGGGGGGACCAGGGTTTATGGACTAGGGCTGCCATGGTTAGGTTACTTCTTTCTTTTTGTTTTTAAGAAAAAAAAAAAAAAGAAGAAAAGAAAATAAAAATAAAAAAAAAGAAAAAAAAAAGGGGGGACCGGGGGGGGATAGTTTTCCCAGGGGGAATGAAAGGGCCCGAAATCTCCCTCCGCGCCCCAAAAGGACTCGAAACCGCAGTAGCGCAGGCAGCAAAGGAACCCCCTGCCCAAAACCCTACCCTTTATGCCAGGGAAACCAGCAATCTGGGGGTGCAACCCCATCTGCCGGCTACCTCGGTGGACAAAAGAAGAGGGCGGCCCGGGTATCCGCCACAAAGCATACCTCCTTCGCCCCCCACCCCCGGAATCCGAAAGGGGGGCTTCCAAGATACACCCGTCGCCCCAAAAGACACCCAAAGTACTCCGGGGTACCCGGGGAGGGATCGGGAATCCTAGGCAATCCAGATTCCACGGAAAAAAACGCCACCCCCAAGAAAAACCCCAAAGGGAAAGGGATGGACCCCGGTGTCCTTTCCCCCCCCTAGGAAATTTGCGCGCCTGGGGAGAAATACGAAGGCCCAAAAAAAGGAAGGGCAAAAGGGAGGGGTGAGGAGGAGGAGGAGGAAAGGAAAAAGGGGGGGATGGGGGGGATGGGATAGGGGGGGGGGAGAATGGGGGGTAAATTGGTTCGGGCTGGGAAGAAGACCGGGCAGGGCTAATTCCTCAGACCAAAAGCCCCTTCACCCCCCAAGGGGGCCCCCTTGAAAAAGGTCAGGATAAGAAAAAATTTTTGTTTTTTTACCCCCCCTTCCCCAAAGGGATGTTATAAACCTCCCAAAACTTTATCTGACAAAAGTAAAATGTCACATTGTTCAAACACTAATTAAACCCAATATTTTCCCTTTATATTTATAAATTTTAGAGACTTACTTTTTTTTTTAATTTATTTTTTGTACTGTAAACCCTTATGTAGGGATTAATTTTTATTATTGTACCCATTCCTTTTATTTCGACCTTTACAGATAGTATCTATACCCCACTGTTTCATATTTTTCACAGTTTTTTTTTTTTTTTTTTAAAAAACACTGGCCGATTCCCCCGAGGGGAGGGTGGCCCCAAAAAAAAAAAAATTTCCCCATCATTCACTCCATCACGTCTTGCCCCGAAGGGTGCTTTCACTACCGTTTTTAAACTGCAACATTAAACCCCTCCTTCAGAGTGGGCATGTCTTCCCATCTCCCGGATCAAGTCCCCCCCCCCCCCCCCTGCCCGGGGTTTTCCCGAATCCCCTTTATAAATGTTGGCCCTTTTCTTTACGCCCAACAGCAAAGTAAGTTTTAAAAACCATTTGTCCCCCAATCACCCCCTTTTCAAACATGCTCACGCAAAGCCCCCTGGAAGTCCAAGCCCATCGCACACAAAAACCCCCCTTTACCCCCCTCCCCCCCCCCCCCCCTTCCAGGCGAAACCCCCCCCGCCTTTTTCCACTACGACTAATAAATCTTGAATCATGTTTTCGCTCCCTTTTCTCTACATGTCCGAACCACCTCAAACCCTTCCCCAGCCCTTTTTGACAACCCGTTTTTTGGGAAACCCCACCTCCTCCTAACTTCCCAAAAAAAAAGGGAAAAATTTTCTGCATTAATTCACACCCCACATTGCCCCCGACATGCATCCCACTGGGCCCCCAGCCTTCTCCCCACTGCAACATTTATCCCCCCATGCTTCACACCCTATAAGGGGCATTTGGGAAAATATACCCCTCACATTCCCCTTTTCCCCCCAAGGGGCAAAGTTCTTTGGTTTTTCCAAGACTCCTAAGTGCACCCCTCAACCCCTTTTTCCCCCCCCCGTTTATGATTCACCTATCTTTTATAGACCCCCTCCGCTGAAAACGTCCACTCCCAAATATCTTAATACATTCACCCCTCCCTACTTCTCCCTCCAATCTGATATCCAAAACTTTCATCACCCAATCTTTTTTTTATCCTCAAAAACCTTACCTTTCAGGATTCCCCTTTTTTAAATTTTTCTTTTGCATACCCTACCAAATTCCCTCCCCCAAACCCCGCAATTCTTTTTAGAACTCCCCAAAAGCACAGTGTTTTTCAGCAAAGGCAAAAAATGACAACTCCCACTTTTTGTTTTGATTCCCTTTTTTCTTTTAACTCCATGCCTCTTGCCAAGACCCGCATTTCTTCTCTTAAACCCCATCTATAAATATTTTAAAAAAACCCCGGTGGGCATCACAATCCTTGTCTAAAGGGCCCACTTTTCTGAGAAAAATCTCCCTCTTTCCCACATACTCTAAACTTGAAACCCCACCCCCTCGTAAAAACTCTTCACTGCCTTTAGTAAACCCGCCTCCTCACCTTTCACTTTCAACAAACCCGCCACCCCTTGCCCCCCTATCCACCCTGTCATATGCCTTTTCCCAAAACCATAAAATTTCCACAAAAACTTCTTTAGCCTTATTAAAAACGGTTTTACTTTTATGTTTCACTGTAAAACCTGGTCCACACACCCCCCCGCCCTTTCCCAAAAGCCTCCTTTGTTCATCTGTATCCTATTCTCCGTCTTACTTTATTTCCTTTTTAATAATAACTCTACCATCATTTTACCAGGTTTAGTCAACAGACTTTTTCCCCCTTTAATTTTTTTTCCTCTCTTTTGTCCCCTTTTCTTTTCTACAAAAGGGAAAATATGGGATGCTCCCCTTTCCAGTCCCCCAGGTACCTTTCCCTCTTTCCCCACATTTTTAAAATAATTGCACCCAAACCCCTCCCAAAATATATCCCCACCGCTTTTAAAAATTTCCCATCTTTATCCCCCTCAATCCCCGGTGCCTACCCCCCTTTTATTTTACCTTTTGCCTTTACGAATTCCCCCCATCACAACTGGGGTCTTCCCCCCTTCCCGCAAGATGTTAAATTTCCCCCTTGCCCCATACACGAAAACACAGCTCCCCCATCTTCATCAAAATTTAAATATTCCTCAAAATTTTTCCCTCCATCTTCGGGAATACCCTTAACTCTCCCTTTTTAAAAATTCTCCTCTCCTTTTTTTAATGACAAAAACCATTTGTTCTCTAGGCTTTCCCTTAATTTGTTAATTTCCAAAACTTTTTCTTTTTTTTCAACAAAATTTTTGATAAATCACCCCCACTCTCCCTTTTGCCCCCTTTTTTACATTGCTTACACTCTCTTAACCTCTCTTTTTTCCATTACTCTTCCCCCCTTGCATACTTTTACTTTTTAAAAACTTCTCAAATGCTAAATTTTTCTCCTTTTTCACTCTCTTTTTCATCACATTCCAAACCCAAACGTCCCCTTTCCCCCCCGCACCCACTTTCCCGTAACCACAAATTCTGGAAACTCTTAAAAATCATTTTTAAAACCCACCCCCTTTCCTCTTCGACCCCCTTGCCTAGCTCTCAAATTTCCCCTCTATCCTCCAATACGGGTTTTTATCTTTTCCCTAAGCCTCCCCTTTTTGGGTTTTTAAAACCCTTTACCTCTCTTTCCCGGGTGGGTTCTATTCCCTTGTATCCCCGTACCTTTTTCCCCAGTGTAGTACAACCCCCAAAAAGTGATCTGATATATCTGTGGTCCCTCTATAAACATGTACATCCTGAAGTCTACTCAACAGTCTTTTATCTACCAATGCATAATCCAACAAACTACTGTCATTTCGCCCTACATCATATCTGTATACTTATTTATCCTCTTTTTCTTAAAATATGTATTACCTATAACTAAACCCTTTCTATACAAAGTTCAATCAAAGGGCTCCCATTATCATTTACACCTGGCACCCCTAACTTACCTACAACACCCTCTCTAAAAGTTTCTCTCTACTTTAGCATTCAGGTCCCCTACCACAATTACTCTCTCACTGGTTCAAAGGCTCCTATACATTCACTTAACATCTCCAAAATCTCTCTCTCTCCTCTACATTCCTCTCTTTCTCCAGGTGCATACACGCTTATTATGAACGCACTTTTCACATCCAACCTTTACTTTAATCCACATAATTCTTGAATTTACAACATTCATATTCTCTTTCTTCCTTCCATAACTGATCCTTCACATTACTGCTACCCCCTTCCTTTGCTCTAACTCTCTCAGATACTCCAGATTTAATCCCATTTATTTTCCCCCACCAAAACTCTCCTACCCCCTTCAGCTTTGTTTTGCTTAGGGCCAGGACATCTAACTTCTTTTCATTCATAACATCAGCAATCATCTGTTTCTTGTCATTTGCACTACATCCACGCACATTCAAGCATCCCAGTTTCATAAAGGTTTTCTTCTTCTCTTTTTTAGTAAATGTTTACAGGAGAAGGGGTTACTAGCCCATTGCTCCCGGCATTTTAGTCACCTCATACGACACGCATGGCTTACGGAGGAAAGATTCTTTTCCACTTCCCCATGGACAATAGAAGAAATAAAGAAGAACAAGAGCTATTTAGAAAAAGGAGAAAAACCTAGATGTATGTATATATATATATCTCAGTAGTAGTACCAGTTACCAGTAACCAGTATACAAGTAGATGACTCACTACCAACCGTCTCTGCATGAATCACTGACTGTATTCATATTGCTGCTGACCACAGCAGTATTTCAAACACCCCCTCACATATGGGTACTGTGGGCAGTCAGTCTTACGAGAGAGAGCAAGGAGGCAGGTCACTGGCTGTTTGGCACCTACCAATACTTACCGTTATAATTATACATACTACCAGCCTACGTGAGTATTTCTTTACCCTATCCACGTGTTCGAACCCCACATGATAAATGGTGGCAGCGGTGGGATTCGAACCCACGCCTCCAAAGAGACTGGTGCTAGTTTGTATTAGTTGTATGTCGGGACGACATACCTTAGCGTTGCCGAGCTCTCAGTAGTAGTACCAGTTACCAGTAATCAGTGTACCAGTAGATGACTCACTACCAACCGTCTCTGCGTGAATCACTGACTGTATTCATATTGCTGCTGACCACAGCAGTATTTCAAACACCCCCTCACATATGGGTACTGTGGGCAGTCAGTCTTACGAGAGAGAGCAAGGAGGCAGGTCACCGGCTGTTTGGCGCCTACCAATACTTACCGTTATAATTATACGTACTACCAGCCTACATGAGTATTTCTTTACCCTATCCACGTGTTCGAACCCCACATGATATACATGTATATGCATGTGCGTGTCTGTGAAGTGTGACCAAAGTGTAAGTAGGAGTAGCAAGATATCCCTGTTATCTAGCATGTTTATGAGACAGAAGAGACACCAGCAATCCTACCATCATGCAAAACAGTTATAGGTTTCTGTTTCACAGTCATCTGGCAGGACGGTAGTACTTCCCTGGGTGGTTGCTGTCTACCAACCTACTACCTACTACCTACAGTTTCTTGTGTGACTTATATTTGTGTAATCATTCCAGAACTTGCCTTGTACAATTATTTACTAGTCACATAACCATTCTACCTCACAGTTTACCTTCCTAATAGTATTGCCCAGTACAGGTCACTACCCTTTTAATATTTTAAATTTATTGCTCTACTTGTATTTTTTAAACCCCAAATTTTGCTGATTTACTACCAAGTTCATTTTAACACTTACCTTCATATTACTGCCCTATTTTTACTTTCATATTACTGCCTTATTTTTACTTTCATATTACTGCCCTATTTTTACCTTCATATTACTGTCTTATTTTTACTTTCATATTACTGCCTTAGTAAAAGTAAGGCAGTAATATGAAAGTAAAAATTTCATATTACTGCCTTATTTTTGTCATTTATAAATATTTTTACCTTTTACAAGTTTTCTTAATGAATGTTATTAAAGTTAATAAGTAATTTTACATTTTATTTAATATCTGTTTTTGCCAAATTTCCCATTTACAATTTATTATTGTTAATAAGAAATTTACTTTTTACTAATATCTGTATTACCAAATATTCCCATTTATACACTGTTATAAATCCCTTCTATCTTTTTTCACAATCTTACCAAATTTTTCCCTTTAATCCCAGTTTATAAATACAGTGGACCCCCGGTTAACGATATTTTTTCACTCCAGAAGTATGTTCAGGTGCCAGTACTGACCGAATTTGTTCCCTTAAGGAATATTGTGAAGTAGATTAGTCCATTTCAGACCCCCAAACATACACGTACAAACGCACTTACATAAATACACTTACATAATTGGTCGCATTTGGAGGTGATCGTTATGCGGGGGTCCACTGTATTACATTAGTGTGTACTGCCCTTTATTCAGTAATTATTTTACTCTTAGTATTAATAACAATTAAGGGGCTAATTCAGGTGCTAAAATATTTTTCTTTCTTTGTTCATATAGTCACATTTGTTGAAATAATTTTTTTTTTTTTTT
>NC_069488.1:21059393-21081711 GCF_026875155.1 Cherax quadricarinatus | reverse complement strand
TCATTCGCCCTATCAAGGGAGGGGGTGCGCGATCTCCCAGTTGGGGTCACCCTTAATTCTATTTATGTCCCCCCATCCCCGGCTAAGTGGGGTGTGAGCATTAAACCGTTGACAAACTTTTCCCAGTCGGTTTGCCGCAGCTCTGTCATACGCTCTCTGGCAGCAGCAAGGGCAGTTTGGAAGAGCCTCAGCATTCCAGGGGTACGATGTTTTCTATAGGCTAGGCCTATCTGAGAGCAGTACGTTTCAGTGTACGAAGTTTAGAATCATTGTAATAAGTATGGTTTTTGAAGGAGGTAGATTATTATGGAAGTTTGTTGGGTTTAGAGTACCAAGAGGTTGCAGTGGCGGCTCCAAGTAGTTTCTGAATACTGCTCACAAGATCATTGTTAAAGGTCTCTACAGAGGAACACCATAGGAATTATACCAGTCAGTCACATGTGCAACAAGTCATCATGCTGATCTGTGGGAACATTAAAACGTTTCCGTTTGAATATCCCACCAGGAAGAATAGTATTACCAATATCTAGAGAGGTTAGCCTAGGGAAATGATCAGACGCTATATCTGTTACAATGGAAGACTCACAGCTGGCAGAAGTAATGTTGAAGCCCAGGCACAGATCAAGGACGCCTCCATAGATATGTGTGGGTTCAAGGTCACCTACAATTTGGACATTATCATGACTGTTTAAGAGTGACAACAGTTGATTGCCATTACGATTACCAAACTGTGAGTTTCCAATGCTTTTGTGTCTCGCATTGTAATCGCCAATAATAAGAGTAGACTCAGAATGAGCACAAGTTGGGAGCTCCAAGTAATTAAATTTATCAGCAGGAGCATACAAGTTAAATATGTTGAGAGCAGAGTTCCCTATATAAATCCTAACACAGTGATATTGTAGCCCCTCTGTTTTCTTGTGTGCAAGAAGTTGATGGGGAAGTGATTTTTTAATATATAGAACACAAGAGTTAGTAGATTTGAGGTTGTATGCAACAACAGCAATGGGCAACGTGTGATGAACACGAACGTTTCAGGAAAAGAAAATAGGAAATATTCCACACTGATTGTTACCGCAGGAAGAGGGTACAGAGAGACAGCCACGTTCCATCAATACCTACGCGGAAGTCTACTAGCCTTGTCCTTCATGTTGTTTTAGGTTTGAACTCAGGTCACTTATTCTCCAATAATTTTCGTGGCCTTATCCTAGGTAATTTACACACATGTTACAATGTAAAACAATTATAATCACCCTAAAACTTGTGTATTTGCACTTGTGTATTATTATAATCAAAAAGAAGCGCTAAGCCACAAAGGCTATACAGCGCTGCATGCACTTGTGTAAATTCTGGTTAAATAAATATTTCCAATGGGGTCTTACACGTTTTGTAAAATTTTACCTAAAATTATTCAGGGAATTCACGAAATGTGACAAATTTCTGAAAAGGGATTACATAGTCACATAAAACAGCGTTTTATGTCCACTAAAACAGTGTTTTATGTAGATTTAGCCTCAGTAGTCAATGTTACTACTTTCCATTCATAGTTATGAGGTTTAATAATACAAAAGGTAAATTATTTACAGAAATTTATCATGAAATAACATGGAAGTTCCAATCTGGTTCCTGATTTTTTTTCTTCTTCCAAGGTTTTCCTTCATAGCTTGAGAACGCCTCACCCGATCGCCTTGAAATTTATGACACTGGTGTACTATAACTAGGAAAAGATTCATGCAACTACTGATATAAGATAAGATTTTGTTGGCACTTTTAACCCGGAGTGTTAACTACCCAAGATAACCCGAGAAAGTCAGTGCTTCATCGAAGACTGTCTGTCTTATTTCCATTATTGTTCTTTAAGCTTGTACGCCAGGATGCCACCCACACCGGTCGACTAAACGGGGACAACAGGTTTAAGTAAACACGTCCGGTATTTCCACCCTTGTGGGTTTCGCTCCTGTCTGTCCCAACTACTGGACAACTATGACAAGGTCCTGGATGCTCTAGAAGACAAACAGAATGCAAATGTAATATACACAGACTTTGCAAAAGCCCTTGACAAGTGTAACCATGGTGTAATAGTACACAAAATGCGTGATAAAGGAATAACAGGAAGAGTTCGTAGATGGATCTATAATTTCCTCACAAACAGAACACAAAGAGTAGTAGTCAACAGAGTAAAGTCTGAGGCGACTACGGTGAAAAGCTCTGTTCCACAAGGCACAGTACTCGCTCCCATCTTGTTTCTCATACTCATATCTGACAGACAGGGATAGAAGCCACAGCGCCGTGTCTTCCTTAGCAGATGGTACCCGAATCTGCATGACAGTGTCTTCCATTGAAGACACTGCGGACATCAGAAAACAATATGAAGTTCAATGATGAGAAATTTTCAATTACTCCGATATGGAAAACGTGAGGAAATTAAAACTGCATAGGAGTATAAAAAAATTCCAACCACACAATATTATTATTATTATTATAATCAAAAAGAAGCGCTAAGCCACAAGGGCTATACAGCGCTCCAACCACACAATAGAGCGAAAAACTAATGTCAAAGACCTGGGAGTGATCATGTCAGAAGATCTCACCTTCAAGGACCATAAGATTGGATCAATCGTATCTGCTAGAAAAATGACAGAATGGATAATGAGAACTTTCAAAACCAGGGATGCCAAGCCCATGATGGCACTCTTCAGGTCACTTGTTCTATCTAGGCTGGAATATTGCTGCACACTAACAGCACCTTTCATGGCAGGTGAAATTGCTGACCTAGAAAATGTACAGAGAACCTTCACGGCACACACAACTGCGATAAACCACCTCACTTTACCGGGAGTGCTTGAAGTTCCTAAACCTGTACTCCCTGGAATGCAGGCGGGAGAGATACATGATTATATACACCTGGAAAATCCTAGAGGGACTAGTACCAAACTTGCACACGAAAATCACTCCCTATGAAAGCAAAAGACTCGCCAGACGATGCAATATTCCCCCAATGAAAAGCAGGGGTGCCACTAGCACGATAAGAGACAACACAATAAGTGTCAGGGGCCCAAGACTGTTCAACTTCCTCCCAGCATACATAAGGGGGATTACCAATAGACCCCTGGCTGTCTTCAAGCAGGCACTGGACAGGCACTTTAAGTCGGTACCTGACCAGCCGGGTTGTGGCTCATACGTTGGATTACGCGCGGCCAGCAGTAACAGCCTGGTGATCAGGCCTGGTCCATCATGAGGCCTGGTCACAGACTGGGCCGCGGGGGCGTTGACCCCCGGAACTCTCTCCAGGCATACTCCAGGATCAAACCACGGACACTACCAGGTCAATTTTGTATCAATCATTCCCGATTTTGGTTTCAGCGCCACAACACGAGAAAGGTTCTGTTGACGGCTGTCAAATTTTCAATACCGTTGAAATTCACTTATGACTTCTTTAGAATTCCTTATGTGCGCATGTAGTAGGAAGAGAGGCTGGGTTTATGAAAGATACGGAATATCGTTCTCTGATCGCAGATAGACCGAACGCACATTTATTTTTGCACATTAGAGTTCGTATATGTCAAAATTCATAAATACTAAATTAAAATATGCCATACTATTACAGCTCGTGGGAGAATGGATTGAAAAAAGCCGACAAGTTGAAGATTGAGACTCTTGTATGGCAGATATGGGAATCTTTATTCAGGAAAACGTTTCGCCACACAGTGCTGTCATCATCCATTACAAAGGAAGGCGTAAGGAGAGGAGGAGAAAAATGAGGTATCTCCCACAACCTGAGTCGATGTGTTTCCATCCATCATCTTGTAGACTGTACATCCAGTAGGGCTATTAAAACGTGGGCTAATATGTAGTGAGGTACGTGAAGCAGATGGAGGCGGGGTCCAATAGTGTACCATCCACCTAGTCGCAGTAGGTCATCGTCCAAGATGTTAACAAGTGGTGTTGAAGAAGTTCCTTTGTAACAAGACCCCATGAATGCTGCGTGGTCGACATTGGGATGAATGGGTTTGAAAATCCGACAAGTTGAAAGATTGAGACACTTATGCAGTATATGGGAATCCTTTATTCAGGAAACGTTTTCCGCCACACAGGCTTCATCAAGTCCAATACAAAGAGGAAGCTTAAGGAGAGGAAGAATGAGAGTATCGCAGTCCCTCAACACTGGAGTCGATGTGTTCAGGTCCAATAATCTTGTAGAAATGTACAGCATTAGGGCCGTATACGACAGCTTCTATCCTGTAGTGTTGTACCTTGAAGCACGGATGGAGGCTGTTCATAGTGTACCATCCACTAGTCGAAAGTAGGGTCTTCGGTCCCATAAGGGTTTGAACAAGTGTGAAGAATTCTTTGTAACATAGTCCCCATGATGCTGCCGTGTCTGACAGTTGTGATGAATGGTTTGAAAAACCGACAAGTTGAAGATTGAGACACTTATGCAGCATATGGGATCCCCATATGCTGCACTCAGGTTTACTCATTGTGATTCGGGATCGATTCCGTTATGGCTGGCAGACATCAGGACGTGTTTCCATAAGACAACTGCTGTTTATGTACCTGGGTGTTAGTTGACTGGTGTGGGTCGCATCCTGGGACAAAATTGACCTAATTGCCCGAAATGCTCTGCAATATTATTATTATCAAATCAAAAAGAAGCGCTAAGGAAGCCACAATGGGCTATACACAGCGCTGCAGGGTAAGGGAAGGAAGGCAAGGGAATTGGATGGCAGAAGGGCGGAGGGGGATTATCAGCATGATACAGAAAACAGCGGGGCAGGGGATAGTACGGGGTAGAGGTAGCAAGAGATCAAGTAAAAGGGCTGAAAGTATCAGAATTTGTGAATGTAAGTCATCGTTGTCCAAAAAGGTCAATGAGAGAGTCCGGTGAAGGTGGTCATCAGCGAGAAGGGAAGGTAAAGAGAGTAGCAGCGGCGAAGTGACGACGACAGAGGGTAAATTCTGCGTGCACGTTGATAAAGTGGTAGCAGGTCAACAGAATGTGGCTGACTGATAATGAGCTATGGGCAATTCTCACAGAGAGGAGCAAGACGCCTCCATGAGATATCCAATAGAAGACGAGTATGGCCAATCCTAAGACGGGAGAATATACTCCAACCTCGACACTGGTGATTAAGAAGACGGCCAGTAAAGTATACTCCGGTTTAATAGACTGAAGTTTTGTATGCCGAGCATAGTTAGACCCTAACGTTTTGCCGAACGGTGTGAAGGGGTAAGATAATACAGCAAAATATCCGTACATGGTATACCTCAAAGAAACTGGTAGGTCATGTATGGCTATCCCGCGCTGCAGTGTCCCTGCCTGATCATTGCCCTGTACGTCAGACATGACTAGGGACCCAACAAAAAACAATATCTTTAGCTTTATAAAGATGCGGCGACTAGCCAAAGTGGATCCGATGACTAATGGGGTGAGGTTTCGTCAAATTTAATGTAAGCTGTAAAGCACTAAGTTGAGTCTGAGAACAACCAACAAATGGATGACACAGCATAGATGCCAATACGATAAGTGCTGTAAGGTATAGGGCATATAATTCGCAGTAAAAATACTAGCTGAAGATAGTAAATGCCCTTGTATACGACGCTGTCCCGGAAACACTGGCTGCAAATCCTACGCCGTCAGAAGACTAGAGCCATTTGTGTACACAGCAATGGCATGAGAAAGATAGTGAAAGATGTCAAGAAAAGAGAGCGGGTAAGTGCGACCGTAAAGACAGATGGGCTTTTCGACAAGGAGGGAGAAAGAACAGACCGAACAGCTGTAACTTCCCAGGGGGGTAGGAAAAGTGAGATGCTACCATGTACATATAAAGGTGTTGGTGGTAGAGAAGACAAGATTGAATGAATGCGAAGAGAGAAGGGACGGATAAGCAGGGGCGTCGAACAAATAAAGAATGTCCTACTAATATCATTGACCATTCTATAAATGGAAAGGATTGCGGTATCATGAGAGTCGTACAAGTAGCGCAGGCAATGGGCATCACGGCATCGGATAAGTATGGAACGTACGCTTCTGCATAGAAGGCTTTGACAGGGAAGAGCGAAAAGCACCAAGGCAAAACTTAATCCTTGGTGATGAATGGGGGTTTAAGGCTAGAGTGATTTAGCAGAGATGCCCTGAATAGATTCTGGTCACCATAATCAAGTTTCGATAAAATAAGGGTGGAATGTAGTGAAGGAGGTTCGACGATCGCTTCCCCACGAAAGGTAGCAAGGGGTTTTAAAAGGTTTTTCAGCCGTCTGTGACAAGTTGCTTCAGAGAGGTAATGCTGAGGTTTCCAGGATAACCTACGATTCAAAGAGGAGGCCCAGAAACTTGACTGTATCACGTTCCGGGATACTGACCATAGAGGTCCAAAGATGATCGGAGAGACAGAGCGGACTCGTTAAATTGATTATGGTGGTTTTTAGAGCTGGAAAATTTAAACCCATGTTTGGTGGGCCCAATTGGAAACACTGTCGACTGCATGCTGGCGAGAAACTGTAAGGAGTGGAGCAGTCACGAGCGCCTCAGCATGCAAGTAAGCGAAGGTCATCAACATAGAGTGATGACAACATATTTGAATGGAAGACTAGAGGCCAAATCATTAATAGCAGCGGAGAAAAAAGTGTATGTGCTCAGACACATCCCTGGGGACAACCTTCAGTCTTGGATTAAAGTCCGGGAGAGCACAATAAATAACCCGAACACGGAAATACCCTGGTCAGTTAAAAAGTTCTTAAGGAAGGATGGAGATTCCGTCAAATGCCTAAGTATGGGGCTTTGGCTAAATATTATACCTCCAAGTTTGTGTCATATATGCTCCATCTACAAGGTCAAAAATATGCAATAACTGATTGGTTAATTCGCAAAGGCATTACGAACATACTTCCAAGCGCATGTAAGGGGACTATGGTAGAACGTACCCCTTACGAAAGCCCATATTGTACGAGTGGAGGATACAGTTGTGGTTGTCTCTAAATACCACACTAAACGTCCAATTTACTAGCCGTTGCCATTTACTTTGCAAACTGTCACTGGTAAGATCAATAGGAGCGATAGTGGGAGTTTCATGTCCAGTAGTGCCGGTTTGCGGAAAGTGTGGAGACAATGGCGATTTCCACATCTGTGGAAGAACTCCTTGATGACCAAATAAGATTGTAAAGGGCGTAATAGACTGCAAGGTCGTCGACAGATGTAAATTTGGTATCATAACTAATATGAATGTCGTCGGGTGCCACTGCCGATGATCGACCAGCTGAGAGTGTTTGCCTCAGTTCTTGAAGTGTAAAAGGCACCATTATACTGTTCTTCTCTGAGAGAAGAAACGTCCAAGGTGCTAACTCCTGGCAGACTTTGAGAAAGAAATGAGGGGCATAGATGGGAGTCCCTGAGAATACGGACCTGATTATTGTGCCAATTCATTGGCAACATCTAGTGGTGGTTAGCCTAGTATCAACCACCGGCAACCCGCAGAACATGACCTGGTCAGGGAGAAGATATACCACTCATATTTCGTACTTTTTTCCAGACTGCACTCATAGAGGAAGTCAGAGGTTGATGGTGGAGACCTAATCTCGTCCAGCAAGTGCGTTTAGCGTCACGGATGACACGGCGAGCGATCGCAACGCTTCTGTTTAAAATCAAGGAGTCGCTCTGTGGATTCTATGTACCGGTTACCTTCTGCCCATGCAAAGCGCGTTCAAACGACTGCACTAGGCACAAGGGCAAGCAGGAGACCACCCAAAGCACGCAATTCTGAGAATGCACTTGCCCGAAGTTTGGGGTATAAAAGAAGAAGCTGCCGGTGAAAAAGGAGGAACGAGAATAGGTGTAAAAGCTCATCCGATTGGAGACGAGAAGGAACCTCTTATAAACAGTTCCAGGTGTGAGTAAAAGTTCCAATTGCCCGATTAAATTTGCCTAAGCGTGGGGTGCGAAGAGGTGTCGAATAATGAAGGGGAAGTAATAATGATTGGGACTGATCACTGTCATGTAAGCCGGTAGAACAGATCCAAGTAAAGTCTAATTGCGGCGGAGGAAGAGCAAACAGAGAGATACGATGCAAGAGAGAGTATGAGTTCGGCGGATCAAAATTGGTGTGAGTACCTTATTGTACACATGGAGGGGTGGGTGGCAAAGACAAGCCTCTAACTGAATTCCTCGTAATGAAAGGAATTCACAGTGAGAGCCCTCCCCAGAGTAAAATGGTGGGCATTAAAATCAACCAAGTACAGAATCGCAGTGGCGTAATGACGAAACAAGGAAGGCAAAATCCGGAATAGATAATGCCCCTAGAAGGAGAGAGATAATAAAGAACAGAGCTTATACACCTATGTAAGTGGATACAGTGCTGCTGAATGCAGCGAAGTTAAGAACAAATACGCTGATGGTACGGATCTCAGTGCGGAGAAGTAGGTCACTTCAGTAAAGGTCCCATCAGGAAAAGGATCAGAAGAATACAAGAAATTAAAGCCTGAGATTGTGAGAAATAACAGCAGAGTGTAATTTGGGTTCCTGTAAGCACAAACACCAACAGGGGCAAACTGGGAGAGTAACATCTGAATCTCACCCGATACCCCTGAGGCCGGGCGTATATCCACTTGTAAAAAGCATGATGGCATGATAAAGATACTTGAAATCCGTCAGGTACAGGGTTCCTACGTTACAATAAAGGTTAGTAAAAGTCCACATGCGGAGGCAGTGAAAAATGTTCAAGCAGCGAAGGAACGTGCGCTGTGAAGAAAGGAGTTGCGCAGATGGAGCAAGGAGAGAGAAAGAGCGGAAGGTGGATCATTGTCCATTGCTATGGTTTGGTCTCTGCATATATTCAGAGATTGCTTCAAAGTGTATCGGGAATTCAGAAGATGTCGTATGGGAGACAATATTGGGAATTGTAGGGGGAGGATGAGTAAAGATTGGAAACTGTATTGGACTGTACCTAGGTAGGGGGGTGGGGCGAAAGGTGGAGGGAACTGGAGAAAGCGTGGCAGGGGACAGAAGAGACAGGAAACCTGGGAGGTGGCGAGAAGAGGAAGAACTTTGGGAGGACAGAGGAGGAAGGTACATTACTAGGCAGAGGGCGAACACTGCCCTTGTAACTTGAGCCCAGTGAAGGGGA
Organism: Cherax quadricarinatus; assembly: GCF_026875155.1. NCBI lineage: Eukaryota > Metazoa > Arthropoda > Malacostraca > Decapoda > Parastacidae > Cherax > Cherax quadricarinatus. Next base: position 21,072,595 of record NC_069488.1, on the reverse strand, counting down.
AGAACTAGGGACAGAGACAGGGAGGGTAAAAATGAGGAGTGGAAGATGGGTAGGAGGTGTTAACCGGACCTTTTTTTGACTTTTGAGAAGGAGAGAGGACGATTGGGAAGAGTTTGTACCGTAACGAGGTCTCGTCGATACTGAGGCTTGTAAGCGAGAAATCGAAGAAGCGAGATTAGACTTGAGCGTTGACGTAGGGACGGTCAGAGGCCGAGGACAGCAACAGGATTAGATACAGAGTGATTATGGGAGAGGTAACCCAGAGGTGGGTGTAGAAGATGGGTACCAGATTGGGGGGACGTTTTAAACTCGATAAGAAACACGTGGGAGTCCCTCCCTTGGAGGCTGGAGATGAAAAACTGCCATGGCATATGGGAGACCTTCTGTCTCTTTGAGGTAACTGATTTCCCGCTCGTTTAAATAGACCTGACAACGGCGATAGTACGAGGGTGAGCCTCCTGACAGTTTAAGGCAAGAGGGAGATCGATTGTCAAGACGTATTAGAATGGTCATCGCACCACAGACTTGGCCAATCGGCGATAGATCTGCAATATTTCGCTGATGGCAAACTCGAGCAGCAATTTCTCACATGTTGTGAGGTGTAGGGATTCACCTTTCCCAGAACTTGTAACCGATGATCCTCTATATAAACTGAGATGAGTTCTCGGCTTTGGACGAAATTATAAACGAGCCACAATTTGCTAGGTATCGTCTCCGCCCACGGGCAGGGGCAGGAAAACTAAGTTCTACTTAGAGTGATTGGGTATATCTTGGAGTTCCAGCCTGTTCTAGACTGTCGGTGCCACATGTCTGGAAAAATTTGTTGAACAAGTATGGGGCAGAAAAACGGAACCACTACAAGAAATTTGAGGAGAATTGAATGTTTATTTACAAGGGTACAGAACAGAAACTATAGGGAAAGACGAGAGAGCCACACCTGGGTAGCATTCTGTACGGTAATGATGCTGGCGAACGCGCTCATAAGAAGGCAATGAAAAAGGAAATATCATTACAAACATGGCGTAGGGAGTGCCTTGCAATACTATGGTGCAGAAAGATAGGCAGTATAGAGGAAGTTGGTCGTAAGTGAAGATTTAGTCTCACTGTTCATCTGAAACTGAGCGTGAAAGGTAGTGAGGACGTGTCGATCGTTTCTTATAAGAACAGAATTTGAAGGAGAGAAGTAGAAACATCAGCAGTGTAATTTGTCCGTTGACTGCTTAGGCGTGGGACCAGAGGTTGGTCCAGACGTGGAATGACGTGTACGGGCGATTGAAAATTGCCGCACCGTTAGAGGGAGAGGCCGGAAGCATATTCCGAGGAGAGCGAAGGTCTGGATAAATCGAAGGAGTCAGTCTAGGCCTCAGTACCTGAAGCGGGTGCGGAAACCGCACGGGCAATAGGTACAGAGCATAGAATGTCTGAAGAGTGGTCCAAAGACGAGGCGGGTTCAGAACGGGGTGCGGTATCAAGAAGGGGCCGCCCGGGGGTACCAGGTTCATAGGACTAGGGCTGGCCATGGTTAGGTTACTTCTTACTTTTTGTTTTTTAAGAAAAAAAAGAATGAATAAAGGAAAAGTAAAAATAAAAAAAAGAAAAAAAAGGGTAGGACCGGGGAGGGATAGATCCTTGAGGACTGAAAGGGGCCAGAAATCTCCGCTCCGCGCCCAAGAGGACTCGAACAACCGCTAGTATCGTCAGAAGCAGCATTGGAACGCGCTGTGCCATACCCTACCCTACATGCCAGTAACCCATCAATCTGGGATACAACCTCATCATCTTCCGAGCTACCTCGGTTGTACAAAAGAGTAGGGCGGCCCGGGATATCCGCCACAAAAGTCGTACCTCCTTCAGTGCGCACCACCCCCTGGAGATCCTAAAGGTGGCTTTCCAGATATACACGCCGTCGCTCCAAAAGAGCGACCCAAAACCACACCGTGATACCGGAGAGGGATAGGGACATCCCTAGGCAATCCAGATTCCACGGCAAACTACGCCACCGGCCAAGAAACCTCAACGGAATGGGATGGACCCCCCCCCCGGTGACCTTTCCCCTACCTAGGAACTATCGCGCACTGTGGGAGAAATCCCAAAGGACAAAAAGAGGAGGGCAAAGGGAAGGATGGGGATGAGGAGGAAAGGAAAAAGGGGGAGGATGGGGAGGTGTGGGGAAAGGGGAGGGGAATTGGTTCGGTAATTAGGTTCTGTCTTAGGAAGAAGACCGATATTCTAATCCTCAGACCAAGAGCCTCTTCACCACGCCAAGGAGCCCCCCTTGAAGAGGAATGCTCTGCATAACAAGCTGCTTTCTGTATAGTAGTATGTCGTTGATGTCAGCTAAGGTCTGTATACCTTGTACCAGCATTAAATAAATATATTATTAATATGATCCCTTACCGGCTTAGCGTTTTCCCTTCAAACATTTTCGTGTTATAAATTGAATGAACCCGTGAGAGAAAACGACGTTCTTCTTTAAGCAGGAACTTGGGAAGAATGTTATCAAAGCTCTTGTTTAAAGCCATGATGAGGTATTCGATATTCGTATTCATAAAGGAAGACACTGCACTGTGCTTCTATCCCTGTCTATGATTTCCGATATGAGGATGAGGAGCAGATGGGGGGCGAGTACTGTGCCTTCCGGAACAGATCTTTTCAACCGCGTAGTCGCCACAGACTTACACTGTTGACTACTACTCTTGTCTTTGCACGAAGATCTATGCTAAATTGCTGCCCACATGTACTAAACATCACTAACTACAATTCTACCGTTCCTGTGTCAGTCTTCTGACATCGACTGTATCAACACAAATGATACTCGTGTCTATTAGAACTTTATGGGCGTAAGAAAAATCACAAGTCATAAGAAATCTAATGAATGGCTGTTTTGCATTGGTCGTTAGATTTATACACCCAATTAACCAACCAGAAACTAGAAGGGAATTTCTAAATAATTTGAAAGCTGTCCACAATGCAGTAAATTATATACACCATCAATTTGAGAAAAAAATTAAATTCAAGTATTTTTTTTTAAAAGGTTCAATTAAACCGATGATACAGTAAAGGCTGTCATGTATAGAATGGTCTGTTACGAGTGTTACTAGAGAAGCTGCTGTGGGTCTTTGATAACCAGGTCCGGGTGAGGATATATATTGGTGGTGGTGGGTTCTTACATGTCTGGTTGCTTGACCAGGTCTGGTGTGGTCTTGACCAGGTCAGGTGTGGCCTAGACCAAGTCCTGGTGTGGGTTGACCAGGTCTGGTGTGTGGCTTGACCAGTTTCCTGGTGTGGGTCTATGAACCAGTCTGGTGTGGGCTTGACCAGTCTGGTGTGGGGCTTGACCAGGTCCCTGGTGTGGGCTTGATCCAGGTGTGGTGTGGGCTTGACCAGGCCTTGGTGTGGGCCTGACCAAGTCTGGTGTGGTCTTGACCAGGTCTGGTGTGGTCTTGACCAGGATCTGGATGTGGGCTTGACCAGGCCTGGTGTGTGCTTGACCAGGGCCAGGTGTGGGCATGACCAGGCCTGGGTGTGGGCTTGACCAGCCTGGTGTGGGCTTGACCAGCCTGTGTGGGCTTAGACCAGGCCTTGGTGGGCTTGGACCAGGCCAGGTGTGTCGTTGACGCAGTCAGGTGTTGTCCTACTACAGGTCGTGTATGGTTGGTCTTGACCAGGCCTGGTGTGAGAGGGCTTACCAGGTCTGGTGTGGTCTTGACCAGGTCTGTGTGGGCATGACCAGGTCTGGTGTGGTGGGCTTACCATGGTCGGTTGTGGGCTTGACCAGGACCTGGTGTGGGCTAGACCAGGCCTGGTGGGGCTTGACCAGTCCTGGTGTGGGCTTTGACCAGCCTGGTGAGTGGTCTTGACCAGCCTGTGGTGGTCTTGACCAGGCCTGGTGAGGTCCCTTGACCAGGGCCCTGGTGTGGTCTGACAGGCCTGGTGTGGTCTAGACCAGGCCTGGTGTGGTCTTGACCAGGCACTGTTGTGGCTTGACCAGGCCTGGTGTGGTACCTTGACCAGGCTGTGTGGTCTTGACCAAGGCCCTGGTGTGGTCTTGACCAGGCCTGGTGCGTCTATACCATGCCTGGTGTGTCCTTGACCAGGCCTGGTGGTGGGCTTGACCAAGCCTAGGGTGTGGTCTTGACCAGGCCTGGTGTTGGATCTTGACCAGGCCTGGTGTGGTCTTGACCAGGCCTGTGTGGTCTTTGACCAGCCTGGTGTGGTCTTGACCAGAGCCTGGTGTGGTCTTGACCAGGTCCTGGGTGTGGTCTTACCATGCCTGGTGTGGTCTTGACCAGCCTTGTGTGGTCCTTGACCAGGCCTGGGTGGGTCTTGAACCGAGCCTGTGGTCTTGAACCGAGCCGGTGTTGTCTTGACCAGGCATGGGTGTCTTGACCAGGCCTGGTGAAGGTCTTGACCAGGCTGGTGTGGTCTGACCAGCCTGGGTGTGGTCTTGGACCAGATCTAGTGGGGCTTGACCACGTCTGATGAAGGTCTGTGGCCATGACTGGCCACGGGCTTGACGACCAGGTCTGGTGTGTTTATGATGTACAGTGTCGAGGTGAGGCTTGGTAACAAATTTTCGAATCCCCCCCTTGGACCACACGCCACTCCTCAACTGTTTGGGTTAGAAGAAATCCGGTGTTATCTACATCGTATAAATTAATGCATTCTTCTTCGCGAGTATGCACATTAGCATATATACTATGTATATATTCATGTGACAGGATCAAAAAGGCCAAGCGATATCTCCACATGCAATTTAACCGACTCTGAAAGGAAATAAATTCAAACGCCTTTTCGTGATCTGCTCAATCAGGAGAAAATGGCGAGAAATCACGAAGGCAATGGTCATTACTTCCTTAATTAAAATAGTTAAAGTTAAGTATGCATTTATCTCACTTTTATGCAATTTCAACGTATTGGATAGCGTAGATTGAAAGTTGATTGGTCTGTTTCTAGTTCTCTATAAGAAGGGGACAAAGAAAGAGAAATGAAACGGAAGGTATCAACTTTTTGGCAAGGGAGATATTCTGCCCACAGAATGAAGAATGTCGTTGAGAAAAACGGACCATTTATCCTTCTGATAAAGAGGCGTTCAGTCTGTGAAAAAAATCACATGAATCAAGAAGGGATATCCTGAATGGCAAAACGAATATTTATACTGATTACAATGTGAAGGAAGCACTCTTAGTTACACTCCTTCATGAACAGGTTTCAGTCCCATATACGCTTGATTACTTCAATATCACTTTGAAAGACCGGGGACATGAACAGGAAACATCATTATGATATCCATAGATGGCAATAGGCAGTTTTGTCCTTTCACCTAAGTTTCGGAGACTGATCCGCATATGTGGATGAATCATAGTTTCTAGGCCTTTCATGTTGCAATCATTATATATATATATAAATATTATTGTTGATTTTTACAGCACCTTGGAGATGTGAGGTAATCTGGTTTTTGTCCAACAAAGGAAGGCTGCTTTCGGCACTGTCTACAGTACTTTTCGAAGGAAGAAATATGCCCGCGTATTCGTCTCGAAAATTCCTTGCGGAAGAGTCTCGTGACACATAGGATTGTGAAACACTTGAGGGGGTGTTCTAGAGGATCCAGCCAGCGCTCTTGCATATAAGAGGATGATAAGATGAAGCTGCAGTTGTCTCTCTTGAGCTTCAAATGGGGTTGGGAACAGAGAGAATTCGTGGAATTAAGTGGAGTAGAGGAGGAATCAATAGGAAGAATGTTAGTCAGAGGTAGTAGCCGTAGTAAGTAGCAACGGCTGTTGCAAGCAGCAAGTAATAGTAATCAGCAGCAGTATCAGCATAGTAATAACAGTAGGAGCATAGTAGTAAACAAGAGTAGGCAGTAGTTAGCAGCAGTAGCAGCAGTATAATAACAGTCAACGCAGCAGCAGTAGTATAGGTAAGCAATATAGCAGCATTAGCAGTCAGCAGGCAGTAGTAGCCAGGCAGCAGTAGCAGCACATTACAGCAGCAGTAGCAGCAGCAATAGTAACGTAGAAAAGCAGCAGCAGCAGCATCAGTAGCAATCAGAAGCAGTAGCAGTAGCATCACACCAGCATTAGTAGTAGTAGTAGTTAGTAAACATTAAAAGGACACAATTGCAACTGATAAAGTGAATAAAAGAATTCGAGGAAAATGTTAAATAAAGTCCCAGACATTAACGTCTTAATAATTACAAACGTGCATTAAAGAGCCTCCATACTTTTGGATACTGTAGTTTTATGCAACTTTTGCCCCATTTTGGATTGATTGGAAACGTGCCCCCTCCCCCTAAACAACCTTCAAATATACATTCATACATATATTACACTGATACACACCTACATACATACGTATGCATACACATTCACGATCTCTCCCCATATCCCCTCCATCAGTTTCTCCCCCGACAACCACCTCCTCATCCCCGCTCTTCGTGACTGTCCCCACCTCGCTAACTCCCCTACCAGTCCAAAATTAACTTCCGGTGTGAAAGATAAGCCTGCCTGATAATGAAGGCTGGAGAGGCTGGTCCTGCACGGTGCTACGCCCACAAGCAAGCGGATGCAAATTGACGTCATAACTAGAATACGGATGGGAAGAACGGTTATTTACGTCACGCTCTATTGGATTAATGGTGGGTGGGGTTGACTGTCCGTAATTTGTGCGCTGGGCATAAGAGATAAAAATCGAATTTACACGAAACGCTAAACCCTGTGTGGGTAATTTACCCATGTGGTGGTTAGGTCTCGATCCTCCTTTTTCCGTTAATTACGGACAGGTGGAAATGGGTTTTTACGTGTGTCTTCCCTGCGTTTCGTGACGGCGCCCTAGTATTACATTCAAGAGAAACGGTAAAAAAAAATCCGCAACCTCCGGTTCCATGCATCAAACACCCTCCACAGGCAATCAAGAAACATGACGAAAATCCAGCTCATGGGCCCAACCTACCGATCAATAACACTGGACAGCAACGAATTTGTTACTGAGGCGAGAAAAAATCTTTGGAAAGTAATTCCTGTTGGCCGATTTCGTTTTGAAGGCAAGAAATGACTCGTGAAATTTTTTTTAGATGCACAAAAGAAATCGGAAAATAAATTGATCGCTTTTTGTGTATACTAACGAGTTCTGTGAGCAACTGAGTAGTATTTGCATTGTCAATTTTTGCATTACACATGATTTTCCTAATCAACACACAATGGGAGGTGCTAAAAACGTCAGGGGTGATGCTCAAGGATCTTACAGGTGCAGTGATGGTCAGGGAGATGCTCAAGGATGCTTACAGTGCTGTGTGGTCAGGGGATATGCTTCAAGGATCTTACAGGTGGCTGTGATAGTCAGGGAGATCTTCAAGGATCCTTACAGTCTGTGAGGCATGGAAGATGCTTCAAGGAGTACCCTTACAGGTTCTGTGATGGTCAGAGAAGATGACATTGAGAGGCTCTTACAGGTGCTGTGATGGTCAGGGGAGATTCTTCATAGGATCTTACAGTCTGTGATGGTCAGGAAGATGCATCAAGGATTCTTACAGTCTGTGAAGGTCAGGGAGATTGCTGCAAGTATCTTACAGTGCTGTGGTCCAGGGGAGATGCTTCAAGGATCTACAGGTGAGCGATGGCAGGGAAAGGTTCTTTAAGGATCTTACAGTTGCTGCTGTGATGTTTAGAGTAGGTACTTCAAGGTCATGGCAGTTTAATATTATGGCTGACAAACTATTTGTCTTGAGAAGACTCCAAGATTAAGCTAAATGCTGATTCAACCAAAATGGAGTCAAGGAGTAGGCCTTCCCGAAGATGCCGCAGGTAACATGATCTCAGGAATTACATAATAGGAAGACCTGGACCACTTTCTTTCTAGGGAGCAGGGTCGTCACACAGTCAATAATCACCACCAGTCCGAACTGATGGTGGCTGCAAAAATCAGTCGTTTATGTAAGATATGATTTCGTTCGGGATTTTTATACGCCCGGAGGGGATAGCCACCACCCCCAAGGGAAAAAAAATAAACCCAAGAAGTCAGAGGCGTCATCGAGGACTGTCTAACTTATTTCCATTGGGGTCCTTAATCTTGTCCCCCCCCCCAAAAAGGGAAAAGAAAAAAATGCGACCACCCACAGCACACCATCATACTTAGAACCTTGTGGTTTTGGGGTGAACTGTGATGAAAACCTGTGAGCTAAAAGGAAAAGCTGGACCCCAATGGACATAAGAAATAGACCTCAACGAAAGAGAAAGGACCCCAACGGAACTGATAAAAGGACCCCAACTGAATTGAGAAGTGACCCAACTGAAATGAAAAAAGGACCCGCCACTGAAATGAGAAAAGACACCAATAAAATAAGAAAAGAACCGCCAATGAAATATGAAAAGACCCCAATGATAAATAAGAAAAGACCCAATAGAAAAAGAAAAGACCAACGACATAAGAACAGACCCCAACAGAAATTAAGAAAAGACCCAACAGAATAATAAAAGACCCCAACAGAAATAATAAAGGACGCGGCCATAGAAATAAGAAATGGACCCCATAGAAATAAGAAAGGACCCAAGAAATAAGAAAAGACCCAATAGAAATAAGAAAAGACCCAATAGAAATAAGAAAAGACCCAATAGAAAATAAGAAAATACCCCAACAAAATAAGAAAGGACCGCCCAATAGAAATAAGAAAGGACCCCCAATAGAAATAAGAAAGGACCCCCAATAGAAAATTAAGAAAGGACCCCAATAGAAATAAACAGGACCCCAATTGAATTTAAGACCCCAATAGAAATAAGAAAGGACCCCCAATAGAAAAGAAGAAAGGACCCCAAACTGAAATAAGACCCCAATAGAAATAAGAAAAGACCCAACAGAAATAAGAGAAGACTCCCAAAAGAAATAAGAAAGGACCCCAATAGAAATAAGAAATGAACCACCCAATAGATATCAGAAAAAGAACCCAATAGCAATAAGAAAAGACCCCAACAGAAAAAGAAAGGACCCCAATAGAAATCAGACAAGGACCCCAATAGAATAAGAAAGACCCCAATAGAAATAAGAAAGGACCCCAATAGAAACAATGAATGGAACCCAATAGAAAATAAGAAAGGGGACCCAAAAAGCAATAAATAACCCCTATGGAAACAAGTCACCGACTTTTTGTGGGCTATCCTGGGTTGTTGGCGCATGTAGTAGCTATGTATGACAATTGCATATATGTGTAGCCTGACCTAAATTAACTAACTTAAATAAAAGAAACCATAAATATGTACTAAGAAACAGCTGAAGGCTCTAGAGAGCAGGATATTTACACCAGGAGTGTGTAATACGAGGCTGAAAGTATTCGTGAGTGAAGGTAGAGCATGTTCCCAACAACCTTAAAACCCACGTGTAGTCTATAAGCTTTAAAACCCCATTAACCAGCCTGTTACTTTAAAAAATGTAGACCACCAAAATCTAATCCACAGAGTCCATTCAACATTAAAAAATACCCACGTGATCATAAAATATCCATAAAGAACGATGACCAAAATGGCATAATACAGTGTACTTGAACAATACACAAATAACCCGTACACAGGAGAAGGAAAATTATGACGTTATCCTACATGGACCACTCATTAATGGTCGCATAAGGGATAAAATTGTGCTTTACGTCTGCATGAGTACAGTGGAGGACGGAGTGAGGAGTGACGCGCCCAGGTTCAGGTCCACTAGGAAAGAAAGACGATAACTGACAGGGTGTCAGGTGAATCACCACCTAAGTGAAATGAATCTTGACGCACAGGTGGCGCCTGACATGTACTCTCATACAAAAGATTTTAGATTTTTGCCGCCGAAGTGGCGTATTTATTGTTGCACGGACAACCCTATCCACCCTGAGGACGGTAGTGGCTAGGTTTGGCCCTGCACCTCATATCTATCCTGTATGTAGTTGGCTATTTAACTGTTCACGCCCATACCCATCCTCCTGTGGATAGTAAGTGGCTAGTTAATTGTGCACAGCATACCCATAACTCATCCTTTGGATATAGTGCTCTAGTTAAATTGTGCATCCCATCCCCCATCATTGGATATATGGTAGTTAAATGTGGGCATCCCATCCCATCCTGTGTATAGTATGGCTAGTTAAATGGCACCCCAACCCATCCTGAGGATAGTAGTGCTAGTTAATTGTGCACCCATACCCATCTTGTATAAGTACTGGCTAGTTAATTAGTGCATCCCCATACCCATCCTGTGATAGTAGTGGCTAGTTAATTGTGCACCCAATACCCATCCTTTGGATAGTAGTGGCTATTAAACTGTTGAGCCTACCCCAAACCTCATCCTGTGGACGGTACCCAGCATACATAAGGGGGATTTACCAATAGACCCCTGGCTGTCTCAAGCAAGGGCACTGGACAGGCCACTTTTTAAGTCCGGTACCTACGCAGCCGGTTGTGGCTCCTTTCGTTTTGATTACGCGCGGCCCAGCAGTAACAGCCTTGGTTGATCAGCCCTGTCCATCATGAGGCCTGGTCCCCACAGACTGGGCCGCGGGGGCGTTTTACCCCCGGAACTCCTCTCCAGGCATACCTCAAGGATCAAACCACGGACACCAACCCAGAGTTCAATTTTGTATCAATCATTCCCGATTTTGGTTTCAGCTCCACAACACGAGAAAGGTTCTGTTGACGGCTGTCAAATTTTCAATACCGTTGAAATTCACTTATGACTTCTTTAGAATTCCTTATGTGCGCATGTAGTAGGAAGAGAGGCTGGGTTTATGAAAGATACGGAATATCGTTCTCTGATCGCAGATAGACCGAACGCACATTTATTTTTGCACATTAGAGTTCGTATATGTCAAAATTCATAAATACTAAATTAAAATATGCCATACTATTACAGCTCGTGGGAGAATGGATTGAAAAAAGCCGACAAGTTGAAGATTGAGACTCTTGTATGGCAGATATGGGAATCTTTATTCAGGAAAACGTTTCGCCACACAGTGCTGTCATCATCCATTACAAAGGAAGGCGTAAGGAGAGGAGGAGAAAAATGAGGTATCTCCCACAACCTGAGTCGATGTGTTTCCATCCATCATCTTGTAGACTGTACATCCAGTAGGGCTATTAAAACGTGGGCTAATATGTAGTGAGGTACGTGAAGCAGATGGAGGCGGGGTCCAATAGTGTACCATCCACCTAGTCGCAGTAGGTCATCGTCCAAGATGTTAACAAGTGGTGTTGAAGAAGTTCCTTTGTAACAAGACCCCATGAATGCTGCGTGGTCGACATTGGGATGAATGGGTTTGAAAATCCGACAAGTTGAAAGATTGAGACACTTATGCAGTATATGGGAATCCTTTATTCACCCTGGGGGGTGCGAAAGGCATATGGATACACAATAGGCCTAGGAACTGGGTCCCAAAAAGGCTAACGGAGTACATCTGTGTTCATATCTCTTTTTCATTTATCTTTTTACAACAAATTAAAAACTTGTTAACAAGATACCTTGACATGTCACAATTTTCTTACACATCCTAAAAGTGGAAAATTAATACATAGTGGTCCAAGACAGGAAAAAAGGGTCCCAACAAAACAGAATAACAAAGTCAAAAACCATTTGATTCCTCCAATAAAACAAAAAACCTTTTAAAAGGAAAAAAGGGTAAAAAATACCGAACAAGGGAAAATAAAAACACAGCAGTTAATTGACCTTTTTTATTGACCGTTTTCGCCCACACAGTGGGCTTTTTCAATCAAAAACAATCTACCTGGGGGGGAAGGTAGTGAGTATTTTATAGGTCTACCAATCTACCCCGGTAGATCTGTTTGTGACTTAAAAAAAACCCACTGTGTGGGCGAAACTGTCAATAAAGGATCACATTATACGCATATGTGTTTATTTTTCCCATTAATTCTTAATCTGATTTTCGGTTCGTGACTCACGAAATTGTAATGACACGATTGCAAACAAACCATCCCCACAGGGGATTGAACCGGGGGGAGTATCGTAAAACTTAGGCCCAAACGTTTTAACCACGGCCATTGGTATGGTTTCGGTTCGTCTCTGACTTTAACAAGTGACATGCACTCATTGTTAGGTCGAAACGTTGTCAACGTTTCCTTATAAAAAAAAAAAAACGTCGTGCCCGAAGGTTTCGAGTTAACCGTAGGGGAACGATCGGGTTTGTTCCCCAAAAAGTGGAAGGACAAATCCCTTTTCCTGGATCAGACCTTTTACCAATGGGGGGAAAAAAAAAGAAAAACAGGTTTAAAAAGTTTCTGTTAAAAAATTCTAAATATGTACTTTTATGTTATAATAATAATAAATAATAATAAAATTTTATTATTATTATTTTATTATAAAATTTTTTCAATTTTTTATATTAATAAAATTTCATTTATTATTATTTTTATTTGATTATTATTAATTACAATTTATTATATTATTTTTATTATTATTATTATTATATATTTTCAATTTATTATTATTTTATATATATTACATTTATATTATTAATTTATTATTAAATTACAATTTTTTAATTATTATTATAATTATTTTATTATATTATATTATTTTTAATTACAATTTTTTATTATTATTATTATTATTTTTATTTATATATTTCAATTTATTATTTTATTATATTATTATATATTACAAATTTTTTATTATTATTATTATTATTATACATTACAATTTTATTATTTTTATATTATTATTAAATTTTTATTATTTTTATATTTTACAATTTTTTATTATTTTTATTATTAAAAATTATTATTTTAATTTTTTATTATTTTTATATACTACAATTTATTATTTTATTATTATTATTTTTTTTTATTATCATATTTTTATCATTATCTTTTCCTTTAAAAACGCTTCCTGTTACGATAAATAAATTTTAAAATTAATAATAATTTTTAAGGCGGAAAAAGCATCACGAATGAACAGGTTACCGGAAATCTGACTACCACTCAGAGGGGAGGAACTGAAATGACTCACTTTTTACATTCTTTGTTGCCTAATCGCTGTTATCCCGAGCCGGAACCCTGTGGCTGCTTAAATTAAGTCTTTGCGATTTTGAAAAAAATTAAAAAAGGGGGATATCGTGCGTATAACGTTTTTGTTGGTTTTGAAAAGTCTTGGCCCCCCCGTGGCTTTCTTAAACTAGGCTAAAATGAAAAAGGGAAAATTAAACAATATAGTAAATTTTAAAAAATTTT
>NC_069488.1:21034677-21058893 GCF_026875155.1 Cherax quadricarinatus | reverse complement strand
AGTGGACTGAGACAAAAACCCTTTGTGGGACACCAGCCGTCGGTATAAAAGATTCTGTGCGACTTGCCATGAAAGGTGGGAATGATTTTTTCTTTGAGTTAAGAAATTATAAATTACTCTGAGAAAAGTCCAGTTATGGTCTGGTAGGTCAATGAGTTTGTATATAAGGCCATCATGCCATAAGCTATCAAAAGCTTTATGAACATCTCTGGTGGCAATTAAGGCAAGATTGCCCTGATGTTTTAGACTTGCTACAGTATCGAAAATAACATTTATTGCATGATTGGTACCTCTATGTGTTCTAAAGCCAAATTGTTTTTTCAGTAAACAAGTGATTAAACTCCATATAGTAGTTCAATCTGTTGAAATGACTTTCTCAAGAACTTTTCCAGTGACTTCAAGTAAAGATATAGGTCTATAGTTCCCAGGTTGGTGGATGTCTTTATTGGGCTTAGCAAGAAAGATCATCCTAGCAGTCTTAAAAACAACTGGAAAATGTCCTGAGGCCAAGATGGCATTAAAGATATTTACCAAGGACTGTTTGCAATTTCTAGGTAGGTACTTTATTTGTTTTCATTGTTATCCCAGAGAGGCCAGGGGCTCTTATTTCTCATTCTTCCAAATTTAGGATTTTGAACAATATTCTTAACAATAAAACTTTTAAGTTTATAGATACCAGAACTCATATTTGAAATATGTTGTGCATGATGCTTGATAACAGGTGATTTCACAATATTTCTTTGAACTGTAAAATTACAGAAAAGTAATCCCTTGGCATTATTCCAATCAACACAATCGCCTTTATCCCTAACATGACTGAACAAAGCACTTCATTCTTGTCAATTAGATATTGCATATTTATATTTTTGTAAGTAGCACAAAGAGATTTACCAGTTTGTCCTAAATAAAAGGTATCACAACATATACAAGGGATGGGGTAAACACAACGTACAGATTTCTTAGAATTTTTTTTAATGAATTTTTGTTTCACGATATTGTCATATTTAAAGACAACTTTACTATTAAAGTATACGAGGGCTTATGAGAGGTGACAGATATATTCATTATATGGTAAAACCACAAAGTTCTTAAGCAAGATATTCGGGATTAAGCTCTGTATTGTTGATTTTTTTTTATAGATTTATGAAAAGCATTATCGGTAAATGTTTGTGGATATTGAAAGTTAGAAGAAATTTCGTAGACTTTTCTAACTTCCCCATCATATAATTCAGGGCTACAAATCCTATGGACTCTCATAAAATAGAAGTAAATGCACTCTGTTTAATATGTGTTTGATGACTGGAATAGCAATGTATGTATGAACATATGTTAACAGGCTAAAGATAAACATTGAACATATATGTTCTACCAGATTTGTGAATATATATATATATATATATATATATATATATATATATATATATATATATATATATATATATATTATATATATATATATATATAATATGTCGTGCCGAATAGGCAGAACTTGCGATCTTGGCTTAAATAGCAACGCTCATCTTGCCATATAGGACATGTGAAAATTTGTGTATGCAAAAATTTGGGCAAAACATTAATAAAAAAAATATTTTATTTTTTTTATATTAAAACTTTTTAAATATTTAAAAAATATATATTTATTGGGGGGGGAAAATAAGGGGTTTTTAAAAAAGTTAAAATTTTCAAAGATTTTTTGGTTTTTCAAAATTAAAATTTTTTTCATTTACATGCTTTTTTAATAAAAATGAAAAAATTTTTCAAAAAAAACAATTTTAAATAGGCCAAATTGGGTTTTTTAAAACAAATATTTTTTTTAAATTTAAAATAAAAAACTTTTAAAAAAAATTTTTAATAATTATGGGGAACATCATTTACTTTTAAACCAAGAACCAGTTTTTAAATTATTTCCCTTAATTTTTAGGGTTTTTTTAACCCTAAAATAATTAAATATTTTTTTTTTTTTACAAATTTTTGCTTTTATAATAAAATAGAGTTTTCCCCCAAAAACCCATCCTGGGAAAAATGGTGTTTCTTTTTTTTAAAACCAATGAAATTTTTTCCCTTTTTGGGAAAAAAAAAGTTTTTAATTTTTTTCTTAAAAATTTTTTTCTGCCCGGTTTTGGAAAAATTTTTTTAAATTTTTTTATATTTAAGTTTTAAACAAATAAAACAAAAAAAATTTTTAAATTCCTTTGGGCCTTTTGATTTAAAATGGGGGCCTTTTTCCCCCTCCCGGAAAACAGTCCTGGGTGGTTTTGGATATTTTTATTTTCCCAGATTTTAAATTTTCCCTTTGGGGGGAACAGTATGGAAATACCTTTTAGGGCCCTGAAAAAATTAAAGGGGAAAACCCGAACAAAAAGAAAAGTTTAATTTCCCGGGGTTTTTTAAAAAAATCGGGGGAAAACGACCCTTAATTTCCGACAAACAATTTCCCTTTTCATTTGTTTGGTTAAAAATTTTTTTCCCGGCCCTTTCCCAAAATTGGCTTTTATTTTTTCCTTTAATGCTGGAACAAATTGGAAGTTCCCCTAAAACCAAAAAAAATAAACAAAGGAAGATAAACCCAATTTTACGGAAAAAATTTTCCCTTGACAAACAATTACCCTTTCCTGTCAAACAGGTTCCAAATCGGGTTCCGGGTAAATTTCCCGATCAAAAAGTTTGGAAAGTTTCCGGGTTAAAAATGTTCCGGGTCAATTTTCCTTATAAATTTTTTCCGGATCAAACAATGTTCTTTTTCCCAAAAAAATTTCCCTGATAAAAAATTTCCTGATAAAAAATTCCAAATTTTTCCTTTTAAAATTTTCCCTTTGGAAAACCCTTTTGTTAAAAGGGAAAATTGTTTGATAAAAAGTTCGTAATTTTCCTTTTAAATTTTTTCCGACCCAAAAAAATTTTTGGGGTTCAAACAATGTTCCGGGTAAAAAAGGGTTCCCCGGGGCAAAAACCTATATTCCTTTAAGCCTTTTCCCCCAAAAAATGTTTTGAAAATGTTCTGACCCAAAAAAGTTATTTCAAACAATTTTCCCTTTGGATCAAAAAATGTTCCGGGAAAAAAAATTTTTCCCGGGTAAAAACCAAATGTTCCTAATCAAACAATGTTTTGAAAAATTTCCCTTTGATCAAACAATTTTTTTATAAAAATTTTTAAAAAAAATTTTTTCCGGGAAAACAATGTTCCAAAAACAATGTTCCAAATTTAAAACAATGTTTGGAAATAAAAATTTTTCCCTGACCCTAGGGCTTTGTTAATTTTTTCCTGTTTCAAACCCCCCAAGGGCCCTTTAATCAAAAGGGGTCGTTTGGGGAAAAGGCCTACGGCCGCAAAAGTTTTTAAAGGGGAGGGTTTGGCCAAAAATTTTCCCTGATAAAACCCAAGCCCCTGTTCAATACAATGTTCCAAATTCTTGTTTCTGATCAATTTTCCCGGATAAATTTTCCCTTTATAAAATTTCCCTGTTTTAAACCCAGTGTTCCTGATCAATCATTGTTCCTAATAAAAAGTTCCTGAAAAAACCCAGTGTTCCTGATTAAACAGTTTTCCCTGTTTAAACCCAATGTTCCTGTTTCAAAAAAAGGTTCCCTAAAAAAAATTTCCCTGATTAAAAGTTTTTCCGATAAAAACAATGTTCCAGTCAAACAATTTCCTTTTTAATTTTTCCGATAAAAATAATGCTCCAGATCAATTTTCCTGATCAATGTTTTTGGCATCAAAAAATGTTCCTGATCAAAACAATTTTTCCATGGTCATTTTTCCCTGGTCAAAACTACCACGGTAAAAAAATTAGGCCGGGTTTAAAACAATACATTTTAGTCGCCCCCTGGTCAAAACAATCCCCCGGGTTTAAAAAATTTACCCTGGTAAAAACAGAAACCCCTGGTCAAATATTACCCCGGGTTTAAAACAAAAACCCCTTTAAAAACAATACCCCTGGTCAAATAATCCCCCTGGCAAACAATACCCCGGGTTTCAAACAATACCCGGGTCAACAATCCCCCTGGCCCAAACAACCCACCCTTGGTCAAGCATTTCCCCCTGGACAAGAAATACCCTGGTCAAAAACAATCCCCCTGGTCAAACAATACCCCGGGCCCAAAAACAATACCCCAGATAAAAACATACCCCGGGTCAAACAATACCCGGGTTTCAAAAAATACCCAAGGTAAAAAACCCCCCTGGTAAAAACAATACCCCAGCCAAACAATACCCTGGTCAAACAATGCCCCGGGTTTCAAAAAAATTTACCCAGGTCAAACAATCCCCAAAAGGTCAAACAAAAACCCCTGGTCAAAAAATTACCCCTGGTTAAAAAAAAAAAATTCCCCCTTTGGTTTAAACAATACCCCAGGTAAAAACAAAAAAACCGGGTTTCAAACAATCCCCCTGGTCAAGAAACCCCCTGGTCAAAAAATTTCCCCGGGGTCAAAAAATTACTTCTTTTAAATGTTTACCCACTTTTAAAATTCCCAGGTAAAAACATAATTCATGCTGAACGTCCCCGGGTGAAAAACTAACTTCCTCCCCAGTGAAACTTTGGGGGGGGAAACAACCCCTTGCTACACAACCCTTGCTAAAAACCCCTTGTTTTACAAAACCCCTTGTACACAACCCTTGCTACAAACCCTTCCCAAACACCCCCCTTGCTAAAACAACCCTTGCTCACAACCCTTGTACAAAACCCCCTTTGGTTTAAAAACCCCTTGCTACAAAACCCCTTTGCTACACAACCCTTGATAAAAAACCCTTGCCCCCCAAAACCCCTTTTGCTACAAACCCCTTGTCAAAAACCCCTTGTTACAAAAACCCCTTGTTACACAACCCTTGCAAAAAACCCCTTGTTACAAACCCCTTGTTAAAAAACCTTCCCTACACAACCCTTGAAACACAACCCTTGTTACACAACCCTTCCCAAACAACCCTTCCCTACAAAACCCCTTGTTAAAAAACCCTTGCTCCCAAAAACCCTTGGAAAAACCCCCCCTTGTTACACAACCCTTGTACAAAAAACCCTTGCTACACAACCCCCTTGCTAAAAACCCCTTTGTTACACAACCCTTGCTAACAACCCTTGCTATAAAAAACCTTTTTCCCAAATTGTTCACCCGTTAAAACCCTTTAAACCCAACCCCCTTTTTTTGTCCCAAAAAACCTTTTTGGTACAAAAACCCTTGCTACAAAACCCTTGCTACTAAACCCCTTGTACCCGGGCCCTTGCTACACAATCTTGCTAAAACAACTCTTCCCTTCAAAACCCTTTTTACACAACTCTTGTACAAAACCTTGCTAACATTTTCTTTTTAAACACAACCCTTGCTCCAAAACCCTTTTTACAAAAACTCTTGTTCAAAACCCTTGTTACACAATTTTGAAACAAAACCCTTTACTACAAAACCCTTTTGCTACCACCCCTTCTACACAACCCTTGTAACATCCTTTGGGTACAAAACCCTTGTCCCAAAACCCATTGTTTACAAAACCCCTTGCTACACATCCATTGTTACAAAAAACCCTTGTTTCCCCAACCCCTTTGCTACAATCCCTTGTTAAAACCCCCCTTTTTGTTTCAAAACCCCCTTGTACAAACTCTTGCCCCCCAAACTCTTGCTAAGAACCCTTGCTACACTTCCTTGTTACACAACCCTTGCTACACAATCCTTGCTACAAAAACTTTTGCAAAAAAACCCCTTAAATTACCAATTTTTGCCCCCCAAAAACCCTTGCTACACAACCCTTGTTTACCACCCCTTGTTCAAAAACCCCTTTTGCTACACAACCCTTTTGTACACAACCCTTACAAAACCACCCCTTTGTTACACAACCCTTGCTACCCCAACCCTTGCTAAAACTTCCTTTTTTACAAAACCTCTTGCTACAAAACCCCTTGCTACAAAACCCCTTTGCTAACAACCCTTGTTTAACCAACCCTTGTTAAAAAACCCTTTGTTTACAAAAAACCCTTGTACACTTTCATTGTCACCTCCCTTGCAAACCCCAACCTTGCTAACCCCCTTGTTACAAAACCCCTTGTACAAAACCCCTTTTTTCCCACCCCTTGTTCCCAAAAACTCTTCTAAAACAACCCTTCCAAAAAAACCCTTGCTACAAAAAACCCTTGCTAAAAACCCTTGTTTACACAACTCTTGCTACAAAACCCCTTGCTACAAAAACTCTTGCTACAAACTTTCCCTACACAACCTTGCTAAAATTCCCTTTTTTAACACAACCCTTGCTACACAACCCTTTGCTCCCACAACCTTGCTACACAACCCTTTTACACAACTTTTGCTTCAAAACCCCTTGCTACACAACCCTTGCTCAATCCCTTGTTACAAAACCCCTTGCTCCCAAAAAACCCTTGCTACACCCCCCTTTGGCTAAAACCCCTTGTTACAAAACCCCTTGCTACAAACCCCTTGTAACAATCCCTTTTTAACAAAACTTTGCTAAACCCCCTTGGGTCCCAAAACCCCTTGTTACAAAAACCCTTTGCTACACAAACCCTTGTTTACAAACCCTTGCTACAAAAACTCTTGAAAAAAAACCCTTTTTACAAAACCCTTGCTACCAATCCTTACTACACATCACTTGTCACCACCCCCTTGTTTCACACCCCTTGCTACACACCCCTTGTTCCAAACCCTTGTACACAACCCTTGTTTACACACCCCTTGTTACCCCAAACTCTTGCTACAAACCCCTTGTACAAAAACCCCTTGTTTCAAAAACCCTTGCTACAAACCCTTGTACAAAACCCCTTTGTTTAACAAACCCTTGCTAAAACAACTTTTGCTACCACCCCTTTGCGAAAACTTTTGCTACCAACCCTTGCCTACACAACCCTTGCTACAAAACCCCTTGCTAAAAAACCCCTTGTTACAAAAACCCCTTGTAGACACCTTTGCTACAAAAACTGTTGTTCCCAAAAACCTTGCTACAAACTCTTGCAAAACAACTCTTGCTACACAAATTTCTTGCTACAAACCCTTTGCTACAAAACCCTTGCTAAAAAATCTGGCTACACAACCCTTGCTACAAACTCTTACTAAAAAAACTTTTGGGCCTAAAAAAACTCTTGCACAAAAAACTTTTTGCTAAAAAACTTTTTGCTACAAACTTTGCTAACAACTCTTGCTAAAAAAAAAAAAAAAACCTTTTCCCTTTAAACAACTCTTGCTACACAACTTTGCTACACAATTCTTCCCTAAACAAACCTTTTTGCTAACAACCCTTGCTACAAAAACTCTTGTACAAAAACTCTTGCAAACAAAAACTCTTGCAAAACAACTCTTCCTAAAAAACTCTTGCTACACAACCCTTGCTACACAACTCTTGCTTCACAACTCTTGTTTAAACAACTCTTGTTTCAAAACCTTTGCTACAAAACCCCTTGCTACCCCAACTCTCGCTGCACAACCCCTTGTACAAAACCCCTTGTTTAAAAACACTTGTGTAATCCTTTGCTACAAAAATTTCTTGTACACATTCTTCTACACAACCCTTCTACACAACTCTTGTACACAACTCTTTGCACACTACCCTTGCTCCCAAAAATTTTGGCTACAAAACTCTTGTTTCCCACAACTTTTTGCTCCCAAAAACCTTTTTTTTCCTAAAACAAACCCTTGTAACAACTCTTGCTACAAAACCCCTTGCTACCCAACTCTTGTACCAATCTTGTACACTACCCTTCCCTTCAAAACTCTTCCCTACACAACTCTTGCAAAACCCCAAATTTGTACCCCAACCCAAGGCTACACTACCCTTGCTACAAACTTTGCTACACAACCCTTGTAAAAAAATTTCTTGCTACACATCCTTGCTACATTCCCTTGCTAACAACTCTTGTGCACAACTCTTTGTTTCACAACCCTTGTACACAACTCTTGCTGCCCCAACTCTTGACAAACCCTTGCTAACAACTCTTGCTGCAAAATTTTCCCCCCTACACAATTCTTTGTTTTCACAACTCTTGCTACACATTCTTGTTTCACAACTTTTGGGCTACAAAAAACCCTTGTTCACAACCTTGCTACACATCTTTTTGCTAATTTTACCCTTTGCTACAACTCTTGTTTTTGCCACAAACTCTTGCTAAACCAAAAAACCCTTGTACAAACTCTTGCTAAAAAATTTCCACATTAAATTTTTTTTTTTTAAAAAGATACCCCCTTGGCCACGAGGTATCTTTCCCCAGTCGGGAAAAAAACATTCCAAAAAAATTTATATGTAAATTTCGGGAGTCCCTTGTGAAGAAAACCGTTTTACGGGGAAAAATGCTGGCAAGTCAGCTTTTTGCCCAAAAACGGGACCCCAAACAACCAAGTGATTTCCGGACGTTCCTGTTCCCTTGGTTTGCGGGAATTGGGTAAAAAATTTCTGCTTATATTATTAAGAAAATTCCAGGGGAAAAACCAATTATCACGGGAAAAACATTTCCTGAGGGATCACCCCAATATTTTTCCTGTTTTTAAACGTGGTTTATACGGTTTTTTGTAATTTTTAACCATAAAATTTTTTGTCTGGTGATTAACTCCCAATAAAATCTTGGCAAGCGCAAAACTATACACCCTGGCCAAAATACATCGTGGTAGGAAAATTATCAGTTTTTGTCATTGTACGTAGGCAAAGATTTGGGAAAACATTTTAAGCAACATCCTGGCTAACTCTGTTCCCAGAAATTTTTTAAATTACTGGCCAAGTTCGGTTCAAAAATTAAGTTCCACCCTTGCGGTGCCTGGGGTATGGGCCTTTCCCTAGTAAACGAAAGTGGGGAAAGGGTAAAATCTAAGTAAAAACTGCCGAGAAATCTTATTTTGGGGAAAATATTTGGGTTTTGGTTTAAAGTTTTACCCGTCAAAGCTTATTAAGATCAACGCTGAGTACAACTTTTTCCTGTAAAAGCTTGTACTTTAAGTATTATCTTTTTTTCATATTTTTTCCCCCATTTAAAAAACCCCCAAAACACACACACACACACACACACACACACACAACAACACCCCACACACACACCACACACACACACACATCTCATCAACAGCAGCCAACATGGTTTCAGGGACGGGAAATCCTGTGTCAAAAAACCAAATGGAGTTCTATGAAATGGTGACAGCAGTAAGCCAAGGGGAGAGAGGGGTGGGGGGGGAATTCCCTTTTTTGGACTGAAAGAAAGGGCGTTTGAACAGTTCCCAAAGAGATAGGGGGAAAAAAATGGGGGAAAACCAAGCAGGGTAAAAAAGGGAAGGACTACAATGGATAAAAGGGGAATACTTGTCGGGAAAGGGACAGCAGCGATTTCATGGTACGGGGCGAGGTGTCAGAGGGGCACCTGGGGACCGCGGGGTCCCGCGGGGGGTCAGTCCGGGCCAGTGCTTTTTTCTGGAAATTTGTGAAGGGACATGGGAAGGAATGATTTGGGAGGTGCCCCTGTTTGCGGGGGGGGACGTAAATTTGGATGAGAAGAATTACTCGATCGAAGGCCAGGCAGAACAAAAAAAGGGGATCTGGACAGGTGCGGGCCCCTGGCCAGAAATTTGGGGTCCTGGATTTCCCAATCCCACCAATTTTGCAAAGTCTGAAGTTTGGGGGGAAGGGGAAAAGAAGCCCGGGCAGACGGAGTACATTTCTAGGGGCCAGGACAAAAAAAACCTCCTAAAGGAAAAGATTTTGGGGGTTTGAGTATAACACCAGGCAATTCCTGAAGCGCACAAAAACCCAAATAACTCCCTGCAGCATATGGGCGCCTGGAAAAACCTTTCAGAACAGCTTTTCGACATCTTAAAAAGGGGAATCATTCAGGACCCTGTACACCCGGGACGTTAAAGGGCCCCTATTGGAGTTAAAAGGGGGGGGACCAGTTTTGGGAAACCCCCACCTAGCCAAGCACGTGAAGGGAAAATAGAGAAAAATGCAAAGGTTTTTCAACAAAAACTAGTCCCGAGTAAAAGGTATGTCCTACGAGGAGGGTTAAGGGGGAAAACAACCTGAGACACTGGAGGACCAAAGGGGAGATAGGGGGGACTGATAACGACATACAAAATATGAGAGGAATTTACAAGGTGGGGCAAAGAAGGATGTTCCAGAGATTGGGGCACAGAATAAGGGGGGCACAGTTGGAAGCTGGGAAAACCCCAGATGAATCACAAGGGGTGTTAGGAAAAATTTTCTTCAGCCACAGAGTAGTCAGTAAGTGGAATTTGTTTTGGGGGGCGTTTTAGGGAAAGGGAGGATCCTTTCATAGCTTTAAGCAGAGGTATGGTTTTAAAACTCAGGGTCAGGGAGAGTGGGGGCCTAGTAGCGTAAATGAAGAGGCGGGGGCCCGGAGCTCGGACTCGACCCCCGCAACCCCAAAATAGGTGAGTACAATAGGTTTAGTACCACACACCACACAACCCCACACACACACAACCCCCCACACCCCAGAAATTCAATATTAATGTGCTTCAGTCTAGTATTTTTATTTTTGATCATGTGCAATAAATATCAAAATTTTCGCCATTATCTGGCGAGGAGGGGAAATAAACCCCCAAGGGTTTGTCCTTGACATGCAACACGCCCCCTTTACATGTGCAACCCACCTTGACACTGTGCCCAAAACGCCCTTGGGCCCTGTCAAACACAACCCCTTTACACTGTGCCCAACCCCACCCTTGGAACTGTTCAAAACCCCCCTTTTACAGGGGCAACACACCCCTTGGGAAAAGTGAACACCACCCTTTACACTGTGCAACACCCCACTTGGGCACTGCAACACGCCCCTTTTCATGTTTCAACACACCCCTTTACACTGCAACCGCCCCCTTTACCCCTGTGCAACACACCCTTGACACTGTGCAACACGCCCCTTTAAAATGTGCAACACAAACCCCTTTACACTGTGGGAACAACCCTTTACACTGTTTCAAAAAGCACTTGACAAATTTCAAAAACACCTTGCCCTGGCAAACAACCCCTTTAACTGTGCAACACACCCTTGCCCCTGCAACAAAGCCCTTGCCCTGTGCAACACACCCTTGACACTGTGGGAACACACCCCTTTACACTGTGCAAACACCCTTTTGGGCACTGCCCAACCCCACCCTTGCCCCTGTGCAACCAAAACCCCTTTAAAACTGTGCAAAAAACCCCGACACTGCAGCACGGGCCCTTTCCCTGTGCAAAACACCCCTTTACACTGCAACAAGCCCCTTTCCATGTGGGAAAACCCCTTGACACTTTTGGGAACACACCCTTTCACTTGGGGCAACACATTTTCGCCCCTGTGAAAAAACACCCTTTTACACGCAAAACGCCCTTGCCGCTGTTTCAAAAACACCCTTGAACCCGTTTTCCCAAAACGCCCCTTGACACTGTGCAAAAAAAACCCTTGCACTGTGAAACCCCAAACCCGGGCCCCTTTAAAACAAACCCTTTGGCACCCTTTCCCAAAAACCCAATTTCCGTTACCCTTTACATTCAAAAAAAACCCCCCCACGGCACCCCGGGGGCCCTTTCCACTGCAGGGACCCTTGGGAAAACGGCCAAAACCCCCCTTGCAGGGGGGGGGCCCCAATTTTGGGAAAATGTTTCAAAAAAACACCCTTTAAACCGGCCAACCCCCTTCCCTTGGGGAACCCCCCCTTGCCTTCAAACAACCCCGACAAATTTTCCCCCCACACCCTTTGACACTGGTTTTCAACACACCCTTGACACGATGCAAACCCCGAAAATTGCCTTGGCAACACCCCCCTTGGGCCCCTGTCCCCCCTGGCAAACACACCCTTTGAAACCTTTCCCCTTTCAAACACCCCTTGACACTGTGCAAAACCCCCCTTGGGCACTGTGCAAAAAAACCCGCCGCAACAACCCCCTTTCCCCTGTGCCACACCCCCTTTACCTGTCATACAAATTCCCCAAAAAAACCCCCCGGATCATGGCAAAAATTACATGGCAAAAACGGGTTTCCCTGGCAAAAAACAAACCCTTTACACTGTGCCCACCCCGACCTTTCAAAAAATTTTCGCACTTCCCCACCTTTTAACCCCAAAAACCCCCTTTGCCCTGTTTGCCCAAAACCCCCTTGGCACTGTTAAACCCCCCGACACAAACCCCCTTGGGCACTGTGCAACCCACCCTTGACACTGTTCCAAAACACCCTTGACACTGTCCAACACACCCCTTTACACTTCCCAACCCCAACCCCTTTACACTGTGAAACCCCCCTTGCCATGTGCAAACCCCCCCTTGCCACGTTAATGGCAAAAACCCCTTGCCCCTGTGCAAACACCCTTTTACACTTGCAAAAACACCTTGAAATGTCCCCCACACCCTTGACACTGTTTCAAAAAACCCCTTTAAACTGTTTTTCAACAAAAACCCCCCTTTACATGTGCAACCCCACCCTTGCCCCTGTGCAACAACCCTTGACACTGTCAACACCCCTTGGGCACTGTGCACCACCCTTGGGGAAATGTGCAACACACCCCCTTTACCTTTTGAAAAACACCCCTTTGACACTGTCCCAAACCCCTTGACACTGTCCCAAAACACCCCTTTACACTGTTTCCACCAAACCTTGACACTGGGGCAACACCCCTTGCCCCTTGCAACACCCCTTGCCCCTGTGCAACCCCAAACCCCGCATTTTGCAAACCCCCTTGCACTGTGCAAAAACACCCTTGACACTGTGCAAAAACACCCTTTAATGCCCCCAAAACCCCTTGACATTGCAACAACCCTTGCACTGTGCAACACCCCCTTGGCCCCTTTTTTTGCCACCCCCCAGGAAACCCCCCCGACCCTGTGCAACACACCCTTGACCCCTGTGCAAAACCCCTGATCTGTGCAACCCCACCCGGGCACTGTTTCAACAAACCCCTTTCACTGGAAAAAACCCCCTTGGGGCACTGTGCAACCCCACCTTGACAAAGTGCAACACCCCTTGAACTGTGCAACACCCCTTTACACTGTCCCAACCCCACCATCGAACCCGTGCAACAACCCTTGACACTGTGCAAAAACCCTTGACACTGTGCAACACGCCCTTTACACTTTTGCAACCCCTTGAAAATGTGCCCCCAAATCCGGCCCCTTGAACACTGTGCAAAAACCCCTTGACACTGTGCAAAAAAAACCCCCCGACACTGTTTAAAAAACCCCTTGCACTGTTTCAAAAACCCCTTGACAATGGGCAAAAACACCCCCTTGGGGCTGGCCCAACCCCCCCTTGACACTGTTTCCCAAAACCCCTTGGGAAATGTGCAAAACCCCTTGGGGCCCCTGTGCAAAACCCAAACCTTGACACTGTGCCAACACCTCGAAATGTGCAACACACCCTTGAACTGGCCCAAAAAAACCCTTGGGCACTGTGCAACACGCTTCCCGGGAAAACGGTTTAATTTCAACACGCCCTTGACACTGTGCAACACGCCCCTTTTACTGTGCAAAACGCCCTTTTACACTGTCCAAAAACCCCGCTGTGCAACACACCATTGACACTGTGGGAAAAAACCCCTTGGGCACTGTTTCAACACCCCTTTTACACTGTTTCAACACGCTTTTTGGGCATGTGCAAAACCCCTTGACACTGTTTCAACACCCCTTGACACTGGCAACACGCCTTGGGGCACTTGCAACACCCCCTTAACTGTGAAAAACGCCTTGACACTGTTTTCAACACACCCCTTTACCCCGTGAAAAAAACCCCCCGACCTGTGCCAAAACGCCCCTTTACACTGTCCAAAAACCCCCTTGACCCCTGTGCAACACCCTTGACACTGTGCAAACACCCCTTTTACATGTGCAACACCCCCCTTGACACTTGGGTTCCCCCACACCTTGACCCCCCTTTTGCAACACCTTTGACACTGTGCAAACCCCCCTTGACACTGTGCAACACCCCTTGACCTTTTTGCCCAAAACGCCCTTAAAATGTCCCAAAACCCCCTTGGGCAATGTTTCCCAAAACACCCTTACCCCGTGCAAAAACACCCCTTTACACTGTGCAAAACACCCTTGACACTGTGCACACCCCTTTTACATGTGGGAACACACCTGACATGTGCAACACCCCTTGGAAAACGGGCAACAAAACCCCTTTAAATTTGGCCCAAACACCCTTTAACTGTGCCCAAAACCCTTGACACTGGTTTCAACACACCCTTGACCCTGTTTTAACACACCCTTTACACTGTGCAACCCCCCAAAAACCCCCTCGCCCCTGTCAACACGCCCCTTGGGCCCCGTGCCCCACACCCTTTGGGCACTGTGGGAACCACCCTTTTCCCTTAACCCACCCCCAAAAAATTTTTGGGCAACCACGCCCTTGGGCATGTGCAACACACCTGAACCCGTGCAAAAACGCCCCTTTAAAAATGGAACCACCCTTGACACTGGGGCAAAAACACCCTTGCACTGTGCAACCACCCTTGCACTGTGCAACACCCTTTTACACTGGGCAACACACCTTGACACTGTGCAAAACCCTTGACACTGGCAAAAACCCCTTGAACTGTGCAACCAAACCATGACATTTTCCCCCACCCCTTGCCCAAATGAAAAACCCCTTTCACTGGGGGAAACACCCCTTGACACTGGGAAAAACCCCTTCCAACTGGCAACACGCCCTTTACACTGTGGAACACCCCTTGCCCCTTTGGAACAACCCTTTCCCCCTTTGGAACCCCGCCCTTGACCCTGGGAAAACCCTTACCCCGGTTTGGGGGAAAAACCCCTTTCCATGTTTGGAAAAACCCCTTGGAAATGTGGAACCCCTTCCTTTTCCCCCCCCTTTGGGAAACCAAAACCCCTTACCCCCTGTGGAAAAAAACACCTTACCCCTGTTAACACCCTTGCACTGGGGAAAAACGCCCCTTTCCCCTGTGGAACACCCTTGCCCCTTTTTAACACGCCCTTGCACTTTAAAACACCGGGCCCCTTTTCCCCGGGGGAACCCCGCCCCTTTCCCCTGAGGGAAAACCCCCTTGCCACTGTGGAACACCCCTTACCCCTGTGGAAAAACGTCCCTTTCCAAATTTGGAACACGGCCCCCCTTGGAAAACCCTTTAATTAACACGGGGCCCTTCCCCTTTTGGAACACGCCCTTCCACTGTGGAAAACGCCCTTCCCACTGTGGGCCCCCCTTGCCACTGTGGAACACGCCCCCTTTCATGTGGAAACACCCCTTCCAAATGGAAACACCCTTTTTACTGGAAACCCCCGGCCCCTTTCCCCTGTGGAAACCCCTTGCCACTGTGGAACACGGCCCCCTTTTTACTGTGGAAAAACGCTTTTCTTGTGGAACACCCTTGGGCCCCTTGGGAAAACCCCTTGCCCCTGGGAACACACCTTACCCCCTGGGGAAAACGCCCTTCCACTTTTGGAAAAACGGCCCCTTTTACTGTGGAAAAAACCCCTTGCCATTGGGGAAAAACCCCTTCCCCTTGGAAAAACGCCCTTTTCCACTGGAAAACGCCCTTGCCATGTGGAACACCCCCTTCCGCGGTGGAAAAACCCTTGACTTGGAAACCCCCGCCCTTTCCCCCTGTGGAAAAACACCCTTGCCCCTGTGGAAAAAAACCCCCTTTTCCCTGTGGGAAACCCCGCCCTTTTTTCCACCTTTTAGGAACAAACCCTTTGCACTGTGGAAAAACCCCTTGGAAATGTTTGGGAAAACGCCCTTACCACTGTGGGGAAAACCCCTTGCCATTTTGGGGGAAAACACCCTTGCCACTGTGGACACACCCTTGGGCCCCTTGGAACCCCCCCTTTTTCACTGGGAAACCCCCCTTTCCATGTTTGGAAAAACACCCTCCCCTTGGGGGTTCACTTGGAAAAAACCCCTTTCCCCCTGTGGAAAACACCCCTTTTCACTTGGGGAACCCCCGGCTCCCCGCCACTGTGGAACACACCCTTTTCCCCCCCCCCTTGGGAACAATTCAACTTTAAACCCCGGTTTTGGAACACAGAAGTTAAAATTAAAAATTGGGAAAAATTTAATTGGGGAAAATTTCAAGTGGGAAAAGAGTGGAAAAAAGTAATTAAAACCCCTTGATGTGGGAAAAACCCCGACTGTGGAGTCAAATGGTGGGAAAAAAAGTTCTTTTTTCCCGGATAAAAAATTTAAAAAACCTGGGGTTTTTTGGGTTCCAAGGGAAAAAGAAAAAAATTGGGGGAAAATTTTTTAAGGAAAAAAAAATGAAGAAAGAAGGAAAAAGAAAAATGAAAATGTCTTTAAGGAGAAAACTCTGAAAGGGGCAATGGAGAGAGGGTAGTTTTTTTTCCCCCAAAGGGGGGAAAAAGAAAACCCCAGGGTTCAGGCAAAAAAAAAAAAAAAAATTTGGAGGTAAAATATTGGGAAAAAAAAAGAGAGGAAAAAATAATGGGGGGAAAATTTTAGGAAAAGAAAGCGCGTACTCTGGGAACTGGGTTGGAGGGGAGGAAAAAGGAAAAGGAACAGAAAAAAAGAAAAATTTCCCAAAAAGACTTTGGTAAAAAAAAATTTAAATTCCGGAAAAAAAAAATTTTTAAAAAGGGAGCTTCGAACCCAACTTGGGGAGGGGAAAAGGGGTTTTGAACAGATAAAAAGGATCAGAAAACTTTTGACAAAATTTGGAAAAAAAAATTTGGAAAAAGTTGAAAACAATTGGGGGAAAGGGTTTTATTAAAAATTATTTGAAAGGGAAAAAAAAGGCGGAAAAGGTTTGGAGGGAAGATTTAAATTTGAAAAAAACAAAAGCCCAATTTTAAAAAGCTTGTTTTAAAACCCCATAAATTTTTTTTTTAATTTCCCGGTCTAAGTCAAGGGGCCCCGTACATCCTCTAGGAAAAACAATAACCTCAAAGCCTTTTCTCTTCTTTCTCAATTACAAAGTCAAAACTTGACTCCTTTTCCACGTTACAATGAACATCAACCCCAGCCCCCATTATACCCTTTAACAGTGGGCCCGGGGAAAATTATGACTGTACGGGAAAAAGAGCATTTTTTAAAAAAAAATTTTAGAAAAATGTTGCAAAAAAAGCAGATTGATATTCAGTGGCTACCGGGCCCAATTTTGGGGCGACTACTGGGGTCACACGACCCAAGAACCAAGGAAGGTTAAAAATATTGTTGGTTTTTGGGGAATAGCCGTAGGTTTGGGTAGGGCGTTTCTTTAAGGACAGGAGTAGGAGCGAGGAGTTTTCTTTTTGGGGCTGGGGGTTGTGGGTTTGTTAGCCGTCTGGAAAGAATAAAGAGAGGTAATGGGGGAAAACAAACCATTATCTGTCTCAGGCTGGAGGCAACGATGTGGGCAGGGGGCGTAGGTGTGGGAAAACCGATTAGCGGGATAGGTGGGAATTTGAAAAAAATTAGGAGTAAGGGTGGGAACCCCGTCATTGTGGTTTTTGCCCAAAGGGGGAGGAGGGAAAAAAGGAAAGGTTGTCCAGGGGAATTTTGGGGGGGCAATTGCCCGGCTGGACAAAAACTGAAGGGAAAAAGCGGTAACAAATTTATTGGGCCCCAAATGGGACCTCTTCTATGGCAGAAAAAGACTGTATTTCCAGGGATGGGGTTTTTTTTAATTTGGTCTGGGGGGGAAACACTGGCCAATGCCCGTTTGGGGGGGAGCAGTTTTTTGGGCTTTAAAAAAGGAATTGTTAGTGGTAGGGGGTTTTTGGGAGGGAAAAAAAGTGAAGTAAATGAGTAATATTACGGTTCTAGGGGAACTAGTAAAAAAGCAGAACGAGGTAGTTTTTGGAAAGCCAGGGACCTTTAAAAACATAAAAAGAACATAAGAAAAGGGGGAACACTGCAGAAAGGCCCGTTGGCCCATATAGGCAAAGGGCCCTTTTCAATTCCCTCCCACTAAAAAACATTTGCCCAACCCCAATTTTTCAATGCCACCCAAAAAAAACAAGCCCCCGATGTGCAAGTCCCACTCAAATCCAACCCCCCCCACTCATTATTATTTCCCAAAAAAAATTTGAAAAATACCCAAAGTCCTAGCCTCAATAACCCAACTTGGTAGACTGTTCCACTCACAATTTCCCCCTTTTCCCAAAAAATACTTTTTCCCATGTCCTTTTAAACTAAACCCTTTTTTTTAATTTAAATCTTTTCTGGGGTTTTTCTTTTGGGAGATATCCCCCAAGACCTTGTTAATAAACCCCCCATTTAATACCCATTTCCCCTTGTCACTTCGAAACAGGGTTTTCCTCATTTTTGTCTAAAAAGTGAATGTAATTAAGGTGTTCAAAAATTTTTTCATAAGGGAAAGTTTTCTAATGCTTTTGGGATTTAATTTTGTCACCCACGCTGAATGTTTTTAACGGGAAATTTTTGTCCTTTTTGTAAAAATGGAGACCAGAATTTTAGCTGGATAAAAACTAGGGGGCCCTTTTTTTGGTGTAAAAAAAGCTGCAGTATGCCTCTGGACTTCTTTTTGCTTACACCTCTTGATATAAAAACCCAGTAAAACTATTTTTCCTTTTTGTACCTTTTGGCCCTTTCTGTTTTTGGTTTTTAAAGGTTTTCTGCTTACCCTAACCCCAATCCTTTTCGCAATCTGTATGGCTAAGTTCTACATTATTTAACTTATAAGTGCTAGGTTATAGACACATCCCGAGCTTCAGAACCTTGCATTTATCCACATGAACTGCATCTGCCACTTTCTGACCAAGAGTTAGAGTTTGTCTAATCCTCCTGAAGTTCCCTAACATCTACTTTGAATCAATTATCCTACCTATCTTCGTGTCATCGGCGAATTTGCTCATATCACTAGCAATGCCTTCATCAAGATCATTGATATATATTAAACAACAACGGGCCCAAGACTGATCCCTGTGGAACGCCACTTGTTACTGATCCCCACTCGGATTTAACCCCATTTATGGACACTCTCTGCTTCCTGTCTGTGAGCCATGACTCGATCCACGAGAGCACCCTCCCCCCAATGCCATGAGCTGCTACTTTCTTCAACAGTCTTTGGTGAGGAACTCTATCAAATGCCTTACTAAAATCTAAGTAAACAATATCAAATTCTTTATCGTGGTCAACAGCCTCAAAAGCTTTACTGAAGAAAGTTAATAAATTAGTTAGACAAGACCGGCCTCTTGTGAATCCATGCTGAGTTATCATTAATCAAGCTATGCTTATCGAGATGGCTTCTTATAATCTCAGCTATAATTGACTCTAGCAACTTGGCTACAATTGAGGTCAGGCTTATTGGGCGGTAATTTGACGGTAACGACTTGTCCCCTGTTTTAAAAATAGGAATTACATTAGCCATCTTCCACATATCAGACACTACACCTGTTTGAAGAGATAAATTAAAAATATTAGTTAATGGTTCACAGACTTCCATTTTGCATTCCTTAAGAACCCTTGAAAAAACCTCATCAGGACCCGGTGACTTATTTTGCTTCAGTCGGTCTATCTGCTTCACAACCATTTCACTAGTGACTGTGATGTTACATAATTTATCTTCTTCTGATCCACTATAAAAATTAATTACCGGGATATTATTAGTGTCTTCCTGTGTAAAAACCGAGAGAAAATAATTATTTAAAATCGAGCACATTTCATTCTCTTTGTCAGTAAGATGCCCATAGTTATTTTTAAGGGGACCTATCTTATCTCTGACTTTTGTTCTATATACCTGGAAAAAACTTTTTGGATTAGTTTTAGAATCCCTAGCAACTTTAATTTCATAGTCCCTTTTAGCTTTTCTTATCCCCTTTTTAATGTCCCTCTTAATGTCAATATACTGATTCATAAGATGACCCTCGCCTCTTTTGATACGCCTATAAATCCTTTCTTATGCCCTAGTAGATATTTCAGCCTATTATTCATCCATTTAGGGTCATTTCTACTTGATCTAATTTCCTTATAAGGGATAAACGTTCTTTGAGCAGCATGTATTGTGTTCAGAAAACTGTCATATTGATAGCTCTCTTCGTTACCCCAGTCAACAGATGATAAGTGTTCTCTAAGCCATCGTAATCTGCTAAGCGAAAATCTGGGACTGTTACTGAGTTATCCCTACTATCATACTTCCATTCAATTCTAAATGTAATTGATTTGTGGTCGCTAGCACCCAGTTCCTCTGAAACTTCTAATTATTAACAAGGGATTCATTGTTTGCCAGAACTAAGTCAAGCAGGTTATTTCCCCTTGTAGGTTCTGTCACAAACTGCTTCAAAAAACAATCCTGAACTACTTCTAAGAAATCGTATGATTCTAAATTCCCAGTCAAGAAATCCAATCAATATGACTAAAGTTAAAGTCTCCTAGAATTACTACATTATCGTGCCTTGTGGCCCTAACAATTTCCTCCCATAGTAGTCTCCCTTGGTCCCTATCTAAATTTGGGGGACGGTATAATCACACCTAAAATTAATTTTTCATGCCCCTCTGAAAATTCTATCCAAACAGACTCTGTATGTGTTACTTCAGACTTAATACCCGTTTTTATGCAACAGTTCAAGCGATCTCGGACATACAATGCCACCCCACCCCCCTTCCCGATACTTCTATCTACTTGGAACAATTTAAAACCCTGAATGTGACATTCTGCAGGCATGTCCCGACTTTTTGAATTAAACCACGTCTCAGTAATGGCAAATACATCTATGTTACCTGCACTAGCAACTAGTCTCAACTCGCCCATCTTATTCCTAGCACTGCGACTATTTGTGTAATAAACTTTTAATGACCCTCCTCTCACATTACCCTTCCTGCTTTTTTCTATTATTCCACTAAACCTATTACTGTCCTTGTCAATTAGTGCCACTGGCTTTCCAATATCCACCTCATTTTGCCTATTACTAGTTCTCCTAGTACTCTTATTACTACCCTGCGACTTCACAGTTTTCCTACAATAACCCATTCCTCTAACTAATCCTAGTTTAAAGTCCTAACAACCCCCTCAACTGAGTTAGCAAGAAAACCCACACCTGCCCTGGATAAGTGAACCCCATCCCTGGCATACATGTCATTTCGGCCATAGAAGTTGTCCCAGTTGTCAATGAATGGTACTGCATTATCCTTACAGTGTTTATCCAGCCAACAATTAATACCAATTGCTCTGGACAACCATTCATTACCAACACCTCTTCTTGGCAAAAATGCCACATATAACAGGGCGCCCCCCCTTCTTCCTAATCATGTCTATAGCTGTCCTGAACTTTCTAACTAAATCCTCACTTCTACGCTTGCCAACATCATTGCCTCCAGCACTGAGGCAAAATAATAGGATTGATCCCATTACCGTTCATGATGTTGTCAAGCCGGCTAACAATGTCCTCCATCCCAGCCCCAGGAAAGCATAACCCTTTGTCTCCTACTCCTGTCCTTCAAGCAGAATGCCCTATCCATGTATCTAACCTGGCTATCACCCAACAACAACAATATTCTTACCTTCCTTGTGTCGTTCATCGTGACGATCCCAGTAGTAGACTCACATTCGTCGGGTAGCACCGAGAATGCGTTGGAGGTTTCCACGGGAGTTTCCACAGCAGTCTCTTTCTTCTTCATCGTTTCTGGCTTTCCATTCGTCTTCTTGATCGTCAACTTCGTCGTCCCCTGCTGTCCAACCACTGACCACGATCCCTTCTTGACCTGAGGACTCGAAACAGGAGGACTACTACGAATCCTCTTGTTTTCTTCGGTCAGTCGCCGTATCTCCATCTTCGCTGCCCTCAATTCTTCCTTAAGTTGCTGGTAAAGTTGCTCGATGGAGGGCATCTTGGTTCAGTCCACAGAGCAAACAAGACACTTCTTCACAGAGTTAAGTACAGGTCAGCACTCAAAGTACAGGTCACCACTCAAGAGCACACAAACAGGTCTTCACAGAGCTAAGTACACGTCACCACTGACTAAGTACACGTCACCACCAAACCAATGCTTTGGGTGATAAGTACAGTAATAGGTTTAGCCCTTTGACTGTTTTCGTCGTACTAGTACGTCTTACGCGTAGGGGTTTTTGACGTACTAGTACTCATAAATTCTAGCGGCCTCAAATCTAGTGGGAGAAAGCTGGTAGGCCTTCATATGAAAGAATGGGTCTATGTGGTCAGTGTGCACAGTCTAAAAAAAATCCTGCAGCACACAGTGCATAATGAGAAAAAAAAAACTTTGACCATTTTTTTTTTAATAAATCAGCGACTTTGCAGTGTATTTTCGTATGGTATTTATTGTTGTATTCTAGTTTTCTTGGTATCATTTTATAGAATGGAAGACATGTTACTGAAATTGAGATGATTTTGACTGGTTTTACAATGAAAGGTGCCTTGAAATTAAGCACAAAGTAGCAGAAATGTTCGATTTTTACCAAACTTCAAAAGTAAACAAATCGTGCCAAGCGTGCAATACACGTCAACTGGTGAGTCTAATATTCTTTCACAAGTGCACCAATAATATTTATACCATTTTTTACACTAATGCAGTAGTCTGCATAACAGTAAATCTTATATTTTTTGTGAGAATAAAAATTCAAAGTGGAAAGCAAAAGAAATATAAGAGGGGCCTTGAGACGTGACTAATGACTAGAGGAAATGTCATTTTAGTGCCAGGAATGTCTATCTTGTTTATTCTGGACCCTATTCGGAAATTGGCACCTTTTTGAAATTTGTGTGAAATTGGCAAAATTGCTAAATTCTGACCACTGTACTGGATAGTTGAATTTATAAATGGGTGGTTTCTTGCACCCATTCGATAGAAAAAATGGAGTTCTAGCGAAATATTCATGTTTTTTTGTCGACTAGTACAGTGAAATTGGCTGAAAATGGGGCTCAAAGTGGGCAAAATCGCCGATGCGTAAACATCGCCGAGACCGCTAACTTTGCGAGAGCATAATTCCGTAAGTTTTCTATCAAATTTCAAACTTTTGGTGTCGTTATGATCGGGAAAAGATTCTCTATCTTTTCATAAGAGAAAATATATTTTTTTTTTTTAAATTTGGCCGACCCTGAGAACGAGTTTCGGAGAGGGCCTGTCGACCCTCAAAGGGTTAGTAGAAAAAAGAAATGAGCAGGAAGGGTAAAGAGAAAGGAGAGTCTTTCAATGTTTATTATGCTAATTGCCGTAGTGCTAGGAATAAGATGGACGAGTTGAGATTAGTAGCTAGTGCAGGTAACATTGATGTATTTGCCATAACTGAGACGTGGTTTAATTCAAAAGTCGGGACATGCCTGCGGAATGTCATATTCAGGGTTTTAAATTGTTCCAAGTAGATAGAAGTATCGGGAAGGGGGGTGGGGTGGCATTGTATGTCCGAGATCGCTTGAACTGTTGCATAAAAACGGGTATTAATTAAGTCTCTCCAAGAGAGAACCCGCAATAATGGATTTAAATTAGATAAGTTTAGATTTAGAAAGGACATAGGAAAGTATTGGTTTGGAAATAGGGTAGTAGATGAGTGGAACAGTCTACCTAGTTGGGTTATTGAGGCTGGAACTTTGGGTAGTTTCAAATTTAGGTTGGATAAGTACATGAGTGGGAGGGGTTGGATTTGAGTGGGACTTTCACATCAGAGCTTATTTCTTGGTAGCATTGAAAATTGGGTTGGGCAAATGTTTTGTTAGTGGGATGAATTGTAAAGGACCTGCCTAGTATGGGGCCCAACAGGCCTCCTGCAGTGTTCCTCCTTTCTTATGTTCTTATGTTCTTATGAATGTATAACAGGAATAACCCCAGAAATTATAGGTGTCAGAGAAAAAGCAAAAATTTAAAAGGTATTAAATGGAATACTTTGATGGATGTAACCAGTTGTGTTTTTCAGCATCCAAATCGCCAAAGAAATGCTCAAAACGTCACTGTGTCCACTGCTGTCTGACGGTTGAGTTATCATGGCTGCAGGTAAGCCGATGTTGCAGAAGAGAGTCATTCTTACAATATTTCAACAGCACCTGATTCAAGGAAGAATTTGACAGATTTGCTCTACACGAGTCATCAAGTGATCTGTCTCGGTGTAGTACAGGTCACAGAGACACCAGAGTTTGTCAACATCATGAGAATGAAGGATGGTAGCAGTTCGACACATGTGGCAAAGCTGGACTTCTGCAGAGGGCAGACACCATCCTCGTCATCAGTCATCGTTGGAACGCCCGTCATCTTGGCTATCGGTAAATACATTGTTAACAAAGCATCAAATGTATTACGACCAGGAAAAGAATACTGCAGCACTTCTAATGTGACCACCTTAGAAGATCTGTTCGAAACCCGAGTCATTCACTATTAAACATATCGTCAAAGTACT
>NC_069488.1:21017374-21034177 GCF_026875155.1 Cherax quadricarinatus | reverse complement strand
GCACCAAAAGTCAATACTGACCAGCCGGGCTGTGGTTCGTACGTCGGGTTGCGTGCGGTCAGCGGTAACAGCCTGGTTGATCAGGCTCTGGCCCACCATGAGGCCTGATCACAGATCGGGCCGCGGGGGCGTTGACCCCCGAAACCATCTTCAGGTATGCTCCAGGTATGTCGTGCCGAATAGGTAAAACATGATTTTGGCTTAAATAGCAATGCTGGTCTTGCCGAATATGGCAAGCGAGATTTGGGTATGCACGATATATATATATATATATATATATATATATAATATATATATATATATATATATATATATATATTATATATATATATATATATATTTATATAGCTGGAATGGGGACCCTCATCCTCAGAGAAGACAATAAACGTACCTCAGGGAAAACTCAAGGTTCTCCCCGGAGCTGTTTGAATATTTTCTTCTCCTACCACCCCCTATATTAGATATTCTATGTGAACATTTATTAATAAACAAAATACATTTACAGAAAAAAGCATAAACATGAATACAGTGGCACAATGTATCAAAGATCATGAATTTCCTCCAGCTCCTCCGAGGTTGGACGCGAGCCAAGTATGCAGCAAGCATTTCCCCTCTGGATGGCTACGCTGAGGCGCTGGAACATGAAAGTGGCTGCCCTTGGGTCCCTGGTGGTGTCGATGAGTCTGGAACCCAATTCTTTAAGGAAACGTGTGGCATTTTTCCCCATGATCCCAAGGTCTCTGATTCCACTGGGACAAATTGATACTATTGGCTTATGTCCCTGTACTTGCTGATCTTGTACTCCTCCCTGTGGTCAGCAGCTCCTCCCTGTCGCCCCACACTGTGATTGATATAGGTGTCAGCCAGTGTGGACACACAGGTATAGTCCCATGCTAAGAGCTTGCCATTCTTCCAAGTACAGATGGTGATCCCGTCGGGGCGGTTTGCTGGGTTGTGGGTATTGTTGGCTGCTAGTGATCGGGGCTCCCTCTCGGCAGGGCATCCAACTGTAGCAAGGGTTCTCTTAATGATGTCGTTGACCTCATTGTGTCTTACATGCCAGCCCTTGGTTTTGGAACAGTTAAGACCATGTAGACCGTATTGGTCTGCTTGCACTTCGCCGCAAATACACCGCCGCATATGCAAGGAATTCGCAAGAGCAGGCGAAATATACACAAACACGGATCTCTGGCCGAAGGAGACTCGAACCTACGAACCTTGGAACAAGGTACGCAGTGTTTTACCATTCTCACAACACTGGACCAATACCTTGGCGCCCAGCTCGCGCTAAACGTTGATCCAAGGCAGCCAGCTTTCAGGGAGAAGGCTTACAGCTTTTCATCTTTTCATATATATATTATATATATATATATATATATATTATATATATATATATATATGTCGTGCCGAATAGGTATAATTGGTCTCTTAGCAAGAACTCATTTAAATTAATTCCTTTCTAAAACTCTCTTATACGATTAAAGATATATATTTTCACTTATATTAGTGTAAAAATTAATAATTTTGTTCCAAAGGACCCTAGAAAACTTGTCTAACTTTATTATAACAAGCGCAATTTAATTTAGCCTGATCCAACTAAATATATTTTAGGTAAGTTTACAGTAATTTAATAACAAACAGACACAATAAAATAATTTTTTTCGTTAGGTTCTGAATGATTTTTGCGAAATTATTGCATACACAAATTTTCGCTTGCCTTATTCGGCAAGATGAGCGTTGCTATTTAAGCCAAGATCGCACGTTTTACCTATTCGGCACAATATATATATATATATATATATATATATATATATATATTTATATATATATATATATATATATATATATATAATATATATATGTCGTGCCGAATAGGCAGAACTTGCGATCTTGGCTTAAATAGCAACGCTCATCTTGCCATATAGGACAAGTGAAAATTTGTGTATGCAATAATTTCGCCAAAATCATTCTAAACCTAACGAAAAAAATATATTTCACTGTGTTTGTTTAGTATTAAATTATTGTAAACAAATCTAAAATATATTTAGTTGGGTTAGGCTAAAATAAATTGTTCTTGTTATAATAAGATTAGGTAAGTTTTCTAAGATTCTTTTGGTGCAAAATTAAATTTTTTTTACATTATCATTAATGAAAAAAATGTATCTTTAAACGTATAAGAGAAAATTTTAGAAAGGACTTAATTTTAAATGAGTTCTTGCTAATTGACCAGTTTTACATATTCGGCACGACATATATATATATATATATATTTATATATATATATATATATATATATATTATATATTATATATATATATATATATATATATATATATATTATATATATATAAGGTCTTTTTTTAACCTGTCATGAGACCATTATAAATGATCACCGTGACGTTTATCATGCAGTGTCCATAACTCTCATAGATATCCTTGAGTTTCCATTCGTGCTCAAAAAATTTTTAGTTAATTCATGTGAATAAGTCCTGTGATCATCGTATTGCTGGGGGCTGGTCAATTAAGGTACATACGTATGTGAGGAATGTATGTATATATTTTTTCTCCAGAACCAGTCCTGAGTAAGGTTTTTTTGTACATTATGTATTCTACTGAGGATAAAGTGATGAACGAGGTAAATAGTGTGGTTAATAGTGTGGTTGACGCAGCAGTCAACACTACCGGACGACGCTTTTCGTTTACAGGTTCCAATAATTTTTCATGTATTGCTTGGTTCTGCTGTAAATGTCTTTTTTTCGTGTAGTTTTTGTAAACATGACAATTAATTGTTGACAATAGTAGAGGAAAGAATTACAGCTATAGACCGAAGTTTGTTTAGCATTATGGTGTTAAAAGTGGAACTTGCATGAAGAGAGTGGAGGCAGGCAGTTCACTACACCCTTGGGTCGAGGTCACTGCTTTGTGCAGGAACTCGGCTTCCACTCTCTCCACCAGTTGGTTAGTTTTGTTTGTTTTTGTATACAGTTTTTATCTTATCTAGTCTGTCCCAGAGATATTTCCGAGTAGGGAACGGTTACCGGAAGTTATATCCAAAGGGGGGGGGGGGGGTACTGTCAGGTAGTTAATATTTTAAAGACAACAATATTCTTCATAGTTACCAATCAGGCTTTAGGAGGATCTTACCACCCACCCCCAAATTTAAATTTCTGATTGGTTCCATGAGCGCTGAAAGGGCCCGTAGTAAACCTCATAGGAAGGGTAATTTTTGACTTGGAAAGGGGGCCCTTTTTTTTTCTGTCAACCACAAAAATATTATGTAAGAAACTTCAAGCTATCGGCATGGGTTCCGTTAAACGGGTTTTAAAAGCCCAAACCTTAGAAACATAAACACAAATTAAAAAAATCAGCAAATTAGAATAACCTCCCTCCCGATAGCATGTGGAAATTAAAAGTAGTATTCTGGGCCCCCCTTTTTATTCCTGTTTTAAAGGGTAAACGCTGTCATCGGTGTAAAGGCCCAAACAAATACTGTAGGGCGATAAAAATGCGTTTTTAGGTCGGGGAAAAGACCCACAAGATTTAGCTAATGTAAAAAACCCCGGGGAACTGGAGTC
The DNA here is from genome assembly GCF_026875155.1 of Cherax quadricarinatus. NCBI lineage: Eukaryota > Metazoa > Arthropoda > Malacostraca > Decapoda > Parastacidae > Cherax > Cherax quadricarinatus. The sequence continues at coordinate 21,030,602 of NC_069488.1, read as the reverse complement.
TTGAAGTTGGGGGAGGGGTTTCTGATTTTTTTTTTTTATTTTTTTATTTAAAAGGGGGTAAGATAACAAATGTTAAATGTATTTAAAAACTAAAAAAAGGAAAAGCATTTAAATTTTACAAAAATCTCAAAAGGGGAAAAAAACGAAAACTTTACAATATAAGGGAAATTCCCCCCTAACACACAAAAAAAAGTTTTGGGACAAAGGTTTTATACCAGACAAAAACACATTTTTTTTTTTTTATTTTTTTTAAAAAACAACACAAAAATTTAAAATAAATAAAAGGGAAACACAGTTTTCGGTTTTTTACTCAAAATTATAAATCTCTTTGTCTAAAATAAAACACGGGACGATTAAACTTTTGTTTTGTCACCCCTGCCCCTTTCCCATATACTTTAAACACCCAAAATTGAAAAACTATTTTAAAAGAAAAGATTACATCATTTTTTATTTTTAAACCGGGGGAAAAACCAAACCTAAAATCTGCATTTTTTTTTCCCCCTTTTTTTATTTATATATTTTTTAAATCCCAATAATTTAAAAATTCCTTTCCCCAATATCTTTATTCCCAAAGGGGGCCGGGAAAATTTTCGGGACATTTCTACCCCCCCCCCCGTATTTTACAGCCCCCTTTCCAAATAAATACATTAATTTCCTAATGAAGGTCATTGAAAAAATTTCTACAAAAATTAACCCAACCCGGAGATTCCCAAAAAAAAACATTTCAGGGTCATTATAAGACTTGTAGGAACGGTCGCAATCATATAGGGTATAATATACGCAGGCATTTTAACATACGTGTTGTGCTCTTTTTCTTAAGAACAAACAATTTCATACATAGAATAAATCGCAAAAATGATTGTCTGAAAATTTAAATAAAATATTAAAATTCTATGATAGAACTATACAAAAAACTTTGGGTTTCCCCCAAAACCCTCATAAAACAAGTTAATGTTAGGGATTAAACCCCTTCAAAAATTAATAGGCCCCTTCCCATAAAAAAATAAGGGGATTTTTAAACCCCTTCAAAATTTTATTATTTTCTTTCATAGTGCATTTTGTAAAAAATTTCAATACAAAAATAAAAAAAAGAGGTTTTTTGAAAAGGGGTTTTAAATCTATCTTCGTTTAAAAAAATTTTACAAGACAAAACCTCACATTATACAATAAAAAAAAAACCCTTTCCCTTATAAAAAGATTTTTATAAAAAATAAGGGAAAACCGAAAATCAAACAATTTTTGACTCTGTGATTTTACAAAAATTAAAAAGGTTTAAAACTTACTCCAAAATTTAAACTTTACCCAATCAACCCCGTGAAAAAACTAATCAACCAAAACCTCACCAGGTTTCCCAATCAACCAAGAGGGCGAAACATTTAGGGGACCAACCCCTTCCCTCCCCCCCCCATACTAAAAAGGGAAAGGTAAACGTTAAACCCAGTAAGCCCACGATATCCCTCCGGAAAAAACAAATTTTCCCACCTTCCCCCATTTAATTTTTTGTTTCCTACATGCTGTCTAAAAAAACTCGCCCCCCCAACGCTTTTACCTAATGTTCCCCTCCACCCCCCTTTCATCCCCAAAAAAAACTTAAAAAGAAATTCAATTTTTACATATCTGTTTACCCTTTCCCCACCTTTGGGTCCCCCTTTCCATATTAACATTAAAGCCCAAGGGGTGAATTTTTCCCCCCCCCAATTTAAAAAAAAAACCTCCCCAACCACAATCTTACCACCCCCAAAGCAGAAAAAAATTTTACTAAAATAAAAACCCGTTTCAATTTCCCCCAAAAAAAGCCCCATGACGCCTCTCTCACAAAACCCCTTTGTTTTTTGCTCCTTTTTCGTTTGTAACGTCCCAAAAAGTTTTTAAAATATACAAATTTCCCCTCTTTTTGGCCGGTATTCTTTTTAAAAATTTTCCAAACCCAAATCCCTCTCCAATAATATGTGGGAAAAACCCCACCCCCCTTGCTTTAAATTTTCCGACGACGACCCACCCCCACCCCCCGTTTTACATGGGGTTTTTTAACTTTTGCTTTCCCTTTTAACAAAAACCGCAAAATGTCTTCACATTTCCCATAAGTCCCTGCCCCCCCCCATTTGCGGATATCCCCCATCACCCCCCCCACCCGAAGCCCCCTTTCCCCCGCTGCCCGAATTTCCTTGCTTAAACATATGGGCCCCTTCACCCTAGCCCCTTAAGGGCAATCAACCCCAGTCCTCCCGGGCCTTTAAACCGCCAGTCATTCCACATCTTTCCCCAACCCGCCCCCCCATACCCCCACCCCTCCCCTTTAAAGGGAAACCCCCCCTTTGTTTTCCAAAATTTTCCCTGACTTCTTAATGGGTAAATTTTCCCCCCACTCCCCACCCCTTACTATAAATCGCGTTAATTTACCCCCAAAACCCTTTGATGCAAGGTTACATCCCCGGCCCTTAGCCCCCTCGCCAAAATTCAAGCTCTGTCCATTACCATTTCTAAATTTAACCCCTCCTGCCTCCTGTGCATTCCCAAAAAAACAAAATCCCCCCAAATTTTTTCCCTTTTTTACAGTTATCCAACCAAATCCCCCCCAAGGCCCTTTCCCCCCAAACCCCCTACCCCCAACAACCGGGGATTTTGCTTTTTAAAACCCTATCCCAGTAGCTTCCCAAAAATTTTAAAATTCCCCTTTTCCCACTTTTCTTAAATCTTCAACCCCCTTAAGTAAAACGTTGAATCATCTACAAAACCCAAAAATTATTCCCACAATATCCCCCACTCCCCAAAAACCCTTCCCTTCCCACCATTAAACCAAAACTTTGGGGAAAAGGATTCGGGCTTACATGAAAAGGGAGTATTTGGGAGAGGGGACCCCCCTCCCTTTAAAACCCCCTTTTCCATGCTTATGAATCCCCAACCCTTCCCATTTACTGTACTCTAATTGATGCATTCTCATACAAAGTCCTACCCCCCCAAACCCCCCTCCCTCCAAAAAAACCCCTTCTCACCCTACTCTCAAAAAAAAATTCCCTTTCCACATAATCATAAGCTTTTTTCCCAAAAACCCGCCTAGAAAAACCTTTCCCCTTTTTAATCCCCCAAGGAAATCCCGGGAAAACGGGCCATGACCTACCCGGGAAAACTCCCCGGGAACCAAACTGTCCCCATGTAACCGACCCCCTGACCTTCTTCGCTATTACCAAAATTTTTGCAAAAAACCCTTTTAATTAGCGCCCCTTTAAAAAAAAAAAATTTTTGCACGGTAAGACCCCAAAACTCTACCCCCCCCCCTTTTTTGGCACCAAAAAATATGACACCCGTTTCTTTGCGATATGCTAATTCCCCTAGTTAAAATTTTGGTCCCAAAAGCCTAACAAAAACACTGCCTAATAACCCCCCAAAAGTTTCTCTATAAAATTTATTTTTGGTATACCTTTTATCCCTGTGTTTTTTTCCCGGGACTCATTCCCGGGAAAAAAACCTCTTCCCCCTCAAAACCCCCCTTATACCCAAACCCCCAACCCCCCCTCTATCCTGCCACTTAAAACGCTAGGAACCCCCCCTTTAAAAAAAACCCCCCCAGGAACCCCCCCCACTCCAAAATCCATTTTTCTCTAAAAACCCAAATATCGCATAGGGGGCTCAAACTTTCCCTATTGGGTAGGACTCGACCAAGGATACCCCCCCCCACCCAGGGTTTTTTTTCCCAAATTTTAGAATGGTGGTTTCACTCTGTTTGGTCCCGGGAAAATTTTCGTTTAAAAAATTCCCAGACGGGTTATCACCCCCCAAAAAAATCCTCTAACCCCCCCCCTAACCCTAATTGCATAAAAAACCCATCATTGTGTAATTTCAGCTATTTTTACTCCGCAGTCTTTTCCATTTTCATCCCTCCCCCACCCCCCCCAAAAATTTAAAAATTCCCGCAATGTCCCCCCAAAATAATTTTGAAACCCCAAAAAGCCCTCGCCTCCCCCTCGTCCCCCAGCCTTAAAAAAACGATTTTAAAGGGTTTTTCCTGCATTTCCCACCCAAACTAAAGATCTAATTTTCCCTGTTCCTAGCCTCCCAAAAAGGCAACCACCAATCACTTTAAAAAAAAGGGCCCCCCCCCCTCCCCCTTTAAAAAGGGCCTTTTCATTTTAATTTCCGTACCCAGAATAAAAAACGCACCCCTCCATCCCACATCAAATTTGCTAAATTTCCCCTCTGTGAAACAGAAAACCCCACAAACGAAGGTTTGCACCCCCCACAAAATCTATACCCCGTTAAATAAATTCGCTAAACGCGCTTCAATCCCCCAGGGGCGAAGTATGCCCATAGGTTTAAAAACCCCCCCCCACCACATCAAAAAACCCCCAAAATCTCGCAATAAAACCCTAGGCCCCCACTAGCAAACCCCCCCCGCCCCCCTCGGTTCGACATCACCAATCCTTTAAAAAAAACAATTCCAATACCCCCTATTACTGTTTAGCAGGCAAAAACCCCTAAGTGATACAGCAATACCTCTCTGACAAAATCTACTTTTTCCCCGGTATTGCTAGGTTTTCGGCCATGTAAAAATCCTTTAAAAAATAGCTCGACTCTCACCCCCGACACCATCCACCCTCAGACCCTCCCACCCCCCCCCCCCCTTCCCCGCCGATGACACGCAAGGGGCTGGTCTCCTTTTTCGCCCCTGCTCCCCACCCTTTTAAATTTCAAACCCCTGGTAACTTTAAAACCCATATCCCTTTTTAAAAGCAAAAACCCCAACCAGCCCTATGTTATGCTCTTGCAAAAAAACAAAAAAATTAAAATCAAAAAGCCCTTAAAAAACCACTCCAACCAAACTTTTTAACCCCAGTTTTAAGTAAATTTACCCTTAAACGTGACCTTCTGAAAATTATAGAAGTGGGGCTTTTTCCCCCATGCCCCTGGGATTACTCGCCCGCATTTTCAAATTAGTTTCCTTTAAACCCCTCGAAATTATTCCCCCGTTTTCAGTCACTCCCCCCCCCTCTCCCATGTCCCAAATCAGGGCACCCTTGGCACTATGAAAGGGTTGGCTTTCCCCAAACCCCTGCCCTGACCCTTTTCCCCGGGCCCCTGCCGGGGGGGAATAACCCCGTTATCTTGATGCCGGGAGTTCTTTTTCAGAACTTCCCCTTTTCCAAAAACCCCACCCCCAGACGTATCCCCCTGGTTACCCCAGGCCCCCCAACTCTTCCCGCCTTTTCCCTTTCTCAAGTCTTTTCCACAAATTTTTTGTCCCTTTCCCGCTTTCCCCAAATTCAATTAAAAGAGGACCCTTCTACACCAGGCCATCCCCCTCCCAAAAAAACCCTTGATGGGCATCTGCCAGTAAACCCCCTGGGGTGAAAACTTCCTGGGCTAAAGATCCTCAGAAAAACACCTTCGACTCCCCCCACTCCCCTGGGTAGTGACACACGTCTCCTCCTCCGCCCCTCCCCGGGCGACCCCTGGCTCCCGAGGTCCCCCCCCCCCTTTCCCCCCCCCCCGGGGCCCCCCAGAGGGAACGACCAGGCACCAAAACACAGTTTTTGAATACAAATTTTCCCGTTTTAGGGGTTCGGAAGGGGGGAAAAGGGGGCCTTTTATAAGGCTGCACAGGCGACCCTGTTTTTTTTCTGGGCCCGCCCTAGTTTAAAATTAAACCCGTTTTTTACAAAGGTCATCGTTTCTTTGGGGTGGTTTTTGGTTTTTGTTTAAAAAAATTTTTTAAAGGGTGTTTAAAAACCCTTTTGGGGATTCCTTCATAAGGACCATCCCTCCATACCCCATGGTTTCAGAATGCACGTCCCATAACTGCCCAAAAAAAAAACCCGTAGTCCAAAAACGCCGTGGCCCCGAAAGGGGACATTCCGTACCTTACCCATGTTTTGTATTAGAAACATCAGTAAAACAAAATCCATCGCTAATTCACCCCTCATGCGTTGTTTTCCCGGTAATTTCTCGACAATTCTTTGTTGTAGAAAACCGGCTCTCAGAAATTTCACGAAAAATTTTTGACAAACCATTAAGGGGACGCCATATAATTCTCCCTTGGGGATCCATATGTGTCCCTGAGATGTTAGGGGAAAAAAGTACGTTCATCGTATCTCCACCCTTTAAAGTACCAGAACAGCTCTATGCAGATAGTATTTTTCTCTCCGTACTGTATGTTCAGCAATTTTGTTTTCCCAAAATGGAGGGAGCGCCGTCCCCCCCCTACTCAATTTGGTTGTTGATTTACTGTGATAGCTCGCCTGGAAAAAAAAAGCGAGGGGTGCTGGGCACAACCCCACTCCAACCCTTGTAGGCAGCGAAAATTTTCCCAAAAAACACATTATTTAAAAATTTTTAAAAAAACTTTTCTAAAAATGTGGTTATACAAATTGGGGAGCACCATGGGAAAATTTTTTAGACTGTTAATTAAAACATTGTGTTAAAAAAAAAACACACAATAACCACACACACAAGCACACTCATACACACCAACTAAAACATAGGTATTAATAAATCGACACGAAACATCCAAATATAAAAAAATAGAGTGTATTTTACATCTAAAAAATAATGAAATCAATTAATGTAATATCTAATTACATGTAATGGAAAACACTTAACAAATACCAAGTTGGTATACAAGAAAAAAAGAAAAAAACTCAAAGTTCTGCACATACAAAATTTTTACTTTTTTTTTAAATGACATCATCACTTTGGAGAAAATACAAAAAAAGGGGAGAATACAACAACATTGGAACAACTACAACACGGGAGACATACATAAAACACTGGAGACATCCCTACAACATTGGGACATACAACAACACGGAGAATACATACAACTTTGGAGACTACATACAACATGGAGACTACATCAACACTGGAGACATAATCAACACTGGAGACATACATACAACATGGAGAATAAAAACAACACGGGGAGACATACAAAAACACTGGAGCAACATACAAATTGGAGACCATACAATTTTGGAGACATACATACAAAATTGGAACATAAAAACACACATATTATTAAAATCAAGGGAAGCGCTAAACCCGGGGGGGATTAAACAGCGCCTGGGGGGGGGAAATGGGGAAAGGTTTTTGGGGCTTAATTGGGGGAACGGAGCACAGACCAAATTCCCTAAATCAAGACCCCCTCACCAACATAAAGGGAATTCCTTGGGGGGGACAACATTCACAAACACAAGACATTACACACAATTAAACGCAGTGACCGCTATTGTTTCCCCCACGAACAAAACAAATTATCTCAAATCTTTAACTAAAACGCTCTAATGCAGACGGGAAACTTTCTCCCACCCCCCCTATATACAACTGATTTCAAACCCTTGGTTCAAGAATTTTTCCCCGCAAAAACCCGGGATTCTGCATTACCTTAACAGCCTCATGCCCATGACACAAACATAACGGCTAGACATACGACACTGCACTTTGTCCCCCGAGTAACCCCACCCACATAAAAACCCCACGCCCAAGTACCGACAAAACCCCCCCCCCCCCCCTCCATTCGTAAAAACCCCTTAACCACGCACGTACTATACCAAAACCATGAAATAAAATAAAACGCTGTTCGCCCTCTCCGCACGCTAAACAACCCCGGTCTCCTCTCACGCCGTTAGACAACACCACTTGGACGGCAGCCCGTGCAAAAATTTAAAAAAAACCACTTCGCTACTCGGGGGAAGGGACGAAAACTGATGAACCCCTTCCATATATCACACCACGCGTACGGGGGGAACATTCCCACTCTCACCAACTTTCCCCATCCCCACTTTTCCAAAGTACAATTTAACGCTCCGCACTCTCGCATGCACAGAACACACGTGATCGTATCGACCTGATTACATCTGCCGTCCCCACCCCCTCGCAGGTCACAAACATTTCTTTAAACCCCCGCCTGCCCCCCAGTCGGAGAAAACGACGCTTACATAACAAGCAAGACTCGGTCTCTTAAAGGAAAAAGCCCTAACCCTCCTTGACGCTTTGGGTGTCTCACCACGCTCTTGTGAGCCAGTCGCCCCCTGGCCCCCACAAAAATCTATAACTTATTTAAAAGATGTTTGGAACCCCCCTGATTAGTGGATACAGCGCAGCAACCTGCCAAAATTACTTAAAGAAGAGCATTAATTTATCGCCCTCTGGTGTAGGGTTAAAGTCGTGGCCTGAGAATTTATACGCCTCAAAACACTTTTCCCCCCTCCCCAATTAAGCCCCCGTCTTATCAAAACCCCTCTCATATATGTATACCACAATATTAATAAGTCACACCCCCACGGGCCCCATACCCACCCCCTCCTCGCCCAATCTCCCCAATTTATAATCTTTGATTTTGTTTGTTTCCGCATTCCCGTTCCTTTCCAAAAAAACATTAAAGTCTTCCCACAAAACTAATTTTCTCCCCCGTACTAATAGGGCAGTTGTATCATCTACATAACCTACTATGGGAGGTCTCACTACCCCAACCCCACGACGAAAACTACTCCCAGCCCCCAAGCTGTCCCAAAAAAAGGGCCTGCTGCAAGCAAAGAGCATTTTAAAATTTTGGGAATCCCTGTCGAATGCCCTCATTCATTGACAAAGTCTCCCAACTTTTCCCCTTAATTGTACTTGAAACCCCGACCATTATACAAAGAAAAGGCCCCCATATATCTCATACCAAAACCGCCTTTTATAAACTTCACAGCAATCCCCTTTTACATATAAAAGCAGTTGCCCGTTAAAGCCAAAATACCACCCCCCCCTCGTTCCGCATCTCGAAAAACCCTGATATTCCATGACCCTCATGCTCGACCCACCTGGCACGCCCAAAAAGACCCCTTTTAAACCTTTTCAAAAAACTTTTTTAATCCATTCATTAAAATTTTTTTATAATTTATAATCACAATTAGTGATATTGGTCGGTAATCCTTAATGATACGGGTATGCACAATTTTAACTAAAACCCCCAAAAAAAGCCGTACTTTGAGACAAACCCAACTCCCCCCTCCTTCATCGCTTGAGTAACGTACCCGAAAATCCTTTGACCCCCCAATGTTTAATTAAAATTCACACGGAATGCCACAATACCGGGGGCCTTGCCCTTGCCCCTTCCCGCAAAGCCTCCCACACCTCAGCTTTAGTTTCCTCCCACACCTCAGTTCAGTTATAGGCCCCCCTGAGAAAGCGATCATTATCATTCAATCGCATTTCATTTCGCCCCAAATTCCCCTATTGCATCCACGTTTCATCTTTATTTAGCATTTTGAATGAAACCATTTATCAACATAATAAATTTTTCCTTCAGTTGTTGTTTCAACCGACCCTCATATACCCTTAACGCCCCTCCCGCACCCCTAAAAACCCCGATTTCGGTGCCTTCCTCCTTTGTGTCTGATATAAGACACAAGCGGCCCGGTTATACCCACACAGTCCCTCGACCCACTCGAAATCGCGCCCCAAAAACCGTATTTTCCCGCACTTGGATTGTTCCTTTTGATTTCAATCTGTCCATGGGTAAATTCCAGATACCCCCCTTGCGCATAAAGGCTGTAAAGAACCCCCCAGGTACCTCAAAAATCCCTACTCCAATCGAGAGGGCCCCTTTCCCGAGTACATAAAAATCCTTAATTTGAGGCTTTAACCTCGTCCATTGCCCCCTAAAACACACCTTTAAGGGGTCTATCCCCTAGACTTCATAAGGCATGAAGAGGGGCTTATTTTTGCACTTTTAATAAACGGATTAACTTCCAATATCCTTTTAAAACGAGTTGGGGGGCCTCCCAGTCGAGCTCTACGAGAAAACCGCGTGGTCGGAGAAATACCGTCTAACACACCCTTTGGTTAAAATACCCCCGAGACAATACCCCCTGTCAAACGCGCAGCATCCCCTTTCACACGAAATGTGCTCAACCCCCAAATCACTGTTTCCACTTACTCCACCAACCCCCCCCAGACAACAAATCACCCCAAAAAAATCGAACAATAACCCCCTCCCCCCCGGTTCTACGTTTTAAAGGCTCACCCCAAGTTCCAGTCGCCCAACCATGTTAATTTAGGCAAAGGGATCTCAAATAGACCAAAAACATCGTTAACAAAAGTATTTTTATTCTCATGTTCGCGGCCATATCTCCTACAAAAAACCCCGTTGATCCCCCCTACCTATGACGGTACCATGCGACCCCCCCCCCCTTTTTCCCCAAAGTTTCATCATGAACGGGTGGTCGCTTTTGTCACACGCCCCCCACCTTTCGCGACTCGAGGGGAGCCATATAAACATATAACCTGTATTGCCCAAAAGAAATTCCAACTTTTGGTTTGTTTTGCACGAAACAAGTTTCCCGTAAAGCGATGCAACCATCATGAACCTCACTTTCTTTTTTTGTTTTTTTTCATACCCTTAACATTTATGGTTAACACCCAACTTTGCTAATGTGGTTTCCTCGAGGGACCACCACACTTGTTCCCTTTAGTTGACTAATCCCTAAGGCGGGCACCTTTACCTTGTACATTCTCTGTTATATTACTCGCTGTCCTGGAACCCGCGACCCACCCGTGACTTCCGACCACGCTTCTTCCCAGAACGCGGTCCAGGGGTCAAGACATCGTCGGGGTCAGGCGGGGTGGGCTGCACGCTTCCTAGAAACAGCACCCTAAGCTTTATCAGGACCTGTAATGTTCTCCTTGTGAACTTCTACCGCAACAGTATGAACTCTCGGACCTTTACCTCACTTACGTTAATTAACTGATCGACATCCTTTAACTGTGTTCTCTCCTATCTGAACACTCCAACGCAGGTACCACGGCACAGAATCACCACTCCTGCAACGCTTAAAAGGTCGCTCAATGTCGATTTCAATGTTAGCTTCCATGCAGCATCCTCTCTTGCTTGAGGGCGCTCTCGTCCACATGTTTCTCCCCCATCATGGTTTTACCGTACCAGGTAGAGTCACGCAGGATGACTCCACGAGCATGGCCCGATCCACCTCATCACTCCACGATTTCAGGCGCGGTAAGTCCTCAACTACTTCATCGGCCCGAATCCACGAGAAGCCTCACCAATCCGGACGGGCGACCACATCCTGAGGGCGTGGCGCTTAACGCATTGTGCACAATGTATCCAATGCGCCGCAAGCGACAAGTTCGTCTCTGTCCAGGTACGTACATACCCTGGGTACGGAACTCCTCTAGGGTTTTTGTCGAAGGTATTGTTTTGGCCCCCCCCAGGGACATTTTTACGTGAAAACCCTTTTCCCCCACAAAGTGGCCACGGCCACCGCCCCCTAGAACCTGGTGGGTTCCCAATATTTGAAGGTGTCACATGTAAATTCGTTAGTCTCAAAAGGGCCGTTTCGCACACGTACCCCCTTTAGTTTTTTGAAAACATCGTGCAACTTAATTGACGTGGGGGATTTTGAATCCCGTACTGGTTTACTCTCCTCGTAGGTCTTGGTATACAAAACTTGACGAAAAAACCGGGATGTCCATTTAAAGGCAACACCCCTCGGATTCCGTGGTGCCTTTTCGCGGGATCTCGACACCAAACCCTTTTAAACCCATGGCCCGGGGGGTTGGCCCTTTATGAGGTCAAAACAAAAAGTATTAACTCCCTTCGAAACCCACGCCCTTTTTGTTTTCGTCACAAAGCTCCCCCACCAGGTGTCGGGACTGAGGAGAGAAAAGGGCGACCGCTCAGCACAGCGTTGAGGGGAAGGTCTTGATTTGGGAATTGGTCTGTGTCCAGTTCCCGAATTAAGCCTGAATGCCTTCCAATCCCCCCCCCCCCAGCTGTAAAATCCTACGGGGTTTTGCCCTCCCCTTGATTATTATAATAATAATAAAAAAAATGGAACCCGCAGCAAAGGTTAGTAGCAACAACTATCATTCCCTCGGGGGGGCGGAAAAACCCTGCTCTTTGGGGACGAAAAAAAAACTGGAAGGGTAACAATTTTAAGTCCGGTTTTTTAATGGGGAACCCATACTTTAGTTTCCTCAGAAAATTCTGGGATCCCCTTTGACCCATGCATTCAGGGGGGTTTTTTTTTTTATTTTATTTAAAACTCAGGTACAAAATATATGGGTACATAATCAATATGTAACAAGATACAGGCAGTGAACAATAATCAACTGTGACTACACAAATATTGAAGAAGCCATATATAATGACATCATAACTATTACAATATAAAAATTAAATACAGAGACATCAATGGTGAACAAAAGGGTCTCCTTACTATAAAACATAACACACAGGTCATCCTGTGGAAAGGTTTACATTCCAACTGTTGCAAATTACCCTTAAGCGATCCATGCCTGATTACAACATACTGAAATAAAGAAATACAATAATGTCTTCGCGCCCTAAAAAATTCTTCTACCACAAAAAGAAAGTCTACCGTCCTGATTTTATAAACCTTATAACCCGTTTTTTTCTTCATGACAGTTGCAATATAATCTGATGACCTGCCCCATATCATATATGTGTAAGTACATATTTTACTATACATAATAACAAATAAAAAATAACATTCCCGAAAAGTATACTCATAAGAGTATAATTATCTTACAATACCATGATAAATACCATCGAATCTGATGTCCTTTCTTTGATCATATATGTTTAAATACATATTTTACAATATATAAAAAATGACAAGTGTGGAAATTTATTTGGTACCTAAAGTTCCACAGGACAGATCCAGCATGGCCGTAATGGAACGGCTGAGCTGGGTGGCCCTTATAAAAGCATTCTCTCGAGTTGGCGTGGATTGTTGGTAAGCTTATTTATAGATTTACCCTTCAGGGAAGGAGTAGGTAGTTTTACTGTTAGTATATTAATATTAGGTTTACGCGCCCCCCACGTGTCTTCACATTTGAGACCTGGGGAAATCTGGTAGAGGTACCTCGATGTACCGTAGATGACCTCTGTTAGGCCCATACAGTAAGACAAGACCTCCACTTTATCTCGTAGATTTCTGGCAGTGTCTGGGGAGAATGTGAGTTAGTTTGATCGTCCCTGGCAAACAGGCGTGCAATGGCCCCCAGTGTCCATTTAAGGGAAAAATGGAAGGCTTGTGTCCGTGTGACTGTTTATAAAGGGGAAAACCTCCCCTTATTTAGATTTTTGGCCAGTGTCTTGGGGAAATTTGGGAGTGGTTTGATCTGGGGCCATGTGGCAACAGGCAAGTGGCCCATAGACCAGTTAAGGAGTCTAACTATTTGGTTTTAAAGGGGAAATTTCCCTTTTGGTTAG
>NC_069488.1:20986041-21016874 GCF_026875155.1 Cherax quadricarinatus | reverse complement strand
ATAAAAACCGCGAGAAATGGGCTAGTAACCCCGCCTCCGTAAAACTTACTAAAAAAGAGAAGAAGAAAAATTTAAAAAAACGGGGATGCTTAAATGTCGGGATGTATGCGGATGACAAGAAACAGTTTGTTTGCTGATGTTATGAATTGAAAAGAAGTTGGATGTCCTGGCCCTAAGCAAAACAAAGCTGAAGGGGGTGGGGGAGTTTCGTTGGGGGAAATAAAGGGGATTAAATCTGAGTATCTGATAGAGTTAGAGCAAAGGGAAGGGGTAGCAGTAATGATGAAGGATCAGTTAGGGAAGGGAAAGAGAATGTGAATGTGTAAATTCAAGAATTAGGGGAAATTTAAAGTAAAGGTGGATGCGAGAAAGTGGGTCATATAAGCGTGTATGCACCTGGAGAAGAGAGGAATGTAGAGGAGGAGAAAGAGATCTTGGGAGATGTTAAGTGAATGTATAGGAGCCTTTGAACCAAGTGAGAGAGTAATTGTGGTAGGGGACCTGAATGCTAAATTTAGGAGAAACTTTTAGAGAGGGTGTGGTAGGTTAAGTTTGGGGTCCAAGGTGTAAATGATAATGGGAGCCCTTTGATTAAACTTTGTATGAAAGAGGTTTAGGTAAACATATTTTAAGAAAAAGAGGATAAAATAAGTATAAAAGTTTATGATGTAGGGCGAAATGACAGTAGTTTGTTGGATTATGTATTGGTAGATAAAAGACTGTTGAGTAGACTTCAGGATGTACATTTTTTATAGAGGGGCCAGAGATATATCAAATCACTTTCTAGTTGTAGCTACACTGAGACTAAAAGGTGGGATGGGATACAAGGAGAATAGAAACATCAGGGAAGAGAGAGGTAAAGGGTTTTTATAAACTAAAAGAGGAGGCAGTTTAGGGTAAGATAAAACAGCTATTGGAGGATAGATGGGCTAATGAGAGCATAGGCAATGGGGTCGAAGAGGCATGGGGTAGGTTTAAAAATGTAGTGTTAGAGTGTTCAGCAGAATTTGTGGTTACAGCAAAGTGGGTGCAGGAGGGAAGAGGAGCGATTGGTGGAATGATGATGTAAAGAGAGAACAAATGGATTTGTCAGTTAAAAAAGGAGAGGAGAGTTACTAAATGGGAGTTTAGAGGTATTGGGAAGATGGAGGGGAAAATTTTGAGGAATTGTTAAATGTTATGAAGATAGGGAAGCTGTGATTTCGTGTGTAGGGCAAGGAGGAATAACATCTTGTAGGGTGAGGAAGACCATTGTGAGTGTGGGGAAAGTTCGTGAGGCAGTAGGTAAAATGAAAGGGGGTAGGCAGCCGGGATTGATGGGACAAAGATAGAAATGTAAAAGCAGGTGGGGATATAGTTTTGGGGGGTTGGTGCAATTATTTAATAAATGTTTTGGAAGAGAGTAAGGTACCTAGGGTTGGCAGAGAGCATGCATAGTTCCTTTGTATAAAGGGAAAAGGGACAAAAAAGAGTGCAAAAATTATGGGGATACGTTTGTTGAGTATACCTGATAAAGTGTATGGTAGAGTTATTATTGAAAGAATTAAGAGTAAGACGGAGAAAGGATAGCAGATGAACAGGAGGCTTTAGGAAAGGTAGGGGGTGTGTGGACCAGGTGTTTACAGTGAAACACATAAGTGAACAGTATTTAGATAAGGCTAAAGAGGTCTTTGTGGCATTTATGGATTTGGAAAAGGCGTATGACAGGGTGGATAGGGGGCAATGTGGCAGATGTTGCAGGTGTATGGTGTAGGAGGTAGGTTACTGAAAGCAGTGAAGAGTTTTTATGAGGATAGTGAGGCTCAAGTTAGAGTATGTAGGAAAGAGGGAAATTATTTCCCAGTAAAAGTAGACCTTAGACAAGGATGTGTGATGTCACCGTGGTTGTTTAATATATTTATAGATAGGGTAGTAAGAGAGGTAAATGTGAGGGTCTTTGCAAGAGGCGTGGAGTTAAAAGATAAGGAATCACACATAAAGTGGGAGTTGTCACAGTTGCTCTTTGCTGATGACACCGTGCTCTTGGGAGATTCTGAAGAGAAGTTCCAGAGATTGGTGGATGAATTTGGTAGGGTATGCAAAACAAGAAAATTAAAAGTGAATACAAGGAAAGAGTAAGGTTATGAGGATAACAAAAATATTAGGTGATGAAAGATTGGATATCAGATTGGAGGGAGAGAGTATGGAGCAGGTGAATGTATTCAGATATTTGGGAATGGACGTGTCAGTGGATGGGTCTATGAAAGATGAGGTGAATCATAGAATTGATGAGGGGAAAAGGGTGAGTGGTGCACTTAGGAGTCTGTGGAGACAAAGAACTTTGTCCTTGGAGGCAAAGAGGGGAATGTATGAGAGTATAGTTTTACCAAAGCTCTTATATGGGTGTGAAGCATTGGTGATGAATGTTGCAGAGAGGAGAAGGCTGGAGGCAGTGGAGATGTCATGTCTGAGGGCAATGTGTGGTGTGAATATAATGCAGAGAATTCGTAGTTTGGAAGTTAGGAGGAGGTGCGGGATTACCAAAACTGTTGGCCAAAGGGCTGAGGAAGGGTTGTTGAGGTGGTTCGGACATGTAGAGAGAATGGAGCTAAACAGAGTGACTTCAAGAGTGTATCAGTCTGTAGTGGAAGGAAGGCGGGTAGGGTGGGCCTAGGAAAGGTTGGAGGGAGGTGTAAAGGAGGTTGTGTGTGCGAGGGGCTTAGACTTCCAGCAGGCATGCGTGAGCGTGTTTGATAGGAGTGAAAGGAGACAAATGGTTTTTAATACTTGACGTGGTGTTGGAGTGTGAGCAAAGTAACATTTATGAAGGGGTTCAGGGAAACCGGCAGGCCGGACTTGAGTCCTGGAGATGGGAAGTACAGTGCCTGCACTCTGAAGCAGGGGTGTTAATGTTGCAGTTTAAAACCTGTAGTGTAAAGCACCCTTCTGGCAAGACAGTGATGGAGTGAATGATGGTGAAAGTTTTTCTTTTTCGGCCACCCTGCCCTTTGGGGGGAATAGGCCAGTGTGATAATAATAAATAAATAAATAAATAATAAATAATTTAAATATATATATATATATATATATATATATATATTTATATATATATAATATTTTATATATATATTTTATATATATATATTTTAAATAATATATATATATATATATATTTATATATATTAATAAAATAAAATATATATATTATATATATATTATATATATATATTTAAAATATATATATATATATATAATATATATATACATTATATATATATATAAAATATAATATATATATATATATATATATATATAATATATTATATATTATATATATATATATATAATATAAATATATATATACATATATAATATAATATATATATTTTATATATATATATATATATATATATATATATATATAATAATATATATATTATATATATATATTATAAGGGAAGTACCACCTCTTGGCTGGATGGGGACCCTCATCCTCAGAGAAGGGCAATAAACGTACCTCAGGGAAAAAATCAAGGTTCTCCCCGGAGCTGTTTGAATATTTATCATATATAACATATACTCTGATGGTAACTGACTAACAATGACGCAGACATTAGACAACACTTGCTCACTCTCGTTTCCTCCCCCAGAACCGCAAGCGATGGCGACGTAGGTACCACGCGACTATGGCCGTGACGTCACTCCCTGATTGCAATGTTACTATGATTCCTCCTTTATCTTCCTAGGAGGTAAGTCTTACTAGATGTTATTCCTTCCATCTTCCTAGGAGGTAAGTCCTCCTAGATATTATTCCTTCTATCTTCGTAAGAGGTAAGTCTTCTAGATGTTTATTCCTCTCTCACATTACTGGGAGGTAGGTCTTTCTAGCTGTCCCTCCTCCTATCTTACTAGGAAGTAGTCTCCTAGATGTTTTTCTCCTATAATCTTCCTGAGAGGTTAGTCTTCCTAGAATTAGTAATGACTCCTTCTATCTCCTAGGAGGGTAAGTTCTTCCTAGAAGTTTTTCGTCCCCTTTCTATCTTATCTGAGAGTAAGTCTTCTAGATGTTATCCTCCCTTCTAATTCCTAGGAGGCAAGTATTCAAGATGTTATCCCTCCTCTCTATCTTTCTGGGAGGTTTAAAGTCTTCCTTGATGTTTATTCCTCCTTCTATGCTTCCTGAGAAGTAAGTTTTCCTAGATGATATTGCTCCTTCCATCTTCCTAGGAGGTAAGTCTTCCTAGATGTTATCCCTCCTTCTATCTTCCTGAGAGGAAGTCTTCATAGATATTATAGCTCATTTATCTTCCTAGGAGGGTATGTCTTTCCTAGATGTTATTCCTCCTTAATCTCCTGAGAGTAAGTCTTCCTAGATATTATTGCTCCTTCTATCTTTCTAGGAGGTAAGTCTTCCTAGAAGTTATTCGTCCTTCTATCTTCCTGAGATATAAGCTCTTCCTAGATGTCCATTCATCCTTCTATCTTCCTGGGAGGTTAAGTCTTCCTAGATATCATTCCTCCTTCTATCTTCCTGGGAGGTAAGTATTCCTAGATGTAATTCCTCCTTCTATCTTCATGGGAGGTAAGTCTTCCTAGATGTCATTCCTCCTTCTATCTTCCTGAAAGGTAAGTCTTCCTATATGTTATTCACCGCCATTCTATCTCCTAGGAGGTAAAGTCTCCTAGATCGTTATCCCTCCTGCTATCATCCTGGGAGGTAAGTTTTCCTAGATGTCATTCCTCCTTCTACCTTCCTGGGAGGTAAGTCTTCCTAGATGTCATTCCTCCTTCTATCTTTCTGAGAGGTAAGTCTTCCTAGATGTTATCCCTCCTTCTATCTTCCTAGGAGGTAAGTCTTCCTAGATGTTATCCCTCCTTCTATCTTTCTGGAGGTAAGTCTTCCTGGATGTTATCACTCCTTCTATCTTCCTAGGAGGTAAGTGGTCTTGAGCTAGAGTTCGTCACGGCCCACGCTAGCTGGAGATTTCGTCTTGCTTAAAAAACTTGCATTTTGGTCACAGTGGTTGCCTGTGATTAAAACACCCATTCCTATGGTGTAGATTTTACCTAGTTGGACGGAATCTTATTGTGGCTTAGCTGGTCTCAGTGGCTATAACGCGACAGGGCTGGAGTTTTGAGGACTCTGACCGCGGGGTTTCAATCCGGCCGGGGGGTATGGTTTATCTAAAGATAGTTCGGAAATAAACTTTGTTTTTGGTGTGAGAGAAACTGACAGGAATTGGTCGGCCACATGAAATCTGATTCATATTCGTGATCAGTTTCGGTGCTCTCTGCTCAGAAATAATAAAAGTCATTGATATCGCTTGAAAGTTCTGACCAGACTTAAAAGTATACCTGAAATCTTTTCTGTAAGAATTTTGAGTTTTTTGATACGCTTTAATATCGCCTTTTTTAATAAAATTTTAGTCGATTGTATTCTTGAGAGTGGCATATTAGAGATCCTTGAGATATAGCATAGCTAACCTAGTGGTCCGGTATCAGTGGGGACCATTTACAGTGGCAGCAGTATTGTTCGACCTTATAATGTAAGAAGTGTTATCTTCCACACTCTGTGAATGGAGGTACTAAGTTAGCCTCGGGCACCATAGAGGAGTTGGTGATGTTCAGAATGCCTTCTATTGTTTGTTGTGAGGTTATTTTTTTTTTCTGACTCAAGGTGTGATCTCTCTAATCACTCTTTCTATGTCTTAACATTCCCTATGTTTTGCTACTTTCTTAAAGCTTTCTCTCTAGCTCTATCCTCCTGGAGATTACCTAGAGAGTACGTTCAAGTCTGTCACTCTCCTTTTACTTTTTTTTTTTTTTTGACAAGCTAAGAGCTGTTACCCACATCAGCTCATTTGAAAGCATTTTTGTTTTATGAAACGGTACAAGTAGGGACAGGATGAAGTGGAGCTTCTGTAGGGCCAATATTTTCATTTGATAAACTATCTCGTTAACATCATTATGCTGTAGAAATGTCTTCTAGACTCATCCTGGGGATAATTGATCTCAGCTGAAGTGATATTCTAGAGATGCACAACCAGAGTGAAGTTGCTGACTTTCTGTCAGTTTAGTGTATAGATGTGCTCTCTGTCCTCAAAGTGGAGCCCAAGTGTGGTACTTGACAATATTGGCTTGTACATATTCTGTAAGGCCCACCCACATTCCCTCTCTGTTGTTGAAGGCTCTGCTGAAATTGACCGATTATCCATGATGGTCCAGTTGAGAGAAGAGACGTCTTGCTCTGTTCCTTACTCTGCCAAGCAGTAGCCGTATGGAGTGGGGGAGGGGGAGGGCCAAACCAGAATGGAGCATATCAAGGTGTGAGCCTACTTGTGCTTATACAGAATCTTGCACCCTACTGTCCAAGCTGGTGCAAGCTAGTCGAAGTGCTGTAAGCTTCCTGGCTGGCCTTTTGCAAGATTTAACAACGTATTTTCTTCATGGTTCAGTTTGGAGTCAAAATTTCACACCAAGGGACATTCAACTT
The DNA here is from genome assembly GCF_026875155.1 of Cherax quadricarinatus. Taxonomy (NCBI): domain Eukaryota; kingdom Metazoa; phylum Arthropoda; class Malacostraca; order Decapoda; family Parastacidae; genus Cherax; species Cherax quadricarinatus. The sequence goes on along the minus strand of NC_069488.1, from coordinate 21,010,402 downwards.
CTTCCTGACATGCAAAGAGTACCTAAACCTTTAGTCGGCGCATGTACACACCCTCAATGACAACTATCTCCCCCAACCAGCGATCCAGGGGACTAAAGGGTTGACGAAGGGGACACCGTCGTTCAATTAGTACCGGTTCCAGCCAAAATGAGAGTTGGTTTTGGCAATTGCGAGCTGATGTGAGTCCACTGCTATCTGCCCTTGTCATTCCATTTAGGTGGTTGAAGCCGGTCTGCTTCTAGTGGATTCTATTCTGCCTCCTTGCTTACCAGCGAGTGCACTAAACATTTTGTTGTACATAGTGTATATAGTGTACATACTCTGTTCTTAATTGGTTACAAGGATAATGCAAGTCAAAAGTTTTTTGCTGTGTTTATTTTCCGCCCTTTACCACCAGATAACAGCGCCTTTGGGGTACTATGGGTTGTAATACCAACCACGCTCCCATTTATGCTGCTGCTCTTTGCATAACCATCATGGTTGCCTAGAGAGAAATCATGTGGTTTCCTCAGGTGCAAATGTTAACTACCATCGGTTTCCCCAACGCTGATATAGCTCTTAGCTGGTGATTGACGTGGGCTTAGAGCTGTTGGCATTTCTTCTCTTGGATAAGTAAATGTCAGTGTACAGTAGTAAGCATAGCATGGGATTCTGGGAATGAGATGAAGGTCATGAACGTGACATCCTTAACAAAAGCCCAAGCACACTTCTTGTGGAACACTTGCCACAATACGATGTCTTGCTGATTCTGTTTCCACCAAATTGAGAATACCCTTAGAGCTCTACATGAAGGTAATCACGTAGCAATTGGAGAGCCTTGCAATCCCAGTGCTTGCACGCTTTGCCAAGAGGCCCTGGTGCCAACCCGGTCGAAAAACACCAGCAATGTCTGTGCTACCACACGTGGTCTTTTGGATTATCAGTGCTGGTTGCACTTAGTGGAGAGGTTTAGCAACATATCAGCAGCAGGTAACTTTCCCTGAAGCCATATTGACTGGTCACAAAGTAGTGAAGTGGTAGTCAAAAAAATTGAGATTATTGTCCAAGGACTCTTGCCAGCAAGTGACTGCAGTGACACTGGTTGGAATTGCTGATTTCTGCCACTGCTCTTCTTTTGTGAAAAGGTACATGTGCTCTTTCTACAAGAGGCCATTTAACAGTACTGAAAGATGGAGTCAGAAGTGCTTGCTAGATGGTGCTGCACATCTCTCACGCTTTTTGGGCTCAACTTGTCTGGGCTCACAGCATTTTCTTGGTCAAGCGATTTAAAGTAAGTGGACCTCTCCTGCCTTATTGCACCACTTATCTTTTTCAAGTTTTCTTTTTTTAATTCTCTCTCCCCCCCCCCCCCCCCCCTCCTTTTTCTCTCTCATGTTTTCTTCTTTTTCCTTACCATTCTTTTCTCAAATCTTTTTTTTTTTTCTCAATTCTCCTCTTGCTGTTTTCTCAATTCTTTCCTCAATCCCTCCTCCTTTCTAAATTCTTTCTTTCTCAATTCTCTCTTTCGCCTTTCTCTTACTCTGTTATCACTTTCTCCTTTCTGGAATTTAGCAGCAATAATTATTCATGATTGTTACCTGTTATTCCCAAATACTTCAGGTGGTCATCCAAAACTCTGGAGAGAACAATGGGGACAGATAAATGAATACTGATGGTTCAATCCCGCTCCGACGAACCTGGAAGTAGAAGGTTTGTTCATTGACCATTCAACTCTTCCCACTAAACTAATTAAGAGTGCCATACAAAACATTTTACTTGATATATAATTTGGAGCTCTATGTAGTAACTTGGTCATTGGAAAATCTCGGGCCTCAGAGTCTATCCTAGAAATTGCTGCATGCCTCAGCAAATCGTGATTAAAAAAAATTGAAATAAAAAACAATAGCCATATCTTTTTTAATACATGTACTGCGTCCTACCATAAAGAATCATTACTCATTGACTGTAAACTGAGGGCTCATGTGTACACCAATGAGGCTTCGTTGTGATGGGGGGAGGTGTGACTTATTTTTTTTCAGCGCTCTCTAGGAAAAATTCGAAAAATTTATGAAAATGAGTTTATGCATATACAAAAATAGCGTAACTCTTTGGCAAAACACAATTCATTCAAATTCACAGTTTTATCTCTATAAGGATTACAATTGCAGAGTTAAGAAATTTGGTTATTGTTGTTTACATGTAGAAAATAGTGATTACAGAGTGGTACTCCTAGAACGCTTAGTTTAATTTAATTAAATAATTTTTTAATCATGGATAGGCATTCTCGGGAGACTTAGTTTTATTTTACATTGTAAAATATTACAAATTATGAGGTAAGTTGGTATTATGGCTAAGTGACTAAATACTAGTTTGTGGTTAGCAATGTGAATGCTTTTGTTTTTGCACAGTACTTAGTTTCAGTATTGGAGTATCACAGGATTCATTATTGTAAGTTTGAGTTTAACATTTGTTTGATGGTCAAATGAGAGAGTGTGTGTAAGTGTGAACCACAGGTGGTATCGTGTAGTTAGTTGGACGGGTGTATCGGGGAGATAAGATGTCTTTTCTAATGGCTAGTTTAGAAGAAGGTTATGAATGTTGCATGCAGTTCTAGAGGTTATCAGGTATAGGGTATTCAGATTTTTGGGCTTTGCCATACATTGTATTTTTGTAAAGGCTTTAGTCGGACACAGGGGAATGTCGTTAGTAGAGATGTTTTGTGTCTGATGTTATGCCTGTGGGTTCTGTCACAAACTATCAAGAAAGCGTTTTAGCGTCGAGGTTGATATTGAGTTAAGGCCTGTAGATGTAGATGCACAGTAGTAAGTGTGGATGTACTGAAACTAGGGAATAAGTTTAGGTCTATTGAAAAGGGGGGGGGGCTTGTAGGGGGTGTTGCCAGGGATGGGATTTAGTGATTATTCATACTGCAGCTTTTTGTTGGGTTATTATTGGCTTTTGGTGTGTGCTGCAGTTGATACCCAAGCACAAATAGCATAGGTGAGGTATGGATTAAATGGGAGTGGGTATAGTGTGAGAAGGGCATTTTGCGGCATTTAGCTCTCGATTCTGGAGAGGTTACCCACCGTTTGGATACTTTTTGGTTATTTGCTGATATGGGTGCTGAAATTCAGGTTGTTGTCAAGGTTTACGCCTAGAATTTGCCCCATTATTTCTGGTAATTAGTGTTGTCACTCTTCATGTTATTTTGTGCATCTCAATGCTCTGTACCAAACATAATATTAGTAGGTTTTTGTCAGTGTTAAGCATAAGTTTTATTGCTGGCATCCAAGTCGATATTTTAATCAGCTCCTCATTCAACCATGCGTGTTGAGGGTGGCAAGATTAGGGTGAGGTGATGACACAAGTCGTTGTCATCAACAATGAGAATGGGTTTCAGGTGTGGGATACGTTTGGAAGGTCAATGATGTATATGAGGAGCTCTAAGAGCAGGGGCCAACGGACACTTCATGCGGAACGCCTGTTTCAAGGGACGTGTTGCTGTTGATATGTCTTACATGGTGACTTATGATACCTATTAGTAATGTAAGATTTGAAATAAGCAAGTGCAAAGACCTCTTATACGTAATGATCATTGTTTGTGGAGAGGATGTCGTGGTCTACTGAGGTCAAAAGCTTTTCTTAGGTCAATAAAAATTCTTGTTGGTTAATATTCTTATGTTCCAAGGCTGTTGTAAAGCGATCTAGCATTTTTATGATTGCATCATTAGTGCTTTTATTTCCTGAATCAAATTTCGGCAGGGGTTGAGTATGTTTTGAGCCGTTATAAATGAATACAGTTTCCTGTGCACAGTTTCTCAAGATAGATTTTGGATAGCAATGGTAAGTTAGAATTGGCCTACAGTTGTTTAAGTCTTGTTAGGGTCACACCTTTATGTATTGGATAAACTTGCCCCATCTTGGAGTAGTTTCGGGAAGGTGCTAGTCTCTAGTGACTTGTTAAAAAGTAATGAATAGCATGCGAAAGGACATGGGCCGCTCGCTTGTACAGTAATGGTGGGACATGAGACGATTCCCTGAGTTATTTTAAAGTGGACTTTAAATCTCAGGGACTTCCGTGGGCTCAGTTGGTGCAAGATAGGAAGGAATTAGGGAAATTCCATCTAGGTAGTTTTATTTTTTTCCCCCAGCATGGGCATCTGGTTTTTTATTTTGTTGGGATTTTACTTGGGAGATTAGATCCTATGGTTGAGAAGAAGTCGTTTAATCTGTGTTAGCTGTGTCAGTGGGATGTAGTGGTGTTCATTAGGTTTATCTTAGGACAATATTCTTGGTTTTTCTCAGTTGTGTGGATCCCTTGAATCTGAGGATTGTTTTCCAGGTCTTTTTTATATCTCCTCTAGTGTCTGTGATATATGGAGTAGTAGTAGTATAGTGTTTGGCTTTTCTTTATTACTTTGGTAGAGAGCTGATGAATAGTGTTTATGAATATCTTTGGTATTAAGCCCTGTCTATATGCTTTTTCATATTGGTGTTTCTTGGCACTGGATTCAGGAATGGTTGCTGGTTAGCCATGGGCAACCAAGCCCGTTTGTTTGTGATCTGTTTTTGTTTTAATGGACAATGTTTGTTGTATTAGTCTACGTAATTTGTTAGAAAAATGTTGTCAGTCTATCAATACATTGGCCTTGGAGAATTCTGTAGGCCAATCAACAGTCTCTAGGTCAGCGGTGAAACTTCCTACTGAAGCCTCGTCATTGGAGTCTAAATGAGACTTTGTTGTATTCAAGTGGTGGGTTTTAACTAATGGTTGTCAGGAGGAAGGTAGGGTAGTGGTCTGTAGTGCTGTCTGTGATAATCCTGGATTTAAGGGGGACTAGTATAAGGACTCCACTATGTCGGTCTATTATGGTTGACTTGTCTCAGTGAGTATGGTTTGGTTTAGTTATTGTGGTATGAGAAGTGTGTCATATTGTTGATGAAATCAGTCACAGGCTGATTCATCTAGTAAGCCAAGGTTGATGTTGAAGTCTCAGCTAAAGAGAAAGGAGGTGCTTATTCATTTTCTGTTTGTTAGTAGTGACTTTTAGTGACTTTAATTTTTCACTGAAATTTGGGATGTTTGTGTGAGGATCCGGTAAATTGGCATGATTGTTATAGGCGTTCTTAAGGTTTTATTACAGTAAAATTAGCAAAAATGTATTCCCATATTCATCACTAAAGCAAGTGGTGCAAAGGGACAAGTATAATTGGTTTAGAGTAATAGATTGCAATACCACCCCAACTTGGTTTGGTCTGCAGTTGAGAATTGCTGTGTATCCTGGTAGAGGGTTTAGATTAATATATTGTGTCCTGCTTAAGCCAGGTCTCAGTAAGAATAGTGCAGGAGAAGGGGAGTCTTTAGTGATTCAAGGGTGCTAGGAGGTCATCATAGTGTGTGCTTAAGGACCTGATGTTGTAGTTAAGTTCGATAGACTGTGTAAGCATTGTTTAGGATAGTGGTGGCTTGTGATGCGTGTAATTAAAGGCAGTTAGCTTTCAATAGGTTTTGATTGGGTTGTCCAGATTATGGAGGTTTAGATCAGGGTCAACGTGATCAATATCAGTCTAGGTTTAAATTATGGTTATTATATCCTGAGTTGTGTGTTGAGTTCTAGTACTATATTGTGTTGTAGGAATTCGGACAAGTTATAGCTAGAGTATTTTGGTTCATGTAGGATAGTCGGCTACTTACACTATTTCCATGGGAAGTGGAAAAAGAGATCTTTCCTCCGATAAGCCATGCGTGTCGTTGAGGCTGACTTAAATGCCGAGAGCAAATGCGGCTTAGTAACCCTTTCCTGTAGGGGACATTTACTAAACAGAGACGAAAAAACTTTATAAAACTGGGATGCTTAAAATGTGCGTGGATGTTGTTGCGGATGACCTGAAACAGATGATTGATGATGTTATGAATTGAAAAGAAGTTGGATGTCTGGCCCTAAGCGAAACAAAGCTGAAGGGAGTAGGGGAGTTTTCCAGTGGGAGGGAAATAAATGGGATTAAATCTGGAGCATCTGAGCGAGTATAGAGCAAGGAAGGGGTTAGCAAGTAATGTTAAATGATCAGTAAGGAAGGGAGGGAAATTGAGAATATGATTGTGTAAATTCAAGAAGTATGTGGATTAAAGTAAAGGTTGGATGCGAGAAGTGGGTCATAATAAGCGTTGTATGCACCTGGGAAGGGAGGAATGCAGAGGGAGAGAGATTTTGGGAGATGTTAATGTGAATGATAGGAGCCTTTGAACCAAGGAGAGATTAATTGTGGTAGGGGCATGAATGCTTAAAGTAGGAGAAACTTTTTAGAGAGGGCTGTGGTAGTGTTAAGTTTGGGGTGCCAGGGTGTAAATGATAATGGGAGCCCTTGATCTGAACTTTGTATAGAAAGGGGTTTTTAGTTTAGGTAATACATATTTTTAAGAAAGAAGGAATTACATAAGTATACAAGATCTGATGTAGGCGAAATGACATAGTTTGTAGGATTATGTATTGGTCGATAAAAGGACTGCGTGTGTAGACTTCAGGAATGTACTGTTTCTAGAGGGGCCACAGCTATATCAGAATCACTTTCAGTTGTTGCACACTGAGAGTAAAAGGTAGAAGGGATAAACAAAGGAGAATAGAAGCATCAGGGGGAAGAGAGAGGTAATGTTTTTATAAACTAAAGAGGAGGCAGTTAGGGTAAGATTATAAAAAGCTATTGGAGGATTAGATGGGCTAATGAGAGCATAGGCAATCGGGTTCGAAGAGGTATGGGGTAGGTTTATAAATTGTTAGTGTTAGTGTTCAGCAGAAGTTTGTGGTTACAGGATAAGTGGGTGCGGGAGGGAAGAGGAGCGTGGTGGAATGATGATGTAAAGAGGAAGTAGTTAAGGAAGAAAAAGTTAGATATGAGAAGTTTTTTACAAAAGTAGAAGTGATGCAAGTGGGAAGAGTATATGGAGACAAGGAGGGGGTTAAGAGAGTGGGTGGAAGCCAGTCTGTTTAAAAAGAGAGCAAATGAGAGAGTGGGTGAGATGTTATCAACAAAATTTTGTTGTTGAAAAATAGAAAAAGTTTTAGGAGAGAGAGATTAAACAAGTTAGAAAGCCTAGAGAACAAATTGGATGTCAGTTAAAAAATAGAGAGGAGAGTTATTAAATGGAGAGTTAGGAGGTATTGGGAAGATGGAAGGGAATATTTTGAGGAATGTTAAATGTTGATGAAGATGGGGAACCTGTGATTTCGTGTATAGTATAGGACAAGGAGGATTAAACATCTTTGTAGGAGTGAGGACAGAGCAGTTGTGAGTTGTGGGGAAAGTTCGTGACGGCAGTAGGGTAAAATGAAAGGGGGTAAGCAGCGGGATTGATGGGATAAAGATTAGAAATGTTTAATGCAGGTGGGATATAGTTTGGAGTGGTTGGTGCAATTATTTTATAATGTATGGAAGAGGGTAAGGTACAAAGGATTGGCCAGACATGAATAGTTCCTTTGTATAAGGGCAAAGGGGATAATAGACGAGTGGCAAAATTTATAGGGGGTAAAGTTGCTGAGTTTACCTGGTAAAGTGATGGTAGTTATTATTGAAAGAATTAAGAGTAAAGTCGGAGAATAGGATAGCCGATGAACAAGGAGGCTTTAGGAAAGGTTAGGGGTATGGTGGACCAGGTTTGTTTAAAGGTGAAACATATAAGTGAACAGTATTTGATTAAGGCTAAAGAGTCTTTGGTGGCATTTATGGATTTGGAAAAGGCATATGACAGGGTGGATAGGGGGGAATTGTCGGCGATGTTGCAAGTGTATGTGTAGGAGGTTAAGGTTACTGAAAGCATGTGAAGAGTTTTTACGAGGTTAGTGAGGCTAAGTTAGAGTATGTAGGAAGAGGGAAATAATTTCGCAGTAAAAGTCGGGCCATTAGTCAAGGATGTGTGATGTCACCGTGGTTGTTTAATATATTTATAGATGGGTGTTGTAAGAGAAGTAAAGCGAGGGTCTTGCAAGAGGCGTGATAGTTTAAAAGATAAAGAATCACACACAAGTGGGAGTAGTCACGCTGCTCTTTGCTGATGACACTGTGCTCTTGGGGATTCTGAAGAGAAGTTGCGGTGACTGGTGGTATTGTGAATTTGGTCTGGTGTGCAAGAAGAAATTAAAGGTGAATACAGGAAAAGAGTAAGGTTATGAGGATAACAAAAAGATGAGGTGATGGAAAGATTGTAATATCAGATGGATGGGGAGAGTATGGAGGAGGTGTGAATGTATTCAGAATATTTGGGAGTGGACGTGTCAGCAGATGGGTCTATGAAAGATGAGGTGAATCATAGAATTGATGAGGGGAAAAGTGAGATGGTGCACTTACCGGAGTCTGTGGAGAAAAAGGAAACTTTGTCCTTGGAGGCAAAAGGGAAGAATGTATGGAGTATAGTTTTTACCAACGCTCTATATATGGGTGCACTGTACGTGCGCATTGGGTGATGAATGTTGCAGCGAGGAGAAGTTGGAGCTGTTGAAGATGTCTTGTCTGAGGGCAATGGTTTGTGTTGAATATAATGCAGAGATTTCGTAGTTTGGAAGTTAGGATGAGGTGCGGCGCTACCAAAAACTGTTCTCCAGAGGGCTGTGGAAGGGTTGTTGAGGTGGTTCGGACAGGTAGAGAGCATGGGAGCAAAACAGAATGACGTCAGAGTTGTATCGTCTGTAAGTGGAAGGAGGCGGGTAGGGGTCTGCCTAGGAAAGGTTGAAGGAGAGAGGGGGTAAAGGAGGTTTTGTGTGCGAGGGGCTTGGACTTCCAGAAGGCATTTGGTGAGCGTGTTTGATAGGGATGTGGAAGGAGACAAATGGGTTTTTAATACCTTGACGTGCTGTTGGATGTGAGCAAAGTTAACATTTATGAAGGGGGTTATTTGTTTTTCTTTCTTTCATTTCTTTTATTCAGGAAACGGCAGGCCGGACTGGAGTTCCTGGAGATGGGAAGTACAGGGCCTGCACTCTGAAGGAGGGGTGTTAATGTTGCAGTTTAAAAACTGTAGTGTAAAGCACCCTTCTGGCAAGACAGTGATGGAGTGAATGATGGTGAAAGTTTTTCTTTTTCGGGCCACCCTGCCTTGGTGGGAATCGGCCAGTGTATTAATAAAAAAAAATAAAAAAATACACATAATGAAGTTGATGTTGTCTGTGTTGTGCTGGAATGAACTAAAGTACAACTAGGTATTACCTGGAGTTTACTTGGAGAGAGTTTCGGGGGTCAACCGCCCCGCGGCCCGGTCTGTGACAGGCCTCCTGGTGGATCAGCGCCTGATCAACCAGGCTGTTGCTGCTGGCTGCACGCAAACCAACGTACGAGCCACAGCCCGGCTGATCAGGAACTGACTTCAGGGTGCTTGTCCAGTGCCAGCTTGAAGACTGCCAGGGGTCTGTCTGGTAATCCACCTTATGTGTGCTGGGAGGCAGTTTGAAAGTCTCGGGCCCTTGACACTTATTGTATGGCTACTCTTACGTGCTAGTGACACCATGCTTTTCCATGGGGATGGTGCATCGTAGCAAGTCTTTTGCTTTCGTTAGTGAGTGATTTTCGTGTGCAAGTTCGGTATAGTCCCTCAGGATTTTACAGGTGTTATATAATCATGTATCTCTCCCTCCTGCGTTCAGGCGGAATACAGGTTTAGAAACCTAATGTGCTCCCAGCTATGAGGTTTTTTCTCCGATTATGCGCGCCGTGAAAGTTCTCTGTACATTTTTCTAGGTGCGGCAATTTCACCTGCCTTGAAAGGTGCTGTTAGAGTGCAGCAATAATCCAGCCTAGGATAGAACAAGTGACTGAAAGAGTGTCATATGGGCTTGGCCTACCTAGTTTTGAAGGTTCTCAGTATCCATCCTGTCATTTTTCTGCAGATGCGATTGATACAATGGTATGGTCCTTGAAGGTGTGATCCTCCGACATCAATCACTCCAGGTCTGTGACGTTGGTGTTTCGCTCTATTTTGTGGCCAGATTTGTTTTGTACTCTGATGAAGATTTAATTTCCTCATGTTTACCATATCTGAGTTATTGAAAATTCTCATCGTTGAACTTATATTGTTTTCTGCAGACCACTGAAAGATTTGGTTGATGTCTGTGGAGACTTGCAGTGTCTGCAATGGAAGAAAATGTATGCAGATTCGGGTGTCATCTGCAAAGGAAAGACCGGAGCGGTAGGTGACTTCCTTGTATATGTGGATATGTGGATGAGGAAACATGATGGGAGCTAGTACTGTCCTTGTGAACAGAGCTTTTCACCGTAGCTGCTCGGACTTTACTCTCGACTGACGATACTCTGCTGGTTCTGTTTAGTGAGGAAAATTATAGATCATCGAATCGACTTTTCCTGAATATTCCTTTAGCGCGCATTTGTGCGATATTACGCCATTGGTCAACTTGTCGAAGGCTTTTGCAAAGTCTGTATATATTACATCTGCATTTCTTTTTGTCTTCTAGTGCATGTCTAGGACCTTGTCGTATGATCCCAGTAGTTAAGACAGACAGGAGCGACTGTTCTAAACCCATGTTGGCCTTGGGTTGTGTAACTGATGGGTTTTGATGGGTGGGTGATCTTGCTTCTTAGGACCCTTTCAAGATTTTTATGATATGGGATGTTAGTGCTATTGGTCTGTAGTTCTTTGCTGTTGCTTTACTGCTCCCTTTGTGGAGTGGGTTTGATGTTGTTGTTTTTAGTACCTGAGGGACGACCCCGTGTCCTAGCTCCTTCCATAGGATGGAAAAGGCTCGTGATAGGGGCTTCTTGCAGTTCTTGATGAACACAGAGTTCCATGACGTCTGGCCCTGGGGCAGAGTGTTGGGCATGTCATTTATTCGCCTGTGCGAATCATTTGGGTCAGGATAACATCGGATAGGCTTGTGTTAAATCAAATTTTGTGGCTCTCTCATAAAATATTCATTTTGATCTTCGACTTCTCAGTCTGGTTAGCGGCTTGCTAAAAATGAGTCATTATTGGGACTTGCAGCTAGCTCACTCATTCCTTGTATTGCACTAAGGTATAATAATGACTGTCGTGGAGTCTGTTTTGAGCTAAGAGCGGAGAGTGGCGAGCTATAGTACAATAGGTTTAAATCAATAAGATAAAAAATACAAATTAGAATAAGCACTAGTCTCTCACTAGTAATCTGCCAACTATGGTTAATATTAGTGAATTGGTTTATTTTCGACATGTATTGAGCTAGAAGAAAGGAGCTATAGTACAAAACTACGGTTTAGTCTAATAATTATAAAATACCAAAATTTCAAATAGCACCAGTCTCTCACTAGTATTGCACTTGGTCTAGCATAGTGAATTTGTATGACTATGTATTGAGCTAGAATGAGCTAGAGTAAACTGTGATTAATCTAATAATATAATAAAAGGAACAAGGACTCTCAATTGTAATTGCACTAAGTTCTTATATAAGTTGTTTACAAGAATTTGAGTATAATACGATTTAAATTGACAGGATAAACATACACAAATTAAGGCTTGCAAAAGAATAATAAAAAAAATGATAAATATAAAAATGGGCAATGACTTGGTTATAATATGAGTAAGATGGTAGACGGATAATATAAAAGTTGTAGTTGAATAAATACATGTTTAAAATGTATGAATAAATGGTTGAATAAGGAGGAAGTTTACAATAAAGTTTGATCAATATAGTTTAAAGTTCATTGGGCAATAATAGGGATTTAGAATAAAAATTGGGCCAATTGAGTTTTGTTTTAAAAGTGAGGTTAGATTATTGAAGACAGTTATGCGTTTTAGTTATAATAAAATAATGATGGAACAGTGATTGTGGTAAGTTGTAAAAGGAGATAGATCTGTAGATAATTAAATCAATTAAGACTGGGTAGAATGGTAGTTGAATACAACAATGAAAAATCAAATAGTAGTTGGGGTTAGTTCAGAATTTTAGGGGCGGCACAAATTTGTGAAATATAACACTAACGATGGACTATGGGGATTATCTGCAATTTACTATGATTATGTTAGTCCAGCCTCACTTAGGAGAATCGTTTTAAGGTCTGTTCAGTAGAGATGAGTAATCTCTTCCCATGGGGGCTGTTCCTAACTGCTATTTTTCATCACTCACAAAGCACTGGTGGATTTTTGGGGCATAGCACAATTTTCTTAGCCGAATAAGAAGGTTTTGTCTTTTTTTGGTAGAAGGCACTCATAGACGTAAACATCAGTTTTCATAGAAATAGATGTTTTTAGTAGGTTGTTTCTATGTAGGCTAGTTTGGAATTTAACAGCACTGTTTTTTTACCTGCTGGTAGCCATGTTCTACAAAACGTTTTCTACTAAGAATTTTAGTTTTTTATATCAGGTATGGTGGCGGCGATGTAGGTGCGCGTCTGTTCTCAACCCATGTATTTTTTGGTATTTTTTCCTTGTTTTTTTATCGCTTTTTTTTGTATATACTTTCTAATATAATTAATCGATTATTTGGCATCATATAAGAGTCGGTGGAGCTTATCAATAGACGTCTAGCTTATCGGGAAGCAGCACCTAGGTACACTCGGCAGTGCTCCTCTCCAGAGAGTGCCAGGGTGAAATCAGGAGGAGGTGTAAAGGAGGTTGTTCAGTGTGCGAGGGGCTTAGACTTCCAGCAGCATGCGTGAGCGTGTTTGAATAGGAGGTGAAAGGAGACAAATGGTTGTTTTATACTTGACGTGAGTGGTTGGAGTGTTGAGCAAAAGTAACATTTATGAAGGGGTTCAGGGAAACGGCAGGCCGGAATTGAGTCCTTGTGAGATGGGAAGAAATACAGTGCTGCACTCTGAAGCGGGGATGTTAATGTTGCAGCTTTTAAAACCTGTAGTGTAAAGCACCCTTCTGGCAAGACTGTGATGGAGTGTATGAGGTGAAAGTTTTTCTTTTTCGGGCCACCCTGCCTTGGTGGGAATAGGCAGGGTGATAATAGTAAATAAATAAATAATAAATAATAATGTATATTATATATATATATTATATATATATTATATATTATATTTATTTATATACATATTTATATTATATATATATATATATATTATCTATATATATATATATAGATTTATAATATATATATATATATATATATATATATATATATATATATATTTATATACTATACTATTTATATAGATATATATATATACTAATATATATATACATCTATATATATATATATTTATATATATATATATATATATATATAATTAATTATATATATATATATATATATATATACTATATATATTATATATATAATATATTATATATATATATATATTATATATATATATATATATATATAATATATATATATATATACTATTTTATCTATATATTTATATATATATATAGGGATAGTACCACTCTATGGCTGGAATGGGACCCTCATCCTCAGAGACAGACAATCAACGTACCTCAGGGAAAACTCAAGAGATCTCCCCGGAAGCTGTTTGATATTATTCATATATTACAATTATGCTCTGATGGTAACTACTAAACAATGGACGCAGACATTAGGACAACATCTTGCTCTCACTCTCGTTCCTCCCATGAACCGCAAGCGATGGCGTCGTAGGTACCACTCGACCTATGGCCGTGGGACGTCACTCCCTGATTGCCCAAGGATACTATGATTCCTCCCTTCTATCTTCCTAGGAGGTAAGTCTTACTAGATGTTATTCCTTCCATCTTCATAGGAGGTAAGTCTCCTAGATATTATTCCTTCTATCTTGTAAGAGGTAAGTCTTCTAGATGTTTATTCCTCTCTCACATTACTGGGAGGTAGGTCTTTCTAGCTGTCCCTCCTCCTATCTTACTAGGAAGTAGTCTCCTAGATGTTTTTCTCCTATAATCTTCCTGAGAGGTTAGTCTTCCTAGAATTAGTAATGACTCCTTCTATCTCCTAGGAGGGTAAGTTCTTCCTAGAAGTTTTTCGTCCCCTTTCTATCTTATCTGAGAGTAAGTCTTCTAGATGTTATCCTCCCTTCTAATTCCTAGGAGGCAAGTATTCAAGATGTTATCCCTCCTCTCTATCTTTCTGGGAGGTTTAAAGTCTTCCTTGATGTTATTCCTCCTTCTATCTTCCTGAGAAGTAAGTTTTCCTAGATATTATTGCTCCTTCCATCTTCCTAGGAGGTAAGTCTTCCTAGATGTTATCCCTCCTTCTATCTTCCTGAGAGGAAGTCTTCATAGATATTATAGCTCCTTCTATCTTCCTAGGAGGTAAGTCTTCCTAGATGTTATTCCTCCTTACATCTTCCTGAGAGGTAAGTCTTCCTAGATATTATTGCTCCTTCTATCTTTCTAGGAGGTAAGTCTTCCTAGAAGTTATTCGTCCTTCTATCTTCCTGAGATATAAGCTCTTCCTAGATGTCCATTCATCCTTCTATCTTCCTGGGAGGTTAAGTCTTCTAGTATCATTCTCCTTCTATCTTCCTGGGAGGTAAGTATTCCTAGATGTAATTCCTCCTTCTATCTTCATGGGAGGTAAGTCTTCCTAGATGTCATTCCTCCTTCTATCTTCCTGAAAGGTAAGTCTTCCTAAATGTTATTCACCGCCATTCTATCTCCTAGGAGGTAAAGTCTCCTAGATCGTTATCCCTCCTGCTATCATCCTGGGAGGTAAGTTTTCCTAGATGTCATTCCTCCTTCTACCTTCCTGGGAGGTAAGTCTTCCTAGATGTCATTCCTCCTTCTATCTTTCTGAGAGGTAAGTCTTCCTAGATGTTATCCCTCCTTCTATCTTCCTAGGAGGTAAGTCTTCCTAGATGTTATCCCTCCTTCTATCTTTCTGGGAGGTAAGTCTTCCTGGATGTTATCCCTCCTTCTATCTTCCTAGGAGGTAAGTGGTCTTGAGCTAGAGTTCGTCACGGCCCACGCTAGCTGGAGATTTCGTCTTGCTTAAAAAACTTGCATTTTGGTCACAGTGGTTGCCTGTGATTAAAACACCCATTCCTATGGTGTAGATTTTACCTAGTTGGACGGAATCTTATTGTGGCTTAGCTGGTCTCAGTGGCTATAACGCGACAGGGCTGGAGTTTTGAGGACTCTGACCGCGGGGTTTCAATCCGGCCGGGGGGTATGGTTTATCTAAAGATAGTTCGGAAATAAACTTTGTTTTTGGTGTGAGAGAAACTGACAGGAATTGGTCGGCCACATGAAATCTGATTCATATTCGTGATCAGTTTCGGTGCTCTCTGCTCAGAAATAATAAAAGTCATTGATATCGCTTGAAAGTTCTGACCAGACTTAAAAGTATACCTGAAATCTTTTCTGTAAGAATTTTGAGTTTTTTGATACGCTTTAATATCGCCTTTTTTAATAAAATTTTAGTCGATTGTATTCTTGAGAGTGGCATATTAGAGATCCTTGAGATATAGCATAGCTAACCTAGTGGTCCGGTATCAGTGGGGACCATTTACAGTGGCAGCAGTATTGTTCGACCTTATAATGTAAGAAGTGTTATCTTCCACACTCTGTGAATGGAGGTACTAAGTTAGCCTCGGGCACCATAGAGGAGTTGGTGATGTTCAGAATGCCTTCTATTGTTTGTTGTGAGGTTATTTTTTTTTTCTGACTCAAGGTGTGATCTCTCTAATCACTCTTTCTATGTCTTAACATTCCCTATGTTTTGCTACTTTCTTAAAGCTTTCTCTCTAGCTCTATCCTCCTGAGATTACCTAGAGAGTACGTTCAAGTCTGTCACTCTCCTTTACTTTCTTTTTTTTTTTTTGAAAGCTAAGAGCTGTTACCCACATCAGCTCATTTGAAAGCATTTTTGTTTTATGAAACGGTACAAGTAGGGACAGGATGAAGTGGAGCTTCTGTAGGGCCAATATTTTCATTTGATAAACTATCTCGTTAACTTTCATTAATCTGTAGAAATGTCTTCTAGACTCATCCTGGGGATATTGATCTCAGCTGAAGTGATATTCTAGAGATGCACAACCAGAGTGAAGTTGCTGACTTTCTGTCAGTTTAGTGTATAGATGT
Source organism: Cherax quadricarinatus (assembly GCF_026875155.1). Lineage (NCBI taxonomy): Eukaryota > Metazoa > Arthropoda > Malacostraca > Decapoda > Parastacidae > Cherax > Cherax quadricarinatus. Next base: position 20,994,426 of record NC_069488.1, on the reverse strand, counting down.
GCTCTCTGTCCTCAAAGTGGAGCCCAAGTGTGGTACTTGACAATATTGGCTTGTACATATTCTGTAAGGCCCACCCACATTCCCTCTCTGTTGTTGAAGGCTCTGCTGAAATTGACCGATTATCCATGATGGTCCAGTTGAGAGAAGAGACGTCTTGCTCTGTTCCTTACTCTGCCAAGCAGTAGCCGTATGGAGTGGGGGAGGGGGAGGGCCAAACCAGAATGGAGCATATCAAGGTGTGAGCCTACTTGTGCTTATACAGAATCTTGCACCCTACTGTCCAAGCTGGTGCAAGCTAGTCGAAGTGCTGTAAGCTTCCTGGCTGGCCTTTTGCAAGATTTAACAACGTATTTTCTTCATGGTTCAGTTTGGAGTCAAAATTTCACACCAAGGGACATTCAACTTCTTCCTGACATGCAAAGAGTACCTAAACCTTTAGTCGGCGCATGTACACACCCTCAATGACAACTATCTCCCCCAACCAGCGATCCAGGGGACTAAAGGGTTGACGAAGGGGACACCGTCGTTCAATTAGTACCGGTTCCAGCCAAAATGAGAGTTGGTTTTGGCAATTGCGAGCTGATGTGAGTCCACTGCTATCTGCCCTTGTCATTCCATTTAGGTGGTTGAAGCCGGTCTGCTTCTAGTGGATTCTATTCTGCCTCCTTGCTTACCAGCGAGTGCACTAAACATTTTGTTGTACATAGTGTATATAGTGTACATACTCTGTTCTTAATTGGTTACAAGGATAATGCAAGTCAAAAGTTTTTTGCTGTGTTTATTTTCCGCCCTTTACCACCAGATAACAGCGCCTTTGGGGTACTATGGGTTGTAATACCAACCACGCTCCCATTTATGCTGCTGCTCTTTGCATAACCATCATGGTTGCCTAGAGAGAAATCATGTGGTTTCCTCAGGTGCAAATGTTAACTACCATCGGTTTCCCCAACGCTGATATAGCTCTTAGCTGGTGATTGACGTGGGCTTAGAGCTGTTGGCATTTCTTCTCTTGGATAAGTAAATGTCAGTGTACAGTAGTAAGCATAGCATGGGATTCTGGGAATGAGATGAAGGTCATGAACGTGACATCCTTAACAAAAGCCCAAGCACACTTCTTGTGGAACACTTGCCACAATACGATGTCTTGCTGATTCTGTTTCCACCAAATTGAGAATACCCTTAGAGCTCTACATGAAGGTAATCACGTAGCAATTGGAGAGCCTTGCAATCCCAGTGCTTGCACGCTTTGCCAAGAGGCCCTGGTGCCAACCCGGTCGAAAAACACCAGCAATGTCTGTGCTACCACACGTGGTCTTTTGGATTATCAGTGCTGGTTGCACTTAGTGGAGAGGTTTAGCAACATATCAGCAGCAGGTAACTTTCCCTGAAGCCATATTGACTGGTCACAAAGTAGTGAAGTGGTAGTCAAAAAAATTGAGATTATTGTCCAAGGACTCTTGCCAGCAAGTGACTGCAGTGACACTGGTTGGAATTGCTGATTTCTGCCACTGCTCTTCTTTTGTGAAAAGGTACATGTGCTCTTTCTACAAGAGGCCATTTAACAGTACTGAAAGATGGAGTCAGAAGTGCTTGCTAGATGGTGCTGCACATCTCTCACGCTTTTTGGGCTCAACTTGTCTGGGCTCACAGCATTTTCTTGGTCAAGCGATTTAAAGTAAGTGGACCTCTCCTGCCTTATTGCACCACTTATCTTTTTCAAGTTTTCTTTTTTTAATTCTCTCTCCCCCCCCCCCCCCCCCCTCCTTTTTCTCTCTCATGTTTTCTTCTTTTTCCTTACCATTCTTTTCTCAAATCTTTTTTTTTTTTCTCAATTCTCCTCTTGCTGTTTTCTCAATTCTTTCCTCAATCCCTCCTCCTTTCTAAATTCTTTCTTTCTCAATTCTCTCTTTCGCCTTTCTCTTACTCTGTTATCACTTTCTCCTTTCTGGAATTTAGCAGCAATAATTATTCATGATTGTTACCTGTTATTCCCAAATACTTCAGGTGGTCATCCAAAACTCTGGAGAGAACAATGGGGACAGATAAATGAATACTGATGGTTCAATCCCGCTCCGACGAACCTGGAAGTAGAAGGTTTGTTCATTGACCATTCAACTCTTCCCACTAAACTAATTAAGAGTGCCATACAAAACATTTTACTTGATATATAATTTGGAGCTCTATGTAGTAACTTGGTCATGCCCCAATTTTAAATTTCCTCAAATTTCCCCATGTACGAGTAGCTGAAATATCTCATCATTGAGATTCATACTGTTTTGAGTGGCCTATTTGAGGATTTGGTTGATGTCTGCTTGGAGTCTCGCAGTGTCTTGAACGGAGGTCACTGTCATAGTAATCCGGGTGTCATCCGCCAAAGACACGGAGCTATGGCTTACATCTGTCTGTCAGATATAAGCAAGTACTGTCCCTTGTGGAATAGAGCTTTTTACCGTAGCTCCCTCAGACTTTACTCTCTCTACTATTACTCTTTGTGTTCTATTTGTCAGGAAGTTACAGATCCATCTATCAACTTCTCCTGTTATTCCTTTATCACGCATTTTGTGTGCTATTACAACATGGTCACACTTGTCGAAAACTTTTGCAAAGTCTGAGTATACTACATTTATATATTGTTTATCCTCTACAGCATCCAGGACCTTGTCATAGTGATCCAGTAGCTGGGACAGGCAGAAGCAACCTGCTCTAAATCCGTGTTGCCAGGGTTGTGTAACTGATGGGTATCTGGTGGTTGACGATCTTCTTAGGACCCTTCCAAAGATTTTTACGATATGGGATGTTAGTTTCATCGGTCTGTAGTTCTTTGCAATTGCTTTACTGCCACCTTAGTAGAGTGGGGCTTAGTCTTTTGTTTTTAGTATGTGGGATGACCACTATGTCATTGCTCCCTTTCCATACTATGAGTGCTGAAGGCACGTGACGGGCTTCTTGCAGTTCTTGATAAACACGGAGTTTCATGAGCCTGGGTCTGGGGTAGAGTTCATGGGCATGTCATTTATTGCCTTTTCAACGTCTTGTGGCGTTAGAATAATATCCAAGATTTTTGACATGACCAAATTTTGGTTCTTGCTTATAAAGAATTCATGTGGATTGTCGAACCTTAGTCTGCGTAGCGGCTCCCTCAACACTGAGTTGTATTAGGTCTTTAAGATAAGATAAGATAAGATTTCGTTCGGATTTTTAACCCCGGAGGGTTAGCCACCCAGGATAACCCAAGAAAGTCAGTGCGTCATCGAGGACTGTCTAACTTATTTCCATTGGGGTCCTTAATCTTGTCCCCCAGGATGCGACCCACACCAGTCGACTAACATCCAGGTACCTATTTGCTGCTAGGTGAACAGGACAACAGGTGTAAGGAAACGTGTCGAATGTTTCCACCCGCCGGGAATCGAACCCGGGCCCTCCGTGTGTGAAGCGGGAGCTTTAGCCACCAGGCCACCGGGCCTGGTGGCTAAAGTTCACGGAAAGCCCGGGTTCGATTCCCGGTGGGGTGGAAACATTTCGACGTGTTTCCTTACACCTGGGTGTTAGTCGACTGGTGTGGGTTGCATCCTGGGGGACAAGATTGAGGACCCCAATGGAAATAAGTTACAGTCCTCGATGACGCAATGCCTTTCTTGGGTTATCCTGGGTAGCTAACCCTACGGGGTTAAAAATCCGAATATCCAAGGAGTAGAGAACTGAACATGTCTTTCTAGAAGTTGCTTACGTCGGGAACCTAGTCCAAACATTCTGCTACATTCTGAGTAAGACTGGAAGTGATAAGTCACACTTGGGTGCATTACCTCACTCACATTCTCAGTAATTTATAAGAAATATCTAATTCAGATACGAGGTTCTCAGAATACAACAGTTTATCAGAAATTTCCGCAATGGTTTTACTGTCTGTTGTGTAACTTCTGCTACATTTTGTACCCACGTACTTACTGCATCTCCCTGCCGGTATTTACTGCATCTCCCTGCCGGTATTTACTGCATCTCCCTGCCGGTATTTACTGCATCTCCCTGCCGGTATTTACTGCATCTCCCTGCCGGTATTTACTGCATCTCTTTGCCGGTATTTACTGTATCTCCCTGCCGGTATTTACTGTATCTCCCTGCCGGTATTTACTGTATCTCCCTGCCGGTATTTACTGTATCTCCCTGCCGGTATTTACTGTATCTCCCTGCCGGTACTTACTATATCTCCCTGCCGGTATTTACTGTATTTCCCTGCCGGTATTTACTGTATCTCCCTGCCGGTATTTACTATATCTCCCTGCCGGTATTTACTGTATCTCCCTGCCGGTATTTACTGTATGTCCCTGCCGGTATTTACTAACCTCCCTGCCGGTATTTACTGTATCTCCCTGCCGATATTTAGTGCAGCTCCCTGCCGGTATTTACTGTATCTCCCTGCCGGTATTTACTGTATCTCCCTGCCGGTATTTACTGTATGTCCCTGCCGGTATTTACTAACCTCCCTGCCGGTATTTACTGTATCTCCCAGCCGGTATTAACTGTATCTCCCTGCCGGTATTTACTGTATCTCCCTGCCGGTATTTATTGTATCTCCCTGCCGGTACTTACTATATCTCCCTGCCGGTATTTACTGTATTTCCCTGCCGGTATTTACTATATCTCCCTGCCGGTATTTACTGTATCTCCCTGCCGATATTTAGTGCAGCTCCCAGCCGGTATTTACTGTATCTCCCAGCCGGTATTTACTGTATCTCCCAGCCGGTATTTACTGTATCTCCCAGCCGGTATTTACTGTATCTCCCTGCCGGTATTTACTGTATCTCCCTGCCGGTATTTACTGTATCTCCCTGCCGGTATTTACTGTATCTCCCTGCCGGTATTTACTGTATCTCCTTGCCGGTATTTACTGTATCTCCCTGCCGGTATTTACTGTATCTCCCTGCCGGTATTTACTGTATCTCCCTGCCGGTATTTACTGTATCTCCCTGCCGGTATTTACTGTATGTCCCTGCCGGTATTTACTAACCTCCCTGCCGGTATTTACTGTATCTCCCAGCCGGTATTTACTGTATGTCCTGCCGGTATTTACTGTACTCCCTGCCGGTATTTACTGTATCTCCCTGCCCGGTATTTACTGTATCTCCCTGCCGGTATTTACTGTATCTCCCTGCCGGTATTTACTGTATCTCCCTGCCGGTATTTAGTGCAGCTCCCTGCCGGTATTTACTGTATCTCTCTGCCGGTATTTACTGTATCTCCCTGCCGGTATTTACTGTATGTCCCTGCCGGTATTTACTGTATGTCCCTGCCGGTATTTACTAACCTCCCTGCCGGTATTTACTGTATCTCCCTGCCGGTATTAACTGTATGTCCCTGCCGGTATTAACTGTATTTCCCTGCCGGTATTTACTGTATCTCCCTGCCGGTATTTACTATATCTCCCTGCCGGTATTTACTGTATCTCCCTGCCGATATTTAGTGCAGCTCCCTGCCGTATTTACTGTATCTCCCAGCCGGTATTTACTGGTATCTCCCAGCCGTATTTTACTGTATCTCCCTGCCGGTATTTACTGTATCTCCCTGCCGGTATTTACTGTATGTCCCTGCCGGTATTTACTAACCTCCCTGCCGGTATTTACTGTATCTCCCAGCCGGTATTTACTGTATGTCCCTGCCGGTATTAACTGTATCTCCCTGCCGGTATTTACTGTATCTCCCTGCCGGTATTTACTGTATCTCCCTGCCGGTATTTACTGTATCTCCCTGCCGGTATTTGCTGCATCTCCCTGCCGGTATTTGCTGCATCTCCCTGCCGGTATTTGCTGCATCTCCCTGCCGGTATTTGCTGCATCTCCCCTGCCGGTATTTGCTGCATCTCCTGCCGGTATTGCTGCATCTCCCTGCCGCTATTTGCTGCATTCTCCTGCCGGTATTTGCTGCATCTCCCTGCCGGTATTTGCTGCATCTCCCTGCCGGTATTTGCTGCATCTCCCTGCCGGTATTTGCTGCATCTCCCTGCCGGTATTTGCTGCTCTCCCTGCCGGTATTTGCTGCATATCTCCCTGCCGGTATTTGCTGCATCTCCCTGCCGGTATTTGCTGCAGCTCCCTGCCGGTATTTGCTGCAGCTCCCTGCCGGTATTTGCTGCAGCTCCCTGCCGGTATTTTCTGCATCTCCCTGCCGGTATTTTCTGCATCTCCCTGCCGGTATTTGCTGCAGCTCCCTGCCGGTATTTGCTGCATCTCCCTGCCGGTATTTGCTGCAGCTCCCTGCCGGTATTTACTGTATTACAGGTGTATTATACCTCGTCAGTCGAAGTAGCAGTTATTTGTTTTACATGTACGAACATGATGGGCATAAGTGCCAAGTGTGGCATCTGGCGAGAATATTTTCCTACATATAACAAGATTTTTAGAAAAGATAATTCCAGCATGTTATATGACATAGAATAGCAAACAGAGCAGTGGCTCGTTAACAGAGCAGTGACTCGTTAACAGAGCAGTGACTCGTTAACAGAGCAGTGACTCGTTAACAGAGCAGTGACTCGTTAACAGAGCAGTGGCTCGTTAACAGAGCAGTGGCTCATTAACAGAGCAGTGGCTCGTTAACAGAGCAGTGGCTCGTTAACAGAGCAGTGGCTCGTTAACAGAGCAGTGGCTCGTTAACAGAGCAGTGGCTCGTTAACAGAGCAGTGGCTCGTTAACAGAGCAGTGGCTCATTAACAGAGCTCATTAACAGAGCAGTGGCTCATTAACAGAGCAGTGACTCATTAACAGAGCTCATTAACAGAGCAGTGACTCATTAACAGAGCAGTGGCTCATTAACAGAGCAGTGACTCATTAACAGAGCAGTGACTCATTAACAGAGCTCATTAACGGAGCAGTGGCTCATTAACGGAGCAGTGGCTCATTAACGGAGCAGTGACTCATTAACGGAGCAGTGGCTCATTAACAGAGCTCATTAACAGAGCAGTGGCTCATTAACAGAGCAGCGGCTCATTAACAGAACAGCAACTCATTAACAGTATCTCCATTTTTACCTGAATTAAGAGAATCGTGTAAGTTCGCACATCCATCACATAGTGTAAAAGATCGAGTTTTAATGCAGCGTTTATTGACATAGACATCTATCAGAGAATAGTAGATGGTCAACCTCGTGATATTCACCTAGCATCTAGCCTGTTCATGACCTAACAGTTTGTCAGTAATAATTCAGGACTAATTATCTTGTACCATACTGGACATTAAATAGCGCTCTGAGTTTAACTGAACTGGATAACTACAGGTTAAATATATACTAACATAATACATGAACTGGATAACTACAGGTTAAATATTTACTAACATACAGTTTGACAGATTTAATTTATTGTAGACGTTTCGCCACTGGATGGCGAAACGTCTACAATAAAGATACCCAGATGTTTCACTTGTCTAATTCTCAACTTTAATAACACAAAATATATTCAAGGTTAATATTTATAGCAAATAAATTGGGAAATCTGTTCCTACGCTTGACCAGTTACATAAAATTTAGCAAGTTTATTTTAAGTATTTAATTATTTCTGCAGACTATATTTAAAATTGTGCTCTTTAGTACTCGAGTTATTTATACTGTACAATACTGTATAATTATGAACTGTACCATCTTGTACTCTATCTGCATATGTTGTACTTTAAAGTACTAGAGAGAAGTAGTGGATGTGTGAGTAGTGTGCTTAGCAAGACTCCTTTAATTGTGATTGATGAAATAAATCTTTTAAATATATTAACGTCTATTGGGAACACGGGTGTAGCAAGACCTGAGCGCCTGGTTGTAATGGGAACAAAGTAGAACAACACTCAATGGTATTATATGACTTGTATTTTCTTCACCAAATAGACAAGCTATTTTTTATTTACAATATGTACAGTAATGTAAGTGTACGACATGATGAACAAAGGAGGTAAAATGGAAGAGCCAAAGAATGCACAATGTACAACCAGCAGCCCAGACAAGTCTCCCAATTAGTGTGTCACAAGTAAGTCAGTGTTCACAGCTTTGGCAGGCTTGTCTGTGATTGGCCGATGAACCAAGGTACTGCTATAACGATGCGACCAATATTGATCGTTAAATCCTTAACACCTGGTTCGCTGGTCGGAAGGCAACCTATATGGAAGTACTACATACGCAGAATAAAGTGTAATTTACTCGTAGCATACATCTGACCAACAGAGGCAATAAGCACTGCTTTCTCAAACAGGAAAGCTAATAGTACGACAAACAGGATAATGCACAAAGCAGCCATAAACAGTTCAGTATCGTGTAAGGAAGGAGACCCAGAAACGTCCGTTGCTGGGGACAAGTCATAAGTCATCCACAAAAAGCAAAAAACTCTCGAATTTCTGAATCTGAGGTAAACAAATT
>NC_069488.1:20935734-20985541 GCF_026875155.1 Cherax quadricarinatus | reverse complement strand
TTTTCCTGCATTATTTTTACGAGACCTGGCTTAAGCAGGACACAAAAAAATATCTACCCCTCTACCAGGATACACAGCAATTCACAACTGCGGACCAAACCAAGTTGGGGGTGGTATTGCAATCTATTACTCTAACCAATTATCTTGTCTTAGCACCACTTGCTTTAGTGATGAATATGGGGAATACATTTTTGCTAATTTTACTGTAAAAAACCTTAAGACGTCTATAACAATCGGTGCCATTTACCGGATACCTCACACAAACATCCCAAATTTCAGTGAGAAATTAAAGTCACTAATAACAAACAGACAAATGAATAAGCACCACCTTCTCTTAGCTGGAGACTTCAACATCAACCATAATAGACCACATATGGACCAATATACTAGCCCCCCTTAAATCAGGGATAATCACAGATAGCACTACAGACCACTACCCTACCTTTCTCCTGACAAACATTAGTAAACCACCACTTGAATACAACAAAGTCTCATTTAGACTCCATGATGAGGCCTCAGTAAGGAAGTTCACAGCTGACCTAGAGACTGTTGATTGGCCTACAGAATTCTCCAAGGCCAATGGTATTGATGACTGGACAGATTTTTCTTAACAAATTACTTAGACTATACAACAAACATTGTCCTATAAAAACAAAACAGATCACAAACAAACGGCTTGGTTGCCCATGGCTAACCAGCACCATTCTGAAATCCATTGACAAGAAACACCAATATGAAAAGCAATATAGACAGGGCTTAATACACAAAGATACTCTTCTCTTAAACACTATTCATCAGCTCTCACCAAAGTAATAAAGAAAGCCAAACAACTATACTACTCCAGTAGATTCACAGACACTAGAGGAGATATAAAAAAGACCTGGAAAACACTCTCAGATTCTAGGGACCCACAAACTGAGAAAAAACAAGAATATTGTCCTAACTAAACCTAATGAAACACCATTACATCCCACTGACACAGCTAACAAGATAAACGACTTCTTCTCAAACATAGGATCTAATCTCGCCAGTAAAATCCCACATGCCAATGCCCATGCCGGGGACTACCTAGATGGGAATTTCCCTAATTCCTTCTATCTTGCACCAACTGAGCCCACGGATGTCTTTGAGACTATAAAGTCACTTAAAAATAACTCAGGGAATCTGTCTCATGTCCCACCATTACTGTACAAGCGAGCGTCCCAGATATGGTAAACATGAGGAAATTAAATCTTTATACATACAAAACAAATTCTGGCCCCGAAAAAAAAAGCGAAACACCAACGTCAAAGACCCGGGGAGTGATTATGTCGGAGGATTCCAAAACCTTTAGGGCCTAACATTGTTTAATGCATCTGCAGAAAAAGACAGGATGGATAAGAAACCTTTAAAAAATAGGGAGCCCCAAACCCAGAGACACTCTTTCAGGTCACTTGTTCTATCTAGGCTGGAAAAATTGCTCACACTAACACACCTTTTAAACAGATGAAATTGCCGACCTAGAAAATGTACAGAGAACTTTCACGGGACCATAACGGGGATAAAAAAACCTCAATTATGGGAGCGCTTGAGGTTTTTAAACCTTTTTCCCGGAACGCGGAGGGAAATACACATATATACACCCGGAAAATCCTAGAGGGACTAGTACCGAACTTGACACGAAAATCACTCCAAAAAAAAGAAAAAAGGACTTGGCAGACGTTTGCCCCATCCCCCCAATGAAAAGCAGGTGCCCACTGCACTTTAAGAGACCATACAATAATTTTCGGGGGGCCCGAACTGTTAAAATGCCTCCCAGCACACATAAGGGGGTTTAAACCAAAAAACCCCCTGGCAGTTTTTCAAGCTGGCACGGAAAAGAAACCTAAATTTCCGTTCCTGATCACCGGGGTTTGTGGCTCGTACGTTGGTTTGCGTGCAGCCGGGCAGCAACAGCCGGGTTGATCAGGCGTGTTTCCACCGGGAGGCCTGGTCACAGCCCGGGCCGGGGGGCTTTGACCCCCAAAACCCTTCTCCGGGAAAAAAACTCCGGGTATGTCCTTTCGCAGCAATTTCTTATTTTTTAAAACAGGTAAACAAAGAAAACTAGACCTTCCTGAAACTACTCAAGATGGAAAGGGGTTACACCTTTCAAAAGGTGGGGGACCCCTACAACTTAAACAACTATAGGCCAATATCTAACTTCCCAATTTTTGCTATCCAAAATCTTTGAAAAACCCTTCGTGCAAGGAGACGTATTCTTTTATAAGGGCCCTTCAAAAAATACCAACCCCTCCCAAATTTTTGGTTTCGGGGAAAAATAAAACCCACAAAATGATGCAATCATAAAAATGCTAGATTGTTTTAAACACGCATTGGAAAATAAGGAAAAACCACTAGGAATTTTTATTGACCTAAGAAAAGCTTTTGACCCCGTAGCCCCACGACATCCTCCCTTCCAAAAAACTTTTCATTAGGGTTTAATAAGGGGCCAGCGCTTTGCTTATTTAAAAAAATTTTAAACATTACAAAAAGGGTTTATCAGTTGTCACCTTTAAAAAGACACAGCATCAAAACCCGGCCTTTGATACTGGAGTTCCGCAGGGAAGTGCCCCTTGTCCCCCGGATTTCCCATATACATCAATGCCCTTTCCCAAAAACCGTATCCCAACACCTGAAACCCATTTTTCTTTGCTGATGACACAAACTTATGCCATCTTCACCCTAATTTTTGCCACCCTAAACCCCAATTGTGAATGAGGAGCTAAATTAAAAAAAAGACTTGGATGCAGCCAAAAAACCCTTAGGGTTAAACGGGGACAAACCTACTATATTTTTTTGGTAGAAAGAGCAGGGGGTTTTGCACAAATTAACATTAAGATTGACAACACTCAAATTCCAAAAAATAATGGGGGAAAAAATTCCAAGGTTTTATCCCTTTGGGACAACAAACCTAAATTTTCCCACCACCCATATCCAGCAAAAAAACCAAAAAAAAGAAACCCAAAAAAGGGTTTGGGGAACCTCCCCAAAATAGTAACTATGTCCGCAAAATCCCCCTTCTCACACTATACCACTAAAATTATTTTCCAAAACCTCACCTATGCTATTTGGGGCGGGGGGTTTCAACTGCAGCAACAAACCTAAAAGCCAATAATAAAACCCCAAAAAAAGCTGCAGTAAAAATAATCAATAAACCCCTCCCTGGCAACAAACCCCCCCCCCCCCTCTTATTTGACGTGAACTTCTCCCAGTTTCAGCCATCCACACTTACTATGGCAATCTTTCATCTACGGGCCTTTAAAAACCCCAATATCAACCCCTTTACCTAAAATTTCTTTTTGATAGTTGTGACAGAAACCCCACGGATAACACCAGACACAAACATCTTTTTCCACGAATTCCCCATGTCCCCACTAAACCTTTACAAAAAAATTTAATGGGAGTCAAAGGCCCCCCAAAATCTGGAATACCCTAACCCCGAGAACTCTAGAACTGCTTTACACATTTATCACCTTCAAAACCACCATTAGAAAACATCTTATCTCCCTGATACACCCCGTCCCAAATAAAATACATGAATAAACCCCCTTGGGGGTTCACAAAATTACAAATCACTCACTCAATGACCTAAACAAAATATTTTTTTCTCAATCTTTAAAAAAATGAAAACCTGTGATCTCCCAAAAATGAAACTATGGTTTCTGGTTTCCCCAAAAAAAAAAGCATTCACATTGCCCAAACTCACAAAATAGTATTTATCACTTAGCCATAAAACCAACTTTTCCTCATAATTTTTTAATTTTTTACAAATTAAAAAAATAAAAAATTTAAATATGGCCCCAAATGCCTTTGCCAGCCAAAAGGGTTTTATGGTACACTCTGTAAAACCAAAATTTTTCTACTTGTAAACCAAAACCCAAAAACCAAATTTTTTGGGGAAACTCAGCAATTTTAATCCTTATAGAGAATAAATTTGAAACTAAAATTTTGGGAAAGATGATCTGATAGAAATGTCACCATATCAAAAAAAAATATGCCAGATCACAAAAAAATAGAGGCCCCGATATGGGATGTGCGGAGCCCCAGACCAAAAAAAATGCATCAAATCAAGAGGGAGCCCCTTTACCAAAAAATTTAAAATTCAATAACACGAAAATCCCCTCACAACGAAAGCCCAAAAAACTGGCAGGGGCGAATTTTCAACAAACGCCCCCAATGAAAAACAGGGGGTCACAAACACGATTTTGGGGACAAACCAATAAGGGGCAGGGCCCAAGGGGCCCGTTCCCAAATGGGCCCCCCCCCCAGCCTACATAAGGGGGAAAATTTTCCAATAGACCCCCGGTTGTCTTAAAACAGGCCCCTAGACAAGCACCTAAAGGGCAGTACCTGACCAGCCCGGGCTTTTGGCTCGTACGTTTAAAAGCTTTCAGCCCGCAGTAACAGCCTGGTTTTATGAGGGTTTTGATTCCCCCCAGGAGGCCTGGTACAGGGCCGGGGCCGGCGGGGGCTTGGGCCCCCCCCGGAACCCCTCCAGGTTAAAATGAAATATCTTTTGGATTAAAGCTGTATAGTTCCCTTTTGGCTTAGCGCTTCTTTTTGTTTTTAATAAAATTAGGATTTTCAGGCAAAAAATTTAAGGGAAAAGAAAGTCACAACAACCCTGACTGGTATCAAAAAAAACCTGCACATAGGGCAGAAGAACTTCAGACGACGTTTAGATCCGTCTTGTACCATTTACGAGTTACACTGACAGGAGGGAGCGTGTGACCTAATATTTATAGGCGAGGACAGTGGTAGTAGGAGTAGCTGCACCCCCTACTACTTAAGATAAGATTTTGTTCGCATTTTCAACCCCGGTGGGTTAGCCAACCAGGATAACCCAAGAAAGTCAGTGCGTCATCCAGGACTGTCCTTCTTATTTCCATTGGGGTCCTCAATCTTGTCCCCCAGGATGCGACCCACACCAGTCGACTAACACCCAGGTACCCATTTGCTGCTAGGTGAACAGGACAACAGGTTTACCGAAACGCGTCGAAATGTTTCAACCCCGCCGGGAATCGAACCCGGGAACTCCGTGTATAAAGCGAGAGCTTTAACCACCAGGCCACTACCATCATTACCGCTATAAATACTTTTCCTCCTCTCTCGATTCCGTCCCTGTTCTCGCCTATATACAGGGTGTTTCAAAAAGATGGAGCCAATTTCAAAGCAGTACTGCTTGAAATTGAATCCAGCGATTTGGAACACCCTGTATACTCACTCTTTTCTGTCAGTGTGACTTGTGTATGGTCCAAGACAAACCGAAAAGTCTCCATAAGTTTCTCTCTATGTGTGAGTTACTTGTGAATAAATTTAAGAACATCGAGGAATGGGACTTTTCCAGATTTATTCAACAAGTGTTATTGGTGGGAAAGTAACTCTACAGGAAATTTTTGATAAGCCTCAACACCTCAGGTTCTCAAATTTATGCAAGTGTTGCACATGTGTCTAACTCATCGACTTGTCGGTTCTCTGAACCATTTCCCTTCATAACTGAAAGGTAGTAGACAACAAACTCTCGTTACACCTTGGGAAAACGGAAGCCATACTCTTCGACACGAAACAGAGGGTAAATAATTTTAATGTTCGGTGTAATGGGGAACCCATCACTTCAGTTTCCTCAGTAAAATATCTGGGAATCCTCTTTGACCCATTAATGTCAGGAGAACTGATAGGGAACAGTGTAGTAAAGAAAGCGAATGCCAGACTGAAGTTCCTCTACAGACAAGTACAGTGTCTACCCACTGAGGCTCGCAGGACCCTATGTCATATGGACTACGCTTCCTTTTAATGGCACTTTCTCTTGACAAAAAAAAAAAAAAAAGAAAGATAGGCTACAAATAACCCAAAACAAAATAGCAAGATTCATACTGGACCTAGGTCCTGGACCTGGGTCCAAGAGAACATGTCGGCCAGGATGAATTACAACAATTGGATATGCTGAATGTTGAAGACAGTAAAACAACTGAAGTTAAATCAAGTTTATAAAATTACTCACAGTGTCCAGAATATCTTGCTGTCAAATTTGTCAATGTTTGGAACCAAAGCAATCATAAATAGTAAGTGTACTAGGGGGAGAGAGCACAACTTTGTAGTAGCCACAGTCAGTGGCCAGGCTTCAAACACCTTTTATTGTACAGCAATAAAGGAATAGAACAGACTACCACACATGTCAAAGCCAGTCATAGCATGAACCAGTTCAAGAAGAGTGCCAAAAGGTGTCTCATGAATAGGAGAATTTTTTTTTTTAGCTAACACATGTAAATATAAATAGCTCAGTTTACCTTATTCCTTGTATATCTCCATTATAGTATAACAAAGTTATTATGTCCTTTACAGTATAATAATAATGTAATAAGAGGACCCCAATGGTAACAAGTCGCTGACTTTTTTGGGTTATCGCAGGTTCTCTACACATATGCTGCTATGTATGATAATGTATGTAACTTATTTGTGTATATCTGAATTAACTTTCTTACCCATAATTACCTTCCAGGTGATTACTAACATAGTTTAATGACAGAATTTATGTAATATGAATGATAAATATTTGTTTTGGCAAAGCATAAAGAATTTCTTGACGATTCTTCAGTAAATCAAGTTTTTCACAAAGTTGTGATTTCACACTTTTTTTGAAGCTCATCAATGAGAGTCTCTGTTGTTTATAACATTTCAAAGACAAAACAATTTTGCTGGTTAAAAAGTCTTATATTTTTTTCAATCTATTATTTTCTAGTATGTTATTATGGCTGAAATAATAGACGTAAAGTTGTTTGTTCAGTCTTCTGTTCTTGTCCATGTATACCTGGAGTTACCTGGAGAGAGTTTCGGGGGTCAGCGCCCCCGCTGCCCGGTCTGACCAAGTCGACCAAATCATGCTTGGCAAAAGTCTCAAAATAAAATACCAGATATTACACATTTTCTAATTTGTAATTTTGTCTGTCATGTGTAAAAACCACACCACGGTGGGTTTGAACCCGCGTTAGGTCTGGGAACTCCAGACCGTCACTTTTAGCCCTGGGTCATCTAGCTTCAAAAGATTCATCCAACAAGGTATTTTCTACAATATAGGAAGGTTAGCATAGGCACCACTTAACCACATATGCAATTTTTGTACGCAATCTCCCACTAGCATGCAATGACTTTATTACATTTTGCGAGTCGTGTCAGGGTTCTTTGATATTCTAATTGGCTCACAGTAACATAAAGGATTTTTATGCAAAAGAATCCCACAACTTACTGCATTTTCTGGTAAAACACTTGATTATGACTACTTTCCACGGGTCTTCACCTTCCTGCCAGGACTGTGCCTTATCTCCGTACCTCACGTCTCCATATATAATTGCCATTTTCCACCGTGCCCAATTCAACAAGACTCAATTTTTCGTTTCGAGAACAAAACTAATAATGCTTTTTTTTCCTAGGGCTCACCCATAAGCGCACCGGGCATACGGAAAATTCAAAATCAACCCCATTTTTGCCAGCCACCCCCACCAGTCACGGTTGCTTTACGTCGATGAATTTGACACTGACTCGAAAGTTTCAATTTCAAAGCTTCCTCAACCTATAAACAACTTGAAAAATAAAGTTCACACATAAACAGAAAAAGAAGCCAGTTACCAGGCTTAGACTTTTTCCCTACACATACACCCCTTTTTTTAAAAAATATAAAAAAAACAACTACTTCCAAGAATTTTTATTTTTACTCTTATTAGGACGTTGTGATAGAATTATTTTTGGACATAAAGATGGCACCCCAGGGTTCCCAAAGGGAAAAAATGTGAATTCTTAACACAAACATCAAACACGTCTACCATCTCACTTAAACTCCCGCAGAAAATGTGCACACTCATTGCCCAACGGGAATAACGTTGACACGGAGGAAACATAACCAGGTAAAAGGTTTTCTGCCTTTAACAAGTAGCTTCAAACACTTCCTCACAAGAGACACTTTTTTAAAACAGACAAACACTTCAAACCTGTTAGATACATATAACAACACGATACACACCCTCCAGGCAGGGGTCTACACAAAACCTTTTGAAGGGTTTTTAAGAAATATGTGGGCGAGTCCCCTTTTTAAAAAAAACACGCGAGTAAAAAAACGGTACTTGTAGCAAAAAGAAAAAAGATTACCTGGGTGTCGCAGCCGGGTGTTAATCTTTTTATCCCACCTTTTTTTATTTTGCACCCTGCCACTGCTGCTGCCCCATGGTATTTCCCCTCCGCCCTCACAAGCCGTAACACACCATCAAAAAACATTGAACTGTCGCAAGAAGTAGACCAGATAGTAGGGCCGCCTCAAATCTGTGTTTGTTCCCCCCATAAACCAAGCACCAGGGGTTTTTTAGTCCCATCCTGCTACATGCACGAACTTTTTTTTTTTTTTTGCGCTTATTTCTCAGTACAGAACAGTATTGGAACCTTGCCTCTTCATCAAGGCACAACACTTAAGTCACAGAGTTAGACCCGGGAAGTATGGGCGTCTAACGAAATAAACGACTCACAAATCGTAATGACACATTGCAAACAAACCATACCCGGCCGGATTTAACCCGCGGGGAGAGAGCTCAAAAACCCCGCCCGTCGCGTGCCACAAAACCACTAGCCAGAAAAAATTTTGTCCAACTAGGTTTTCTACCCATAGGAAGGGTTTGCACAGCACCACTTTTACCAAAAAATCTGGAATTTGTCTGTAAAAACTTGCATTTGTGGGCACAGTGGGGCCTGTGCTAACCTTCCATGGTAGAAAAATACCTAGTTGGACAATCTTTTTTCTGGCTAGTGGTCTAGTGGGGTAACCACGGGGGGATTTTGAGACCCGACCGCGGTTTCAATCCCGGCCGGGGTAGGTTTTGGGGAAAATAAGCACTGTTTCCTCTTACTTCTCCGTGCGTCTTCAGAAGAAGACTAAATTTCGTGTTATATTTCTTCTATCTAATATTATAATCAAAATTTTGTTTTTTTTAAAAGAATAGGCGAAAATACTTATCTATTAGTTTCTTATATCTTCAGGATGAAAAATCAAAATTAACATTCTGTCGCAGATTCAATCTTGATTGCGTCCCTTTCTGCTAAACTGTCTTTCACTTGTTTTCTGGGGTATTGGTAAGAATTATTTATTTAACAAGGGAACGCTAAAACCTAGGGTTATACAGCGCCTGGGGGGGGGTGTGGAAGGGATCAGGCTTAATTCGGGGAACTGGACCACAGATACAATTCCCTAAATCAAGAGCCCCTCACCAACATGAAGGAACCTTCCCTGAGGTTATATGGTAAGAAGAAGAACGTCCTGATCTCAACCTGCAGCCACAGCTTCTCTCTTCCTCCCTCTTCCTCCTCCTCTTCCTCCCTCTCTCTCCCTCCCTCTCTCTCTCCCCTCTCTCTCCCTCCCTCTCTCTCCCTCTCCTCCCTCCTCCCTCCCTCCCTCTCTCTCCCTCTCCTCCCCCCTCACCTCCCTCCCTCTCTCTCCCTCCCTCTCTCCCTCCCTCCCTCTCTCTCCCTCCCTCTCTCTCTCCTCCTCTCTCTCCTCCCTCTCTCCCTCCCTCCCTCTCCTCCCTCCCTCTCCTCTCCCTCCCTCTCTCCTCCCTCCCTCTCCCTCCTCTCTCTCTCTCTCCCTCTCTCTCTCTCCCTCTCTCTCCCTCTCTCTCCCTCTCTCTCCCTCTCTCTCCCCTCTCTCTTCTCCTCTCTCCCCTCTCTCTCCCTCCTCTCCCTCTCTCTCTCCCTCTCTCTCCCTCTCTCTCCCTCTCTCTCCCTCTCTCTCCCTCTCTCTCCCTCGAGGCCCCTTGTGGCTTAGCGCTTTTTTTTTTATTATAATAATTATATAATAATAATCGCATTCTGCCAGTGAGAACGCTATTTCCCTCTGTTTTTGTTATATAGTCTTAGTTTTCTGGTAGTATGTAAACGTTGGTGAGCCGGAGCAGACATTTCATAATTCTGTGGAACTCTGTGAGTTTTGAGATTTTCTGAAGGTGTGTCGTGAGACACTCACTGTCCTTGAAGTCCCGACTTAAACTGTAGACCTTTGTTCTGACTGGCACCAATACATTGTCATAGCCGGGGTCTGGAAGTTGTTTACCTCAGATTCAGCAATTCGAGAGATTTTTGCTTTTTGTGGATGACTTATGACTTGTCCCCAGCAACGGACGTTTCTGGGTCTCCTTCCTTACACGATACTGAACTGTTTATGGCTGCTTTGTGCATTATCCTGTTTGTCGTACTATTAGCTTTCCTGTTTGAGAAAGCAGTGCTTATTGCCTCTGTTGGTCAGATGTATGCTACGAGTAAATTACACTTTATTCTGCGTATGTAGTACTTCCATATAGGTTGCCTTCCGACCAGCGAACCAGGTGTTAAGGATTTAACGATCAATATTGGTCGCATCGTTATAGCAGTAACCTTGGTTCATCCGGCCAATCACAGACAAAGCCTGCCAAAGCTGTGAACACTGACTTACTTGTGACACACTAATTGGGAGACTTGTCTGGGCTGCTGGTTGTACATTGTGCATTCTTTGGCTCTTCCATTTTACCTCCTTTGTTCATCATGTCGTACACTTACATTACTGTACATATTGTAAATAAAAAATAGCTTGTCTATTTGGTGAAGAAAATACAAGTCATATAATACCATTGAGTGTTGTTCTACTTTGTTCCCATTACAACCAGGCGCTCAGGTCTTGCTACACCCGTGTTCCCAATAGACGTTAATATATTTAAAAGATTTATTTCATCAATCACAATTAAAGGAGTCTTGCTAAGCACACTACTCACACATCCACTACTTCTTCTAGTACTTTAAAGTACAACATATGCAGATAGAGTACAAGATGGTACAGTTCATAATTATACAGTATTGTACAGTATAATAACTCGAGTACTAAGAGCACAATTTAAATATAGTCTGCAGAAATAATTAAATACTTAAAATAAACTTGCTAAATTTATGTAACTGGTCAAGCGTAGGAACAGATTTCCCAATTTATTTGCTATAAATATTAACCTTGAATATATTTTGTGTTATTAAAGTTGAGAATTAGACAAGTGAAACATCTGGGTATCTTTATTGTAGACGTTTCGCCATCCAGTGGCGAAACGTCTACAATAAATTAAATGTCAAACTGTATGTTAGTAAATATTTAACCTGTAGTTATCCAGTTCATGTATTATGTTAGTAAATATTTAACCTGTAGTTATCCAGTTCATGTATTATGTTAGTATATATTTAACCTGTAGTTATCCAGTTCAGTTAAACTCAGAGCGCTATTTAATGTCCAGTATGGTACAAGATAATTAGTCCTGAATTATTACTGACAAACTGTTAGGTCATGAACAGGCTAGATGCTAGGTGAATATCACGAGGTTGACCATCTACTATTCTCTGATAGATGTCTATGTCAATAAACGCTGCATTAAAACTCGATCTTTTACACTGTGATGGATGTGCGAACTTACACGATTCTCTTAATTCAGGTAAAAATGGAGATACTGTTGATGAGTTGCTGTTCTGTTGAGTTGCTGTTCTGTTGAGTTGCTGTTCTGTTGAGTTGCTGTTCTGTTGAGTTGCTGTTCTGTTGAGTTGCTGTTCTGTTGAGTTGCTGTTCTGTTGAGTTGCTGTTCTGTTGAGTTGCTGTTCTGTTGAGTTGCTGTTCTGTTGAGTTGCTGTTCTGTTGAGTTGCTGTTCTGTTGAGTTGCTGTTCTGTTGAGTTGCTGTTCTGTTGAGTTGCTGTTCTGTTGAGTTGCTGTTCTGTTGAGTTGCTGTTCTGTTGAGTTGCTGTTCTGTTGAGTTGCTGTTCTGTTGAGTTGCTGTTCTGTTGAGTTGCTGTTCTGTTGAGTTGCTGTTCTGTTGAGTTGCTGTTCTGTTGTGTTGCTGTTCTGTTGAGTTGCTGTCTGTTGAGTTGCTGTTCTGTTGAGTTGCTGTTCTGTTGAGTTGCTGTTCTGTTGAGTTGCTGTTCTGTTGAGTTGCTGTTCTGTTGAGTTGCTGTTCTGTTGAGTTGCTGTTCTGTTGAGTTGCTGTTCTGTTGAGTTGCTGTTCTGTTGAGTTGCTGTTCTGTTGAGTTGCTGTTCTGTTGAGTTGCTGTTCTGTTGAGTTGCTGTTCTGTTGAGTTGCTGTTCTGTTAAGGAGTCGCTGCTCTGTTAATGAGCTCTGTTAATGAGCTCTGTTAATGAGCTCTGTTAATGAGCTCTGTTAATGAGCTCTGTTAATGAGCTCTGTTAATGAGCCACTGCTCTGTTAATGAGCTCTTAATGAGTCACTGCTCTGTTAATGAGCTCTTAATGAGTCACTGCTCTGTTAATGAGCCACTGCTCCGTTAATGAGTCACTGCTCTGTTAATGAGTCGCTGCTCTGTTAATGAGCCACTGCTGTTAATGAGCCACTGCTCTGTTAATGAGCCACTGCTCCGTTAATGAGTCGCTGCTCTGTTAATGAGTCACTGCTCTGTTAATGAGCCACTGCTCTGTTAATGAGCCACTGCTCTGTTAATGAGCCACTGCTCTGTTAATGAGCCACTGCTCTGTTAATGAGCCACTGCTCTGTTAATGAGCTCTGTTAATGAGCTCTGTTAATGAGCCACTGCTCTGTTAATGAGCCACTGCTCTGTTAACGAGTCACTGCTCTGTTAACGAGTCACTGCTCTGTTAACGAGTCACTGCTCTGTTAACGAGTCACTGCTCTGTTTGCTATTCTATGTCATATAACATGCTGGAATTATCTTTTCTAAAAATCTTGTTATATGTAGGAAAATATTCTCGCCAGATGCCACACTTGGCACTTATGCCCATTATGTTCGTACATGTAAAACAAATAACTGCTACTTCGACTGACGAGGTATAATACACCTGTAATACAGTAAATACCGGCAGGGAGCTGCAGCAAATACCGGCAGGGAGCTGCAGCAAATACCGGCAGGGAGCTGCAGCAAATACCGGCAGGAGCTGCAGCAAATACCGGCAGGGAGCTGCAGCAAAAACCGGCAGGGAGATGCAGCAAATACCGCAGGGAGATGCAGCAAATACCGGCAGGGAGATGCAGCAAATAACCGGCAGGGAGATGCAGCAAAATACCGGCAGGGAGATGCAGCAAATACCGGCAGGAGATGCAGCAAATACCGGCAGGGAGATGCAGCAAATACCGGCAGGAGATGCAGCAAATACCGGCAGGGAGATGCAGCAAATACCGGCAGGGAGATGCAGCAAATACCGGCAGGAGGGAGAATAGCAGAACAAATACCGGCAGGGAGATGCAGCAAATACCGGCAGGGAGATGCAGCAAATACCGGCAGGGAGATGCAGCAAATACCGGCAGGGAGATGCAGCAAATACCGGCAGGGAGATGCAGCAAATACCGGCAGGGAGATGCAGCAAATACCGGCAGGGAGATGCAGCAAATACCGGCAGGGAGATGCAGCAAATACCGGCAGGGAGATGCAGCAAATACCGGCAGGGAGAAGCAGCAAATACCGGCAGGGAGAAGCAGCAAATACCGGCAGGGAGATGCAGCAAATACCGGCAGGGAGATGCAGCAAATACCGGCAGGGAGATGCAGCAAATACCGGCAGGGAGATGCAGCAAATACCGGCAGGGAGATGCAGCAAATACCGGCAGGGAGATGCAGCAAATACCGGCAGGGAGATGCAGCAAATACCGGCAGGGAGATGCAGCAAATACCGGCAGGGAGATGCAGCAAATACCGGCAGGGAGATGCAGCAAATACCGGCAGGGAGATGCAGCAAATACCGGCAGGGAGATACAGCAAATACCGGCAGGGAGATACAGTAAATACCGGCAGGGAGATACAGTAAATACCGGCAGGGAGATACAGTAAATACCGGCAGGGAGATACAGTAAATACCGGCAGGGAGATACAGTAAATACCGGCAGGGAGATACAGTTAATACCGGCAGGGACATACAGTAAATACCGGCAGGGAGGTTAGTAAATACCGGCAGGGAGATACAGTAAATACCGGCAGAGAGATACAGTAAATACCGGCAGGGAGCTGCACTAAATATCGGCAGGGAGATACAGTAAATACCGGCAGGGAGATATAGTAAATACCGGCAGGGAGATACAGTAAATACCGGCAGGGAGCTGCACTAAATACCGGCAGGGAGATACAGTAAATACCGGCAGGGAGATACAGTAAATACCGGCAGGGAGATACAGTAAATACCGGCAGGGAGATACAGTAAATACCGGCAGGGAGATACAGTAAATACCGGCAGGGAGATACAGTAAATACCGGCAGGGAGATGCAGTAAATACCGGCAGGGAGATGCAGTAAATACCGGCTGGGAGATACAGTAAATACCGGCTGGGAGATACAGTAAATACCGGCTGGGAGATACAGTAAATACCGGCAGGGAGCTGCACTAAATATCGGCAGGGAGATACAGTAAATACCGGCAGGGAGATACAGTAAGTACCGGCAGGGAAATACAGTAAATACCGGCAGGGAGATACAGTAAGTACCGGCAGGGAGATATAGTAAATACCCGCAGGGAGATAGTAAATACCGGCAGGGAGATACAGTAAATACCGGCAGGGAGATACAGTAAATACCGGCAGGGAGATACAGTAAATACCGGCAGGGAGATACAGTAAATACCGGCAGGGAGATACAGTAAATACCGGCAGGGAGATGCAGTAAATACCGGCAGGGAGATGCAGTAAATACCGGCAGGGACAGTACTTGCTTATATCTGACAGACAGATGTAAGCCATAGCTCCGTGTCTTTGGCGGATGACACCCGGATTACTATGACAGTGACCTCCGTTCAAGACACTGCGAGACTCCAAGCAGACATCAACCAAATCCTCAAATAGGCCACTCAAAACAGTATGAATCTCAATGATGAGATATTTCAGCTACTCGTACATGGAGAACTTGAGGAAATTGAAAATGTGTCAGGGTATACAACAAATTCTAACCATACAATAGAGCGAGAAAGCCATGTGAAGGACCTGGGAGTGATAATGTCAGAGGATCTCGCCTTCAAAGACCACAACAATGTATCTACCTCATCTGCTAGAAAAATGATAAGATGGGTAATGAGAACCTTCGTAACTTGGGACGCCAAGCCCATGATGATTCTCTTCAAATCGCTTGTGCTCTCTAGGTTGTAATACTGCTGTACACTAACTGCCCCCTTTAAGGCTGGTGAAATTGCTGACCTGGAGAGTGTACAAAGAACTTTCATTGCACACATAAGTACGATAAGGCACCTAAATTACTGGGAATGGTTGAAGTCTCTTGATTTGTATTCCCTGGAATGCAGGCGAGAGAAATACATAATATACACTTGGAAAATCTTAGAGGGATTAATACCAAACTTGCACACGAAAATCAATCCCTATGAAAGGAAAAGCCTCGGTTGGAGATGTAACATTCCCCCAATGAAAAGTAGGTGCGCCACGAGTACAGTGAAAGACAACACAATAAGGTTCCAGGGCCCAAGACACTTCAGCTGCCTTCCAGCATACATAAGGGGGATTACCAATAGACCCCTGGCTGTCTTCAAGAAGGCACTGGACAGCACCTAAATTTAGTACCTGACCAACTGGGCTGTGATTTGCACGTCAGTTAAAGTATGGTCAGCAGTAACAACCTATTTGATCAGACCCTGATCCACTACGAGTCTTGGTGTCAGACCGAGCCGCGGGGGCGTTGACCCCCGAAACCCTCTTCAGGTATTCAGACTAGAATCACTTTCGTCATACTGTCCTCCGCTGGTTGCTGAAGAATCTTGTCCACGTTTGTGGCAGCATTGAAACCTATCCTGTCATCTAGAGGGTGCAGCTGGGCCTCTTGGCTGAGAGTGATTGCACTGGTCCATCTGGACGCTCACAGTATGGCTCAACCTGCGTCATTTTCCACAACTTTTAGATGCTGGAGTGGCTGGTGTGTACCAGTGCTCCGTAGTCCACAAGCGAGAGCATGGCTTATATATAGATCATTTTCAGGGCCTCTTGCCTAGTCTCTGCCCAAATTCCATTATTATTATCAAATAAAACGCTAAACCAACAAGGGTCTTGCAGCGCTGTGGGGCAGAAAATAGTGTCAGGGCTATAAACAGATAGGTGGAGAAGGTATCAGAAGTGAGGGGAGGAAAAGCTGTAAGGGACGTAAGGGGTTATGTATCAAAGTCCGTATAGTAAAGCAGTTGCTGACAAAGTCCAAAAGTGATCCTAAGTCAAAGGCAGGATCGTCGTGATAAGGTATAAGCGGTAGGGCGGCAGCTTAAGTGAAAGTAATTCCTGCGAGCTGGCTGGTAAACCGGACAGTATACAAGAAAGTGAGGAACTGAAATAGCGACCCGACAAACTTCACAGACAGGAATAGGGTGTCGTTCCACGAGATACCCATGTGTAAGGCGAGTATGGCCAATGCGGAGACGGGAGAGTGCAATCTCCCTAGTATGGCAACAGTGGTAAGCAGATGGCCACAAACCTAAAAGTGGTTTAAAAGGGTGCAGTTTATGGTACATATTCGACCACTGTTGTTGTCAACGGCCACGAAGACGCATAGAGATGACTAAAATAATTCCTGAATGGAATATCTCTATAGGAAGCTGGAAGATTGCATACTGCTGACTGTGCAGCAGCATGTGTCTGTTTACTACCCTTCACATAAACATGTCCAGGGACCCAACAGAAAATGACCTCTTTGTTTTTGCCTGCTACTCGGTACAGCCAAAGTTGAATATGAAGAATCACTGAATGAGAGGGAATCAAATTATTTAATGGTTTGTAAAGCACTGAAGGAATTTGAAATTATCACAAACGCCGAAGGAAACATATGTAATACGGAGAAGCGCTAAGAGGACGTCATACAACTCAGCGATAAAAATACTAGCTGAGTGTAACAAATGACCAAACAACATCGTCAGGGAACGCCGCCGCGAACCTGACAGTCAGAATATTTAGAACCATCTGTGTAAACAGCAATGGCATGAGCATGCAACCGGAAGTGAACAAGAAAAAGAGAGCGAGAAACAGCCATAGATAGGACTGCTTTGGCGCACGACAGTAGGGAAGAACAGACACGAACCGTGGTGGTAGTTTTTGGGCATTATGCTTGTTCAGTTAGGGGAGAGCATCGTTCCTGCTAATCCCCCCCCCCATCCTTCTTCACCCAGTGAGAGGTGAAGTGTGTCCCTCTGACAGATTGTCAGTCACTTGATTTTCAGCCTCATCAAATCCACTCCTGTTTAATTTATAATGTGTATGGGTTAATTTAGTTTAAACAAGAGCTTCACTCTTGTTTAGGCTTGTTTCACTAATTTTTTCTGTCATAATTTGGACTAAAAATAGCGTAATGCCATCATTTAATCTTTACCATTTCTTTTAAAGCCGTACGTCTATCACAAGAGTGATTTCTCACATGTCAGGCGGTTCGGGTCATCCAGTACAGGTGAGATAAGAGCAACAGCATTGATCGTGAACAGATCTTACATTCAATCTGGCATCTGTACCTTTACTGGTCCCCTTTCCACTAGTAGCCGACTTGACTCGCAGTCAGCTACACACCATTCTGGCAGCTCTTTCATGGTGACTGTCTACTGGCGACTCAACTGCTTCACAAGTGTTGTGGTGGTCAGAGGATCCCTGTACCTCTGTTCGTCAGAATCTACTTGTATTGGGGTCACTGTCTACTCAGTGTGTCAACAGTTGACATCCACCTGTGACCCCCCCCCCCCATCGTCAACAAGGGTTCAGCGTTCCAAACCACGGGCTGGTGGAGGGCTCTTGATCTTGGGAATTGGATCTTTTCTCCAGTTCCCTGAATTAAACTTTAATACCTTCCACATCATCCCTTCGGCGCTGTATAATCCTATGGGTTTAGCGCTTCCCCCTTGATAATAATAATCCAAACCACGATTCAGAGCTAAGTGCGACACGGCACCATTCTCCATTACTTATTGTATACATATTAGCTTTGAGTCACTAATAATTAGTGACTCAATTAGTGACTAATTATAATTAGTGACTAAGCAATGAAAAATGAAATATTAATAATTATTTATATAATTCTTTTTCGTTGCTTCAAGTAGGATTAATTTCACGCTTAAATGCTTTATATTCTTTACTAGTTTTTTTATGGGCCTGAGGCCTGAGCTTGCTACCATCTGCAGCTCATAAGACTGCCATCCCCACGAGCCCCTTTGAGGCGGGGTAGATGGCAGACCAGAGGCCTAGCTTCTCCCTACGAGCCCCGTGAGGGCGGGGAATGTGGCTAGGCCTGGGGACACTTGGTCCCAATGATGAGGTGGTACTGTACCTCCTCCCATGGGAGACTTAAGTCTCGAGACACTCCCCAGATAGGGAGCCAAGGCCGGGTCACCACTACTTGGAAAAGACCCGGGCCGGGAGAATACCGGCGAATAAAAAAAAAAAAAAAAAATACTAGTTTTACCTATTAATAATAAAATTGTTTATCTTATGTTATCAATGATTTTTCTATCTTCATTTCCATAAGGAGAAACCAGCCTTATCAATACTGTTTGAGGGTCTGATAGTGCTGGAGAACCTTGTCACGATCCACAATTCGTACGTAGTCAGAACGACTTCAGGGGGGAGGGAGGGAATGTATTTTTGTTTTCAACCGATTTATTTTATTTTTGGTGTACTTTTAGAGGTGCATATATAGTTTAATGTGACAAAGTTTCAGTATGATTGGCCAACAAACAGAAAAAAAATATTAACATAATTTTGATATATGGCAGCATCCCGACAAATTGGCACTACGAGTGGCACTTCCGACATTAACAACTGTTAGAATACAACTAGCACGAATTTTTTACATTGCCATTTCATCTAATATATCTTATTATCATGGTAAAAAAAATACATTTGAC
This sequence comes from Cherax quadricarinatus, assembly GCF_026875155.1. NCBI lineage: Eukaryota > Metazoa > Arthropoda > Malacostraca > Decapoda > Parastacidae > Cherax > Cherax quadricarinatus. The sequence continues at coordinate 20,966,658 of NC_069488.1, read as the reverse complement.
AGAATTTTTGGCATTTACCAAAATATCTGCCTTTTACCCCCCACAAAATCAAAAATATTTGAGATATTTTAAAAAATCTATCATTAAAATTTAAAACACACTGTTTTATATTGTCTGAAAATCATTTCAATACAATCATTAATAATGGTGCTGGTTAGCGAAATAAGTGAATAAGTTACTTCCGAGATATAGGCCTAGAATGCCGGCAGGCCTACCGTCAAAAAAAAAAATTATTTTTTCGCGAAAAACAAGTTTGTTTCGGTGTATTTCTTAGTAAACTGATGTTCTAGTGCAGTTACCCTCTTCAAAACATCGTTTTCTCTCACTCACAGACCAAACAATACAACATGGAGACGAGGAGTAACTTTTTTATATCGAGATATTGCTGGTGGACTCTCGCTATATTATGGCCTATTTTATTCAGTCTAGAGTATATAACATGTTTGTTTGTTATTTACAGTGATTATTATATCATATTAGATCAATTCTGATAGATAAATAAGCCGTATAGTTAATATATAAGCTGATATAAGCGTAATAATGAAGTGATTTCACCTGGCACTCTCTGGAGAGGGAGCACTGCCGAGTGTACCTAGGTGCTTCCCGATAGGCCAGACGTCTATTGATAAGCTCCACCTACTCTTATATGATGCCAAATAATCGATTATTATATTAGAAAGAATAATGCAAAGAAAAAGCGATAAAAAAACAAGGAAAAAATTCCAAAAAATACATGGGTTGAGAACAGACGCGCTACCTACATCGCCGCCACCATACCTGATATAAATAACTATAATTTCTTGTAGAAACGTTGTAGAACATTGGGCTACCAAGCAGGTAAAAAAACAGTGCTGTTAAAATTCCAAACTAGCCTACAAAGAAACAACCTACTAAAAACATCTATTTCTATGAAAACTGATGTTTACGTCAATGAGTGCCTTACCAAAACAAGACAAAACCTTTTATCGGCTAAGAAAATTGTGCTATGCCCCAAAAATCCACCAGTGCTTTGTGAGGGATGGAAAAATAGCAGTTAGGAAACAGCCCACTGGGAAGAGATGCTTCATCTCTACAGAACATGACCTTAAAACATTCCTAAGTGAGGCTGGACTAACAGAATCAGAGTAAAGTGCAGATAATACCCATAGTCCACCGTTAGTGTTATATTGTCACAAATTTGTGCCCCCCTAAAATTCTAATACCCCAACTGCTTTTGATTGTCATTGTTGTATTCAACGACCATTCTACCTCATAGTCTTAATTGTGTTTAATATCTACAGAATCTATCTCCTTTTTTACAACTTACCACATCACTGTTCCATCTTATTTTATTATAAACTAACCATAACTTGTCTTCAATAATTCTACCTCACTTTAAAAAATACTCAATTGCCCAATTTTATTCTAAATCCCTATTATTGCCCAATATTACTTTAAACTATATTGATCAAACTTATTGTAAACTTCTTTTAATGACCATTTTTATTCCATACTTTTTTAAACTAGTATTTTCAACTACAACTTTTATATTATCCTGTCTACCATCTTACTAGCATATTATAACCAAGTCATTGCCATTTTTATTTTTATTTTTTTTATTTTTCTTTTGCTACCTTAATTTGTGTATTTTATCCTGTCAATTTAAATCTAATTATACTCTAATTCATGTAAACAACTTATATAAGACCTTAGTGCAATTACAAATGAGAGTCTTGTGCCTTTATTATATTATTAGATTAATCACAGTTTTACTCTAGCTCATTCTAGCTCAATACATAGTCAATACCAAATTCACTATACTAGACCATAGTGCAATCACTAGTGAGAGACTGGTGCTATTTTTAATTTGTATTTTTATATTATTAGATTAAACCTATTGTACTATAGCTCATTCTAGCTCAAAACAGACTCCACAAAAGTCATTATTAGACCTTAGTGCAATTACAAAGAGTCTTGTTCTATTTTTAATTTGTATTTTTATATTACTAGTTTATACCTAGTTGTACTTTAGTTCATTCCAGCACAACACATAGACAACATCAACTTCATTATGTGTATTTTTTTTTTTTTTTTTTTTATTATCACACTGGCCGATTCCCACCATGGCAGGGTGGCCCGAAAAAGAAAAACTTTCACCATCATTCACTCCATCACTGTCTTGCCAGAAGGGTGCTTTACACTACAGTTTTTAAACTGCAACATTAACACCCCTCCTTCAGAGTGCAGGCACTGTACTTCCCATCTCCAGGACTCAAGTCCTGCCTGCCGGTTTCCCTGAACCCCCTTCATAAATGTTACTTTGCTCACACTCCAACAGCACGTCAAGTATTAAAAACCATTTGTCTCCATTCACTCCTATCAAACACGCTCACGCATGCCTGCTGAAGTCCAAGCCCCTCGCACACAAAACCTCCTTTACCCCCTCTCTCCAACCTTTCTAGGCCGACCCCTACCCTGCCTTCCTTCCACTACAGACTGATACACTCTTGAAGTCATTCTGTTTCGCTCCCATTCTCTCTACATGTCCAAACCACCTCAACAACCCTTCCTCAGCCCTCTGGACAACAGTTTTGGTAATCCCGCACCTCCTAACTTCCAAACTACGAATTCTCTGCATTATATTCACACCACACATTGCCCTCAGACATGACATCTCCACTGCCTCCAGCCTTCTCCTCGCTGCAACATTCATCACCCATGCTTCACACCCATATAAGAGCATTGGTAAAACTATAACTCTCATACATTCCCTCTTTGCCTCCAAGGACAAAGTTCTTTGTCTCCACAGACTCCTAAGTGCACCACTCACTCTTTTCCCCTTATCAATTCTATGATTCACCTCATCTTTCATAGACCCATCCGCTGACACGTCCACTCCCAAATATCTGAATACATTCACCTCCTCCATACACTCTCCCTCCAATCTAATATTCAATCTTTCATCACCTAATCTTTTTATCCTCATAACCTTACTCTTTCCTGTATTCACCTTTAATTTTCTTCTTTTGCACACCCTTCCAAATTCATCCACCAATCTCTGCAACTTCTCTTCAGAATCTCCCAAGAGCACAGTGTCATCAGCAAAGAACAGCTGTGACAACTCCCACTTTGTGTGTGATTCTTTATCTTTTAACTCCACGCCTCTTGCCAAGACCCTCGCATTCACTTCTCCTACAACCCCATCTATAAATATATTAAACAACCACGGTGACATCACACATCCTTGTCTAAGGCCTACTTTTACTGCGAAATAATTTCCCTCTTTCCTACATACTCTAACTTGAGCCTCACTATCCTCGTAAAAACTCTTCACTGCTTTCAGTAACCTACCTCCTACACCATACACTTGCAACATCGCCACATTGCCCCCCTATCCACCCTGTCATTGCCTTTTCCAAATCCATAAATCCCACAAAAAACTCTTTAGCCTTATCTAAATACGTTCACTTATGTTTCACTGTAAACACCGGGTCCACACACCCCCCTAACCTTTCCTAAAGCCTCCTTTTTTCATCTGCTATCCTATTCTCTGTCTTACTCTTAATTCTTTCAATAATAACTCTAACATACATTTTACCGGGTATACTCAGCAGACTTATCCCCCTATAATTTTTGCACTCTTTATCCCCTTTGCCTTTATACAAAGGAACTATGCATGCTCTCTGCCAATCCCTAGGTACATTACCCTCTTCCATACATTTATTAAATAATTGCACCATCCACTCCAAAACTAAAATCCCCACCTGCTTTTAACATTTCTATCTTTATCCCATCAACCCCGGGCTGCCTTACCCCCTTTCATTTACCTACTGCCTCACGAACTTCCCCCACACTCACAACGGCTCTTCCTCCACTCACAAGATGTTATTCCTCCTTGTCCTATACACGAAATCACAGCTTCCCTATCTTCATCAACTTTAACAATTCCTCAAAATATTCCTTCCCATCTTCCCAAACCTCTAACTCTCCATTTAATAACTCTCCTCTCCTTTTTTTAACTGACAAATCCATTTGTTCTCTGGGCTTTCTTAACTTGTTTAATCTCCTCAAAATTTTTTCTTATTTTCAACAAAATTTGTTGATAACGTCTCACCCACTCTCTCATTTGCTCTCTTTTTTACATTGCTTCACCCCCTCTCTTAACCTCTCTTTTTTTCTCCATATACTCTTCCCTCCTTGCATCACTTCTACTTTGTAAAAACTTCTCATATGCTAACTTTTTCTCCCTTACTACTCTTTACATTATCATTCCCCCAAATCGCTCCTTTTCCCCTCCCGCACCCACTTTCCTGTAACCACAAACTTCTGCTGAACACTAACACTACATTTTTAAACCTACCCCATACCTCTTCGACCCCATTGCCTATGCTCTCATTAGCCCATCTATCCTCCAATAGCTGTTTATATCTTACCCTAACTGCCTCCTCTTTTAGTTTATAAACCTTCACCTCTCTTCCCTGATGCTTCTATTCTCCTTGTATCCCCTCTACCTTTTACTCTCAGTGTAGCTACAACTAGAAATGATCTGATATATCTGTGGCCCCTCTATAAACATGTACATCCTGAAGTCTACTCAACAGTCTTTTATCTACCAATACATAATCCAACAAACTAACTGTCATTTCGCCCTACATCATATCTTGTATAAATTATTATCCTCCTTTTCTTAAAATATGTATTAAACCCATAACTAAACCCCTTTTTATACAAAGTTCAATCAAAGGCTCCCATTATCATTTACAACCTGGGACCCCAAACTTACCTACCACACCCTCTCTAAAAGTTTCTCCTAAATTTAGCATTCAGGTCCCTACCACAATTACTCTCTCACTTGGTTTTTTAAAGGCTCCTATACATTCACTTAACACTCCCAAAATCTCTCTCTCTCCTCTGCATTCCTCTCTTCTCCAGGTGCATACACGCTTATTATGACCCCCTTCTCGCATCCAACCTTTACTTTAATCCACATAATTCTTGAATTTACACATTCATATTCTCTTTTCTCCTTCATAACTGATCATTTAACATTACTGCTACCCCTTCCTTTGCTCTAACTCTCTCAGATACTCCAGATTTAATCCCCTTTATTTCCCCCCACTGAAACTCCTCTACCCCCTTCAGCTTTGTTTCGCTTAGGGCCAGGACATTCAACTTTTCATTCATAACATCAGCAATCATCTGTTTCTTGTCATCCGCACTACATCCACGCACATTTAAGCATCCCCGTTTTATAAAGTTCTCTTCTTCTCTTTTTTAGTAATGTCTACAGGGGAAGGGGGTTTCTAGCCCATTGCTCCCGGCATTTTAGTCGCCTCATACGACACGCATGGCTTACGGAGGAAAGATTCTTTTCCACTTCCCCATGGACAATAGTGTAGCAGTGACTATATCCTACATGACCAAAATGCTCTAGCTATATACTTGTCCGAACTTTCTACCACTACAGATATCAGTACTAGAACTCAACACACAACTCAGGATATAAATAACCATAATTTAAACCTAGAAGATGATTGATCACGTTGAAACCCTGACTAAACCTCCATAATCTGACACCCAAACAAAACCCATTGGAAAGTAACTGCCTTTATTACACAGCATCACAAGCCACCACTATCCTAAACAATGCTAAAAGTCTATCAGTACTTAACTACAACCTCAGGTCCTTAAGCAAACACTATGATGACCTCCTAGCACTCCTTGAATCACTAAAGACACCCTTCTCCTGCATTATTCTTACTGAGACCTGGCTTAAGCAGGACACAATAGATATCTACACTCTACCAGGATACACAGCAATTCACAACTGCAGACCAAACCAAGTTGGGGGTGGTATTGCAATCTATTACTCTAACCAATTATCTTGTCTTAGCACCACTTGCTTTAGTGATGAATATGGGGAATACATTTTTGCTAATTTTACTGTATAAAACCTTAAGACGCCTATAACAATCGGTGCCATTTACCGGATACCTCACACAAACATCCCAAATTTCAGTGAGAAATTAAAGTCACTAATAACAAACAGACAAATGAATAAGCACCACCTTCTCTAAGCTGGAGACTTCAACATCAACCTTGGCTTACTAGATGATCAGCCTGTGACTGATTTCATCAATAATATGAACAACACACTTCTCATACCAACAATAACTAAACCAACCAGGCTCACTGAGACAAGTGCAACCATAATAGACCACATATGGACCAATATACTAGCCCCCCTTAAATCAGGGATAATCACAGATAGCACTACAGACCACTACCCTACCTTCCTCCTGACAAACATTAGTAAACCACCACTTGAATAGAACAAAGTCTCATTTAGACTCCATGACGAGGCCTCAGTAGGAAGTTCACAGCTGACCTAGAGACTGTTGATTGGCCTACAGAATTCTCCAAGGCCAATGGTATTGATGACTGGACAGACATTTTTCTTAACAAATTACTTAGACTATACAACAAACATTGTCCTATAAAAACAAAACAGATCACAAACGGCTTGGTTGCCCATGGCTAACCAGCACCTTTCTGAAATCCATTGACAAGAAACACCAATATGAAAAGCAATATAGACAGGGCTTAATACACAAATATATTCTTAAACACTATTCATCAGCTCTCACCAAAGTAATAAAGAAAGCCAAAGAACTATAATACTCCAGTAGATTCACAGAGACTAGAGGAGATATAAAAAAGACCTGGAAAACACTCTCAGATTCTAGGGACCCACAAACTGAGAAAAACAAAGAATATTGTCTTAACTAAACCTAATGAAACACCACTACATCCCACTGACACAGCTAACAAGATAAACGACTTCTTCTCAACCATAGGATCTAATCTCGCCAGTAAAATCCCACATACCAATGCCCATGCCAGGGACTACCTAGACGGGAATTTCCCTAATTCCTTCTATCTTGCACCAACTGAGCCCACAGAAGTCACCGAGATTATAAAGTCACTTAAAAATAACTCGGGGAATCTGTCTCATGTCCCACCATTACTGTACAAGTGAGCGGCCCATGTCCTTTCGCATGCAATTTCATTACTTTTTAACAAGTCACTAGAGACTAGCATCTTCCCGAAACTACTCAAGATGGCAAGGGTTACACCAATACATAAAGGTGGTGACCCTACAGACTTAAACAACTATAGGCCAATATCTAACTTACCATTGCTATCCAAAATCTTTGAGAAACTCGTGCACAGGAGACTGTATTCATTTATAACGGCTCAAAACATACTCAACCCCTGCCAATTTGGATTCAGGAAAAATAAAAGCCCTAATGATGCAATCATAAAAATGCTAGATCTGCTTTACACAGCATTGGAAAATAAGGAATATCCACTAGGAATTTTTATTGACCTAAGAAAAGCTTTTGACACAGACCACGACATCCTACTCCACAAACTTGATCATTACGGTATAAGAGGCCAAGTGCTTGCTTATTTCAAATCTTACATTACTAATAGGTATCAGTACGTCACCATTAAAGACACAGCATCAGCAACACGGCCACTTGATACAGGAGTTCCGCAGGGAAGTGTCCTTGGTCCCCTGCTCTTCCTCATATACATCAATGACCTTCCAAACGTATCCCAACACCTGAAACCCATTCTCTTTGCTGATGACACGACTTATGTCATCTCTCACCCTAATCTTGCCACCCTCAACACCATTGTGAATGAGGAGCTGATTAAAATATCGACTTGGATGACAGCCAATAAACTTACGCTTAACACTGACAAAACCTACTATATTATGTTTGGTAGCAGAGCAGGAGATGCACAAATTAACATTAAGATTGACAACACTCTAATTACCAGAAATAATGGGGGCAAATTCCTAGGCAACAACCTGAATTTCAGCACCCATATCCAGCATATAACCAAAAAAGTATCCAAAACGGTTGGGATCCTCTCCAAGATACGATACTACGTGCTGCAAAATGCCCTTCTCACACTATACCACTCATTTATCCATACCTCACCTATGCTATTTGTGCTTGGGGATCAACTGCAGCAACACACCTAAAGCCAATAATAACCCAACAAAAAGCTGCAGTAAGAATAATCACTAAATCCCATCCCTGGCAACACCCCCCCCCCACTCTTCATAGACCTAAACTTACTCCCAGTTCAGTACATCCACACTTGCTACTGTGCAATCTACATCTACAGGGCCTTAAACTCTAATATCAACCTTGACTTAAAACGCTTTCTTGATAGTTGTGACAGAACCCACAGGCATAACACCAGACACAAACATCTCTACGACATTCCCCGTGTCCGACTAAACCTTTACAAAAATTCAATGTATGTCAAAGGCCCTAAAATCTGGAATACCCTACCTGAGAACTCTAGAACTGCAGACACATTCATCCCCTTCAAAACTACCATTAGAAAACATCTTATCTCCCTGATACACCCCGTCAACTAACTACACGAATATCACCTGGTGGTTCACACTTACACTCACTCACTCATTTGACCATAAACAGAAATGTTAATCTCAATCTTAAAATAATGAATCCTGTGATACTCCAATACTGAAACTATGTACTGTGCCAAAACAAAAGCATTCACATTGCTAAACTCACAAACTAGTATTTAGTCACTTAGCCATAATACCAACTTACCTCATATTTTGTAATATTTTACAATTAAGAATAAAACTAAGTCTGCCCGAAATGCCTAGCCATGCTAAGCGTTCTAGTGGTACACTCTGTAATCACTATTTTACTACATGTAAATCACACAATAACCGTGGAAATTTATTTGGTCCAAATAGTTCCACAGCTCAGATCCAGCATGGCCGTCTGGTCGTCTGAGCCGAGCGGCCCTTAAACCCTCCCAAACAAGGCATTCTCTGGTTGGCGGTTGTTGGTAAGCTTATTTAATTTATAGATTTACTCTTCAGGGAAGGAGTAGGTAGTTTTACTGGTAGTACACTAATATTAGGTTTACTAAGGCATCGGTAGATAATGATAAAGTAGACCTAAGACCTTAACATAGGTAGTAATAGGCCGATAATGTAGGCAAACACTAGGATAAGTTAGCTAGGGAGAACTGGCAGCCCTACCTTGAATGGCGGGGTGCAGGTCACAGACAGAATAGCGCCCTTCTTACGATAGACACCGACTGGACAAGACGTGCCGTGAACAGCAGACGGCGCCCCCACGTGTCTTCACATCTGAGACCTGGGGAAATCTGGTAGAGGCACCTCGATGTACCGTAGATGATCTCCTCCATCAGCCCATACAGTAAGACGAGATATTCACCTTTTCCCGTAGGTTCTGGCCAGTGTCTTAGGAGATTGTGGGTTGAGTTAACTGTGGGCCCGGCGTGCTACAGAGAGAGCATGCCCAGCAAGTACCAGTGTCTCAGAGCCGTCTGAAGCTAGTGTCTGAGTCTGCATAGTTATACTAGGGGATACATACCCTCTTGGATATAGGAATTTCTGAGGTGCAGGCAGGACACTAATAACGATTGAATATTGCCCAGAATTAATGCTCCCGGTTGCACGTGGTTTCCAAGGGATAGTCCAAAGGGGCTAAAGCTAGGCTTAGGAAGTTGAAGATCAGGATATATGCTGCAACACCAAGTAAGTTAGTCCTTTATACGTGCATGCAGGCGAGGTTTCTTGCAATACCAATCATTTGTGAAAATCTGTTCTATAAGCCACTTGTGAGGCTGAGGTACCCACCTCAGAGCTCGGTGTCAACAGAGTTTGCCAGGGTAGGCGACTCACTTGGAGGCAGTCCACACAAATTTTCACAATAACCAAATTTCTGTAAACTCAGCATTGTAATCCTTATAGAGAATAAACTTTGAATTGAATTGAATTGAATTGAATTGAATTGGTGTTGCCAAAGAGTTAAGCTTTTTTTGTATATGAATAACTCATTTTCATAATTTTTCGAATTTTTCTTGAGAGCGCTGAAAAAAATAATCACACCTCCCCCCTTCAACAACGAAGCCTCATTGTGTACACAATGAGCCAGCAGTTACAGTCAATGAGTAATGATTCTTTATGGTAGGACTGCAGTACAAGTATTTAAAAGATAGGGCAATTGTTTTTATTTCAATTTTTGTAAGTCACTTTTGCTGAGCTTGCAGCAATTTCTAGGGATAGACTCTGGAGGCCCGAGATTTTCCAAGGACAAGTTACTACATTGAGCTCCATTTATTATATCAAGTAAACTGTTGTATGGCACTCTTAATTAGTTAGTGGGAAGAGTTGATGGTCAAGGAACCAACATTCTACTTACAGGTTCGTCGGAGCCGGGATTGAACCCTCAGTTTTCTTTATCTGTCCCATTTTCTCTCATAGTTTTGGATAACCACCGGAAGTAATTTGGGAATAACAGGTAAAAATCTTGAATATTTTATTGCTGCTAAGATTCAAGAAAGAAAGGAGAAAGTGAGAACTGAGAAAGAAGAAAGGCGAAAGAGAGAATTGAGAAAGAAAGAATTTAGAAAGGAGGAAGGGAATTGAGAAAGAATTGAGAAAAGAGAAAGAGGAGAATTGAGAAATAAAAAAAGGATCTGAGAAAGAATGGAGGAAAAAGAAGAAAAAATGAGAGAAGAAAAAGGAGAGAGAGAATTGAAAAAGAGAAAACTGGAAAAAGATAAGTGGTGACAATAAGGCAGGAGGAGGTCCATCTTCTTAAATCGCTTGACCAAGAAAAGGCTGTGAGCCCAGACAAGTTGAGCCCAAAAATGCTGAGATGATGTGCAGACCAGCTAGCAGCATTTCTGACTCGCATCTTTCAGTACTGTGTAAATGGCCTCTGTAGAAAGAGGCAAATGTAGTCCCTGTTCACAAAAAGAAGAGCAGAGCAGAAATCAGCAACTCCAGACCAGTGTCACTGCTGTCACTGCTGGCAAGATCCTTGAGACAATCTCAAGTTTTTTGACTACCACTCACTACTTTGTGACCGTCAATATGGCTTCAGGAAAGGTTACTCTGCTGCTGATTTGTTGCTAAACCTCTCCACTAAGTGGCACCAGTCACTGGATGAATCCAAAGTCAACTGTGTGGTAGCACAGGACATTGCTGGTGTTTTCGACCGGATGTGGCACCAGGGCCTCTTGGCAAAGCTGCAAGCACTGGGAGTTGCAGGCTCTATGCTACGTGATTACCTTCATGGTAGAGCTCTAAGGGTAGTTCTCAATGGAACAGAATCAGCAAGACATCGTATTGTGGCAAGTGTTCCACAAGGAAGTGTGCTTGGGCTTTTGTTATGGAATGTCTACTTCAATGACCTTCATCTCATCCCAGAATCCCATGCATATGCATACTACTGTACACTGACATTTACTTATCCAAGAGAAGAAATGCCAACTGCTCTAAGCTACGTCAATCACCAGCTAAGAGCTATATCAGCTTGGGGAAACCGATGGTAGGTAACATTTGCACCTGAGGAAACAAACATGATGGTCTCTAGGCACCATGATGGTTATGCAAGAGCAGCAGCATAAATGGGAGAGTGTTGGTATTACAACCCAGGAGTCCCAAAGGCCTGTTATCCTGGGTGTAAAGGGCGGAAAATAAACACAGCAGAAAAACTTTTGACTTGCATTATCCTTCACCAATTTAGAACAGAAGTATGTACACTATATACACTATGTACAACAATAGGTATTAGTGCACTCCAGGGTAAGCAAGGCAGAATAGAAGCCACTAGAGAGCAGACCGTGCTTCAACCAGCTCTAGAATGGGAATGACAAGTGCAGATAGGTGAGTGGTACTCACATCACCTCTGCGATTGCCAAAACTATCTTCTCATTGGCTGGAACCTGGGTACTAATTGAACGACGGGGCCCCTTCGTCAACCCTTAGTCCCCTGGTTGGGGGAGATAGTCTGTCAATGAGGGTGTGTACATGCGCCGAATAAAGGTTAGGTACTCTTTGCATGTCAGGAAGAAGTTGATGTCCCTTGGGTGAAATTCGACTCTAAACTGACCATGAAGAAATACGTTGTAAATCTTGCAAACAGGCAGCCAGGAAGCTTACAGCACTTCGACGTATCTTGCACCTGCTTGACAGTAGGGGTTGCAAGATTCTGTATAAGGCACAAGTATGCTCACACCTTGAGTATGCTCCACTTTCTGGGTTTGCCTCCCCCTCCCCCACTCATCTGCGACTGCTTGGCAGAGTAGAGAACAGAGCAAGACGTCTCTTCTCTCAACTGGACCCATCCTGGATAGATCTGTCATTTCAGCAGAGCCTTCAACACAGGAGGGATGTGGGTGGCCTTACTGTTATGTACAAGGCCAATATTGTCAAAGTACCACACTTGGCTCCACTTTGAGGACAGAGAGAAGCAAGCATCTATACCACAAGACGGACAGAAAGCAGAAACTTCACTCTGGTTGTGCCATTCTCTAGAATATCACTTCAGCTGAGATCAATTATCCCCAGGATGAGTCTAGAAGACATTTCTACAGCATAATGATGTTAACGAGATAGTTTATCAAATGAAAATATTGGCCCACAGAAGGCTCCAACTTCATCCTGTTCCCTACTTGTACGTTTCATAACAAAAATGCTTTCAAATGAGCTGATGTGGGTAACAGCTCTTAGCTTGTCAAAAAAAAAAAAAAAAAAAAAAAAAAAAAAAAAAAGTAAAAGGAGAGTGACAGACTTGAATGTACTCTAGGTAATCTCCAGGAGGAAAGAGCTAGAGAGAGAACTTTAAGAAAGAGCAAAACATAGGGAATGTGAAGACCTAGAAAGAGTGAGTGTGAGTTAGAGAGAGCACACCTCGAGTCAGAAAATAAAAAAAAAAATAACCTCACAACAGACAATAGAAGGCATTCTGGAACATCAGCCAACTACCTCTAGTGTGCCCATGTCTAACTTACCTCCATTCACAGAGGTGGAAGATATCACTTCTTACATTATAAGGTTCGACAACACTGCTGCCCACTGTAAATGGTCCACTGATACCTGGACCACTAGGTTAGCTATGCTATTCTCAGGATCTTCTTTATATATGCCACTCTCAAGATACAATCTGACTAAAATTTATTAAAAAAGGCGATACTTAAAGCGTATCAAAAAACTCAAAATTCTTACAGAAAAGATTTCAGGTATACTTGTTTAAAGTCTGGTCAGAACTTTCAGCGATTTCAAATGACTTTTTTTATTTCTGGACAGAGAGCACCGAAACTGATCACGATTATGAATCAGATTTCATGGTGGCCGACCAATTCCTGTCAGTTCTCTCACACCAAGTTCGAACTTTCGTTAGAGAAACCATACCCCGGCCGGGATTGAACCCGCGGTCAGAGTCTCAAAACTCCAGCCCGTCGCGTTAGCCACTAGACCAGCTAGCCACAATAAGATTCGTCCAACTAGGTATATTTCTACACCATAGGAAGGTTAGCACAGGCACCACTGTGACCAAAAATGCAAGTTTTTTACAGACGAATCTCCAGCTAGCGTGGCCGTGACGAACTCTAGCTCAAGTCCCTTCACTGCCGTCAACATGACTCACGAAATCGTAATGACACGATTGCAAACAAACCATACCCCGGCCGGGATTGAACCCGCGGTCAGAGAGTCTCAAAACTCCAGCCCGTCTTATTGTGGCTAGCTGGTCTAGTGGCTAACGCGACGGGCTGGAGTTTTGAGACTCTGACCGCGGGTTCAATCCCGGCCGGGGTATGGTTTGTTTGCAATCGTCTCATTACGATTTCGTGAGTCAAGTTTCGTTAGAGAACGAGAATTGATCAAAACTGATAATCTGCTTAAGCTGCAGACGTATATGCTGAGGCTCGTAACTCCTATCTGTAGGGATCAAACCCTAAAATCGATGGTTTACCAGAACCAAAGAAAAATAGGCCTCCAGTGAAAAAAAAAAAAAAACATTCAGCCCTTTACACCGACACGTCATCAATGTGGTGGTACAGGACAAAAGTCCAGATTGTCCTTCTAAGAAGACAGAAAAAGTTGGCAAATATCTTGTTGAAGGTAATAACAAGGCGCCTTTGTGTTCGGGAACCATTAATGGATTTAAATTTTCTAGTATATTACGCGACACAGGTTACGCAAATTTTACTGACAAATTATTCCTAAATGTTATATCTACTCATGATTGTCGAATCCTCTTGGATTACCTAGGCCGTACTGATAAATTTCCTTCAATACGTTGCTATATAAGATCTAAATGATTCACAGGATGGACGAAGGCTGTACTGGCCCCCATCACAACCTGTTCTGTTATAGATAATGAAAAAGGTGACATTCTTCCGTCAGAGGTAGACCTTAGATCACCATCAGATGACAAAAGTATTTACCTCCTCTCTCTTCACAGTCTGAAATACCCCTGGGCAGTTCTGTTCCTGAAACTATTATCAAAGAGGATATAAAGTCAATTCCAGGGAGAACGTACTCAAAATGACCCATGATATATTAATAAAATTGTTTATCTTATTATATTTACATTGTTTTTTCTACATTTTCATTTCTGTAAGGAGGAACCAGTGTTATCAAGTACTCTTTGAGGGTCTGATAGTGCTATTGAATCTCCACATTTATATACAGTATTAGGGACTGAAAACCTCAAAATGTCTTAAAGGCTGAAGGACTGAAGACCCCCTCCCGCCCTCCGGTTCTCCCTCCCTCCCTCCCTCCCTCATACTTTTCACTTCTCGACTGTCCCCAGTTTTAATGTCACCTATGTCAGAAAGCAGCCAGCAGCAGCAGCAGAAGCCGCCGTCACCGGCTACTGCTGCTGCACAAGAGAAATGTTTCGACAAATAAATTCATGTGGTGAAAACTCGTTCTATTGATCAACCTGTTGATACTGCATACCACAGTGGATACTGTGTACCACTAGCAAGAAATGACAATAATCCTACACCACCTGAAAACACTTCTGGAACAGAGGCACGGACATTGGCCTCTACTTCAGAACAACAGATATTAGAGTCAGCAAATAAACCCCCCCTAAATTCCATCAATAGGACATTTGTCTTTGCAAACATACAGGGTTTATAGCCCTCAAAAAAAACAACAAAATTCCTTACATCAAGGGACTGCTCACGTTGTCAAATGCAATGTTTGCAGCATTAACAGAGACCCACATAAAGGATCATTATGACAACCAAATATGGATTCTAGGTTATAACCTATTCAGATGCGACAGAATAAACAGGCACCAAAGGAGGGGGGGGGGGGGTTGGCCTGTATGTCACAGAGTCACTCATTTGCACAGAAATGCTAAATACCTTAAATGATGTAGTTGAGTTTTGGCGGTAAAGATCGAAAACCAAAACCTTGTCATTGTGGTAGTATACAAGCCTCCAGATGCAACTTCCCAGCAATTCCAGGAGTAGCTTGAGAAAATTGACCACTGTCTGGAAAATCTCCCAACTCCTGCCCCACACATCTTACTACTAGGAGATTTCAACCTGAGACACCTAAAATGGAAGAGTATAGCAAACAATGTTTTAGCAGAGATCACCCAGGGAGGCAGCTCAGATGAAAATTCGCACATACACGAACTACTAAATCTCTGCAACAAATTCACCTTAAACCAGCAAATAGTTGAGCCTACAAGACTAGAAAATACGCTGGACCTCATCTTCACTAACAATGATGATCTGATATGTAATATAACTATCATGGGCAATTCACTCAGATCACAACATAATAGAGGTACAGACATGAATGCACAGGGCTCCGGACCAGCAAAATGTGAGCAGTCATGAAGGTCTCTTCACGAAATTCACTTTCAATAACAAAAACATACATTGGAACCAAGTATACAATGTCTTAAATGAAACAACTGGGAAGATATCCTAAACAAAACGGGCCTGAACATCTGCCTTAAAAAAAATGAATTCTGTGGTTCTTGAGATCTGCTCAAGACACATTCCATTAAGAAAAAGAAAGAGAGAGATGCTCCCAATACAGACGAAGGCGAAGAGTCACAGAGCTGCTGAGTGGGTCAATATATCTGAAATACGAGGGGAAGCACTAGTCAATGAAACTGCAAATATCGAACTTAATTGTAGGAATCTTATAGGAGACAAGAATCACAGGAAGAACTAAAAGCCATAGAGGAAATTGAAAAAAACAAGACAAAATTTTTCTTCTCTTATGCCAAATCTAATGGAAAAACAACATACAGTATCGGGCCCCTGCTTAGGCAGGATGGGACATGCACAGATGATAGCCAAGAAATGAGTGAGATACTAAAGTTCCAATATGACTCGGTGTTCAGCGACCCACTGCCCACTAAGGGTCGACAATCCAAATGAATTCTTTATGACCGAAACCCAAAATTTGGTCATCCCAAAATTCTCTGATATTATTCTAACTCCACAAGATTTTGAAGAGGCAATTAATGATATGCCCATGCACTCTGCCCCAGGCCCAGACTCGTGGAACTCCGTGTTCATCAAGAACTGCAAGAAGTCCCTATCGTGTGCCTTCAACATTTTATGGAGAGGGAGCATGGACACAGGGGTCATCTCACACACAATAAAAACACATCATACCCCCACTCCACAAAGGTGGCAGTAAAGCAATAGCAAAGACCGATAGCACTAATATCCCACATAAAAATCTTTGAGAGGGTTCTAAGAAGCGAGATAGCCAACCACCTAGATTCCCATCAGTTACACAACCCTGGACAACACAGGTTTAGAGCAGGTCGCACCTATCTGTCGCAGCTACTTGACCACTATGACAAGGTCCTGAATGTTGTAGAGGATAAACAAAATACAGATGCAGTATACACAGACTTAGCAAAAGTTTTCGACAAGTGTGACCATGGTGTAATAGCACACAAAATGCGGGATAAAGGAATAACGGGAAAAGTTGGTAGATGGAACTACAACTTCCTGACAAATAGAACACAGAGTAATAGTAATCAGAGTAAAGTTTCAGGCAGCCATGGTAAACAGCTCTGTTCCACAAGGCACAGTACTCGCTCCCATTCTATTCCTCATCCTCATTTCTGACAGAGATGTAAACCATAGCTCTGTGTCTTCCTTTGCAGATGACACCCGGATTACTATGGCAATGACCTCCATCGAAGACACTGCGAGACTCCAAGCAGACATCAACCAAATCGTCGAATGAGCCACTCAAAACAATATGAAGTTCAACGAGGAGAAATTTCAACTACTCAGATATGGAAAACTTGAATTAAAAATGTGTCAGGGTATGCGACAAATTCTAATCATACAATAGAGCGGAAAAGTAATGTGAAGGACCTGGGAGTGATAATGTCAGAGGATCTCACCTTCAAAGACCACAACAATGTATCTACCTCATCCGCTAGGATGATAGGATGGATAATGAGAACCTTCAAAACTAGGGACGCTTGTGTTCTCTAGGCTGGAATACTGCTGTATACTAACGGCCCCCTTCAAGGCTGGTGACATTGCAGACCTGGAGAGTGTACAAGAGAACTTTCACGCAACACAAAAGTCGACAAGCCCACCAAACTACTGGAAGGGTTGAAGGTCCTTGATTGTATTTCCTGGAACGCAGGCGAGAGAGATACATGATAATATACACTTGGAAGGTCCTGGAGGGATTGGTACCAAACCTGCACACGAAAATCACTATATGAAAGCAAAAGACTCGGCAGGAGATGCAACATTCCCCCGATGAAAAGCAGGGGCGCCACGAGTACACAGAGAACACAATAAGTGTTCGGGGCCCAAGACTATTCAATTGCCTCCCAGCATACATGAAGGAGATTACCAATAGACCCCTGGCTGTCTTCAAGAAGGCACTGGACAGGCACCTAAAGTCAGTACCTGACCAACCGGGCTGTGGTTCGTATGTCAGCTTGCGTGCGGCCAGCAGTAACAGCCTGGTTGATCAGACCCCTGATCCACCATGAGGCCTGGTCTCAGACCGGGCAGCGGGGGCGTTGACCCCCGAAACCCTCTCCACGTATACTCCAGGTAAACCACAGCTGTGGATACTGTGAACCACAGCTGTGCATACTGTGAACCACAGCTGTGGATGTCTACCACAGCTGTGAATACTGCGTACCACAGCGGTGGGTACTGTGCACCACAGCTGTGGATACTGTGCACCACAGCTGTGGGTAATGTGTATCACAGTTGTGGGTCCTGTCTACCAAAGCTGTGGATACTGTATGTACAGCTGTGCATACTGTGAATCACAGCTGTGAATACTGTGTACCACAGCTGTTGGTACTGTGTACCACAGCGGTGGATACTGTGTACCACAGCGGTGGATACTGTGCACCACAGCTGTGGGTACTGTGCACCACAGCTGTGGGTACTGTGTATCACAGTTGTGGATCCTGTCTACCAAAGCTGTGGATACTGTACCACAGTTGTGGATACTGTCTACCACAAGCTGTGGATACTCTCTACCACAGCTGTGGATACTTCTACACCACAGCTGTGGATACTCTCTACCACAGCTGTGGATACACTCTACCACAGCTGTGGATACTCTCTACCACAGCTTTTGGATACTCTCTACCACAGCTGTGGATACTCTCTACCACAGCTGTGGATACTCTCTACCACAGCTGTGGATACTCTCTACCACAGCTGTGGATACTCTCTACCACAGCTGTGGATACTCTCTACCACAGCTGTGGATACTCTCTACCACAGCTGTGGATACTCTCTACCACAGCTGTGGATACTCTCTACCACAGCTGTGGATACTCTCTACCACAGCTGTGGATACTCTCTACCACAACTTGCCCATGAAGGAACCTCCAGTAAATTAGCCTGTTCATGGACATCAGTAAGTATCTTGCAAGTATGCAACCCATTTATCTCCTTATCCTTCATCAAGATTTATTACGTAAGCAAAACAGTCACGATAAAAAAAAAATGGAACAAGCCAGTGTATTCCTTTTCCACATTCCTACATGATCTGCAATGATTGGAAACCAGCTAAACATGTGAGGAATTAATGCTGATATTAGGTCTCTTCTGTCTTTAGGATGGATCAAGATGCTGGGAAAATAAAAATACTTCGTTAAGACCGATCCTGGAGATTATTTCTAATACTGTTATTTCTGGTACTTTGGTCTACCATCATCAAGTCATACTCAAAGAACATTCTTTGATATCTTCGTTTAGGTCAAAATGTTTCAATTATCTTCCTGCTCACAACAGTGCCAGGTTCCCGCCACAACAGTGCCAGGTACCCGCCCACAACAGTGCCAGGTACCCGCCCACAATAGTGCCAAGTTCCCGGCCACAACAGTGCCTGGTTCCCGCCCACAACAGTGCCTGTTTCCCGGCCACAACAGTGCCAGGTTCCCGCCACAACAGTGCCAGGTTCCCTGCCACAACTGTGCCAGGTTCCCTGCCACAACAGTGCCAGGTCCCCGGCCACAACAGTGCCAGGTCCCCGGCCACAACAGTGCCAGGTCCCCGGCCACAACAGTGCCAGGTCCCCGGCCACAACAGTGCCAGGTTCCCGGCCACAACAGTGCCAGGTTCCCGGACCACAACAGTGCCAGGTTCCCGGCCACAACAGTGCCAGGTTCCGGCCACAACAGTGCCAGGTTCCCGGCCACAACAGTGCCAGGTACCCGCCCACAATAGTGCCAAGTTCCTGGCCACAACAATGCCAGGTTCCCGACCACAACAGTGCCAGGTTCCCGGCCACAACAGTGCCTGGTTCCCGGCCACAACAGTGCCTGGTTCCCGGCCACAACAGTGCCTGGTTCCCGCCACAACAGTGCCAGGTTCCCGCCACAACAGTGCCAGGTTCCCGCCCACAACAGTGCCTGGTTCCCGGCCACAACAGTGCCAGGTTCCCGCCACAACTGTGCCAGGTTCCCGCCCACAACAGTGCCTGGTTCCCGGCCACAACAGTGCCAGGTTCCCGCCACAGCAGTGCCAGGTTCCCGTCCACAACGGTGCCAGGTTCCTGGCCACAACAGTGCCAGGTTCCCGCCCACAACAGTGCCAGGTTCCGGCCACAACGGTGCCAAGGTTTCCGGCCACAACGGTGCCAGTTCCCGGCCACAACGGTGCCAGGTTCCCGGCCACAACGGTGCCAGGTTCCCGGCCACAACGGTGCCAGGTTCCCGGCCACAACGGTGCCAGGTTCCCGGCCACAACGGTGCCAGGTTCCCGGCCACAACGGTGCCAGGTTCCCGGCCACAACGGTGCCAGGTTCCCGGCCACAACGGTGCCAGGTTCCCGCCACAACGGTGCCAGGTTCCTGGCCACAACAGTGCCAGGTTCGTGCCCACAACAGTGCCAAGTTTCCGGCTACAACATTCCAAGTTCCCAGCCACAACAGTGCCAAGTTCCCGGTCACAATAGTGCCAGGTTCCCGGCCACAACAGTTCCAGGTTCGTGCCCACAACAGTGCCAAGTTCCCGGCACAACATTCCAGTTCCAGCCACAACAGTGCCAAGTTCCCGGTCACAATAGTGCCAGGTTCCCGGCCACAACGGTGCCAGGTTTGTGCCAGACTAAACACTGTGATAATGACAATCTGAGAATTTTGAAAATAATAACAGTTCTACTGGCAATTACATATCACTTTAGGATAAAACCATAAGGTTCAACACTTAATTATCAACAGCTCTTTAATTTACATGTTTGTGTTGTTCTCTGCAACACAGGACTGAATTTACTGCAGTTACTGAAAATGATAAGTGTCGACTTATTGTCGTCCTAATCCTGCACACCTTAAATACATCCAGGTGACTACTGTCGCACCTTAGTAAACTCTGGTGTAGACTCGTGGGAACCAGACAACCACGATCAGCTTAGCTAGTCTGAAGTATACTGTATTTCCCATAAGTTATACATTACCAGCTATCGTAACAGCTGGCCCAGTGGCTAACTTGTCGGGCTAGAGTTTTATGACACTCTGACCGTGGGTTCTCTCCCCACCCTTGGTATGGTTTGTTAACAAGCTATGAGAAAAAACACCATCGATAATTCACAAGTGTTGATAAACTGACTGTTAGCAACATTGTGCTCATTTGTTAGGTGTGTTTAAAAGTATGAATATAAACATACCTGTCATACGGTGCGAGAGTTGTCCCACGATAACCAGTAATCCACACTTACCTGTAAAGGAAAACAAGGAAATTTATTATCTTGCTCTACCACAAGACCTAAATATAATAATCAAGTTATATTAACTATTGAAAATTATTTCATTTGACACAACCGCGCTGGGCAGGAGTTTCTTTATCATGCTGGAACAACCAGAGCTTCGTAATCAAGTGTTGCTGGAGGCTGATTATAATTATAATCAAAACTAAGCTCTAAACCACCGGGGTTATACAGTGCTGCAGGGTAGAGGTTGTAAGGTCAGTGAAGAGTACTGAAGGAAGTATAATCAGAGGTTGTGTACTAAATCCGTTGCTGTCAAAAAGTCAGTAAGTCTGTGTCAAAGGTGGGGCTGTCAGTGAGGGAAGATAAAGGGCGTTAGAGAGGTGACGTCGAAGGAAAATACTGAACAATCCAACAGATTATAATTATATAATCATGCGCTGTATAATCCCGTAGGATTATACAGTGCATGTGGGAGGGGGAGGATGTAAAGTATTCAGACTCAATTTAGGAAACTGGAGCACAGATCCAATTCCCTAGATCAAGAGCCCTTCACCAGCATCAAGGAACCTTTCTTGAGGGAACAATCCAACAGAATATGGCAAACTGAAACTGGAACCTGACAATACACACGGGCACCTCTCCATAAGATACCCATGACTGAGATGTGTGTGTCCAATGTGAAGACGAGAAAGCATAGTCTCACAACCTGATTTGCCAAAGTATGGAAAAATACACAAGTTTTGCTGTGCAGCTCAACTATTTATGATAGCAGAAGACTGATGAAATACAGTTGGACCTGTACGTTCAATTTGTGAAGTAATGTTAGTCTCTAGTCTTTGTAATGTACTGTAATGAAACCACAAACATTGTTCAGTGCTCCAAGCAACTAGTTGACTCACCATCAGTAGGGAAGGAAACTATTGATGCATAGACTTTAGCAATTGATGACTAATTACACTGCTATGTCAACCTTATTCAATGAATAAGAAATACAGGAGTTGGAACAAATTAATATGATCACCTTGTTCTTAAACATTTTTTAGTTTCAATATTGAGTTGGTCCTCCATTTGCAACTAAAATAGCACCAGTTTCATCGAAAAATTGATTCACATAACATTTGAACAGCATCCAGTGAAATTTTGAGCCATTACTCAAATCCTGCTGAAATTCTTCAACAGACAATGGTGGAGGAAACTGGTTCCAGACTTGCAGTTCCAACTGACCTTCACAGATGCTCGATAATATTTAGATCCGGTGATTGTGGAGGACAATCCCAGTGTTCACCTTCACTTTTATGTTATTCATACCAGTATCACAGAAGTTGACTGGTGTTTGCACTGACAAACTCTGGTCACATTTATATCAGGTCAACTAGGTTAAGGGAAGGAAGCCCTCCACTAGATCAATGCACTGCATCGCGTGCTTCAGTTGGCTTCATCAGCAAAGACTTTCCTTACGACTGAAAATGTCCCTCAAGCACCCTATTCCGTCGTATGTGGTTATGGAGGACTTTCGTACGCAAGTGTACGTTACGTACTCAGGACAAAGGCGTACGTGCAGGCTTTGTGGGATGTATGACCATATGGCGGCGCAATGCCCTACAAGACGTGATAAAACGACGGAAGTAAGGCGGTTTAATGTTTCAACGGAGCAGAGATCATATGCTGCTGCTACACAACATATATTGCCTCGTAAATCGTGGAGTGAGGAGGTAGAGGGTGAGGTTGAAGAATCGCCGACATGTCTAACCCTTCCTGGTGCAGTGGAGGACGTGGGCGTGGTATCGGCGACGACAGAGGAAGACCTCGTTCATACTCAGGTTGACGTGGAGCAATCTATTCAAGAAGTTCTGAATGTTTTATTGGATGCTTCCACATCTTAGGGGCTTCACGGTGGTTTAGAGGATGCAAGTGTGAAGAAGGTCGGGGCATCCGCCGGGCATATTGCTGAACATCAGGTTGTGGTCGTGGAAGTTCATAGGAACAACAGTTCTGAGGATGAGATGGATACTGGCCGCAGTTCTCGTAAGAGAGCGGTGGTGATATTTGACTCAAGATGTTTTGACACCAGGACAACGGTCAGGGAACAAAGCATGGTGCGTCGTGACCCGTAGAGACAAGGGCAAATCTACACGTGTTCAGCATGTCAAGAAGAACGACACAGGGGGGATTGGGGGAAGAAGTGGAGATATACGCAAGGGAACCAAGATTGTTAAGGTATCCAAGGGTAAACCTCCAATGAAACGTTCAAGTGTCTTACTTTAAATATAAATGGGTTACCATCTGTTGAAAAACGTAAGTATTTGGAGGTTTTGTTAAAAAATTATGTACCCGATGTCGTATTCTTACAAGAACACAATTATAAATCTTTAGGTGAATTGCTGATTCCTGAATATATTTTGTACATGGGCTGTTCTAATAGACTGAAAGGTGGTGTAGCAGTGTTAGTTAAAGAGGCTAGCCCGTTTTCTTTGCAAAGATATGAGGTGGGAGAGGAGGGGAGGGTTGTTAGGGTTGATGGGGTGTGGGGTGGGGTACGGGTGGCCTTCCTGGGGGTGTACGGACCGGCGGAAGGTGACATGCGTGTAAAAAATACGTTTTTTAGGGACGTGTTGGTGTACCATTTAAGATCACTGCCAGTCATCACGATTATTGGGGGTGATTGGAATTGCATTGATCGTCGCAAGGATGTCGAACCGAGAGGGAGAGGTTTTTTTTCAGGATATTTAGGGGATCTTTTGCGGAGTGTTAATGTTACGGATGTGGGGGATGGTGTGGGGGATGATGTGGGGGGGATGATGTGGGGGGTCATGCATACGTTCGTTAGAAGGGAGTATGCGGTAAGACTGGATCGCATATACGTTTCTAGAGGTGTCAGCGTCAGGAGTGTATGTGTGCTAAATGTGAGCTTTTCCGATCACAGAGGTGTTATGGCTGATGTTGACTGGGTAGGATTACCGAGGCGTTACACAGGTTTCTGGAAGTTGAATGTGGGTTTAATGCACAAAAGAGGTGTGAGGGAAGATTTTGTGAGTGCTTGGAGAGGATGGTGGGCTGAATGGCAGGAGGGAATTTATATAGTCGAATGGTGGGATACTGTCGGTAAGGTGAAGGTGAGGAATTTTTATCACCAGCAAGGCAAAGAAGACAAGAGAATGCAGTATAGGCTCTTGAACTATCTTGAAAATCAACTGCAAGCATGTTATACAAAAGGGTGGGGGAGTGTATCCGGTGGTTGAAATTGAAAATTTAAAACGCTTAATTAGAGACATTCACAATCGTATTTTTGATGCGGCGTGGATAGCAAGTGGAATTGATGAGGTTTTATGGGGTGACCGTCCTTGGGCGTTTGTCTTGCGAGAGCAGGGCAGACGTCGTAAGGCGACAGAATTAATGGGATTAGAGGTTCAGGAGCCATTGGGAGACTTTAGTAGGGGGCAGGTCCTTCGGTCAACGCAGGCTATGAATACCTTTGTAGACGCATGGTATGAATTGCAATACAAAAATGCTGGGATTTCTAAGGGGGCACTGGGAGAAATGGGTGAATATGTACGTTGTAATCTAGAGTACATGGACAGGTTGGCTTTGAATGGACCTATAAGTGAAGAAGAGATTAGGTTGGCTGTGGAGGGTATGAGTGTAGGGAAGTCGCCGGGGATTGACGGAATCCCTTGTGATTTTTATAAGGACAATTGGGATTGTATTCGCGACTTTTTGGTGATATTATTTAATGCCATGAAAAATAGTGGCATTATGGGACAGCAACAAAGAACAGGCGTGGTTGTTCTAGTCCCGAAAAAAATCTGGGAATTATATACATAATTATAGGGCAATTTCATTAATGTGTGGCGACTATAAAATATTTGCGAAATTGTTAGGAAATAGGATAAAACGGGTTTTGGAGAGAGTTCTGGACCAGGGACAATATGGTGTGCCAGGACGATCTATGTGTGTGGGACAAGGAATTATTCGCAGGTTCATTGAGGAAAGCGGGAGGGGTAATAAGGGTGGAATATTAGCTTTAGATTGGCACGCTGCATACGATTGCGTGGAGAGAGATGCATTATGGAAGTTTATGCAGTGGCAAGGTTTCGGAAAGGAAATTGTTAGTTGGGCACAGGTTTTGTACGAGCAGGCTAAGTTTAGGGTGCAGGTAAATGGTAGGTTGGGAAAACTTGTTAGGATGCATAGGGGATTGCGGCAGGGGTGTCCTATATCACAAATTCTTTTTGCGTTGATTCAGGACCCGTTTTTTTAGAGCCGTGAGGGGGATTGTACGACAGGATGACAAGCAAGGTTGGGTGGGGGTACAATCAGGAATTATAGGTTACGTGGACGACACTACGGTTTTATTTCGTGGAGCCAAGGTTTTAGGAAAAGTGAGCGAATTGGTGGAATGTTTCGGGAAAGCAACCGGAATGACGGTTAATAAGGAAAAATCAATGCTTATGGGGGTGGGGGATTGTGTGGGTGTGGTATTAGGCCAGAGGGAAGGCTGGCCTTTAGTAAATCAAATTAAGGTGTGTGGGATTGTGCATAGGGACAACTACAGGATGCGAGGAAGGTGAATTTAAGCGAGGCTGTAGAGAGGGTTTTAGGTCGTTTAACAGGATTGAGGGAAGGAGGCTTGTCTATACATCAGCGCGCAATTGTGAATGTGATTTTATTCAGCAAGTTGTGGCATGTGGCATGTATTTATCAGTTACATCCGTATGATGAAAAGCGTATGTTAACGCGTGTATATAGATATATTTGGGGTCCAGGTTGTGATTGGTTAACGAGGGATGTGGTGTCGCTTCCGGTTGGCCGGGGTGGCCTGGGGCTAATGAATCTGCATAATAGAATGTTAGGCATGTATGTCAAGCATAGCTACTTGAGAGAGGGTAGAATGGCTGGCACGGGTTTGACCTGGATAAGACGGGACATGGTACGTTGGTTGACCGGCACGGATGTAAAGAGATGTGAGGACATGTTGAGGATGTTAATTTATGTAAAAGATCCACGCAAGATCAAGATCGGCAAATTGGCACTGGTAGAGGGCAGGGAGGCAGTGGCTAAGGTGGAGGGAATATATCCAATGAATGTATGCATGGAAGGACGTATGGGGTCGTTTAAAAGCATTACGGTTACGAGCCAAGGTCAGGGAGATATTGTTTAAATTTTTACATAATATACTGCCGTCCGGGGAAGTTTTAGCGAATAGGCGCGTGCAGGAGGGGGGCTGTGTTGTGTGTGTGGAGATCCTGATACGGTCTTTCATGCAGTTTATTTCTGTAAGAGATTGGAACACGTAACGTTGTGGTTTGGTATGGTTTTAAGAATGGTGGGTGGGGGTGGGTTTAGTGTCTTAAGAGCTTTAAGTTTAGATGTGGGGGGGAGGGGGGGTCGAAACACCGGTACAGAATGCAATCGGATATTTAGTGACGGATTTTGTATATACGTCATGGGTATATAGGCAATTATCTGTGAGGGAGAGAATCAGAGCACTGGTAGCGATATTTTATGGTACACAGCAGCGAAATAAAGACATTACGGGAAACAGATGGTTTTTCTTATTTTCAAAGGGATATTGCAGATTCAATGTCAGGGATTTATGGGAGTTAATACCTTAAAGGGTACACGAGGCTGGCTTCTTGAATATGTATGAGTGAAGGTGGCATACGATTGGTATGGTTGTGGTATAATGTATAAATGATAGGTATGATCGTTAGTTAGGATGATGTTTTATTCAAACAAATATATATACTATTGCTTGGAAACTAATTTTTGTTCTTAAATTGACGTGGTTAAGAGAGTGGGTCTCTTGTGAAGTAAACTCGTGAATTGCATGACAGGTGTTATGTACCTTGTGCAACTTATATATATAGTTTTTCATTTTATACTTTCCTTGTATCAGCCATGTGGATGATACCTGGTAACGTTCTGCTTGGGGTCTCCTGGGATATATGTTTGGAATATGACCAAATATGAGGGTAACAATTTTGTATTATGTGTACATAATGTCTCATAATGTGTGTGTGTATATGTGATAAGAATGTGGTGTGTGTATGTTGCATAATGTTACTTGTTTGGCAGTTCAGAATTATCTCATGCTATTAAGTGGAACCCTTTGTGTAATGTACTGAATATTTTTGTATCTTTGCAGTAGTCAAGTAAATTGACTACCAGTTTCATTACATATCGTTCGTTGTTGGATATTTTGTTATATATGCACTTGTTTATGTATTATGTCTTTACAAAGGTTTTATTGACAAAATCAAACACTAAGGCATATTATTTATGAATATTTTCTTTGTTTATAATGTATATAAGAGGGTTTTAATTACGGTAACGAAGAATTTGTATATTCTTGTGTTACCTTAGGATAGGTATATAATGCATAGGGGACGGACGAATATTTATAACCGTTCTAGCGTATATATTGATAATTTTAATTATATTTTCTATGAATGTAATGACAGGTAATCCTATGTTTATTTAATGTATTGTATTGTTTTAAATAGAAAAAAAAATCGTCAGCAATTTCTATCCATTCTATACGTGTTCAATCTTGATACCTATGAACTACGTTTGAATCACAAACAACAGTCACAACATTGCGAAATATTTATAGGATAAATTCGGTACGACTTAGTGTAACGTACTCGTGTTATATCCCTTTATTGCTTTGGTGACTCACAGACTAGACTGAACAGTAACAGGGAAGGTATAAAACATGCATATATATACATGCATATATATACATGCATGCTTGTATACCCAAATATCTGGACCTCCATAACACAATCAAAAACAAAACTAAGAAAAGTAGTGACTCAAGAATACAACGAGTCTTTACACAAAGGAAGCATCAAAAACATAAATATGTAAAGGCACCCCAGTCATTTTGTACACAAAAGGTACAATAAATAACCCTAACCCCTGAATCTACAACCACACATCCATAACTAAAAAACATTCATGCCCAAACTCATATTCACGCAACTCACCCCCCCCCCAAGAGACGAGCCAGCTGTTGCCCACTGACCTACACGACAACTCACCCCCCCCCCCCCAAGAGACGAGCCAGCTGTTGCCCACTGACCTACACGACAACTCACCCCCCCCCCAAGAGACGAGCCAGCTGTTGCCCACTGACCTACACGACAACTCCCCCCCCCCCCAAGAGACGAGCCAGCTGTTGCCCACTGACCTACACGACAACTCACACCCCCCCCCCCAAGAGACGAGCCAGCTGTTGCCCACTGACCTACACGACAACTCACCCCCCCCCCCAAGAGACGAGCCAGCTGTTGCCCACTGACCTACACGACAACTCACCCCCCCCCAAGAGACGAGCCAGCTGTTGCCCACTGACCTACACGACAACTCACCCCCCCCCAAGAGACGAGCCAGCTGTTGCCCACTGACCTACACGACAACTCACCCCCCCCCAAGAGACGAGCCAGCTGTTGCCCACTGACCTACACGACAACTCACCCCCCCCCCAAGAGACGAGCCAGCTGTTGCCCACTGACCTACACGACAACTCACCCCCCCCCCAAGAGACGAGCCAGCTGTTGCCCACTGACCTACACGACAACTCACCCCCCCCCCAAGAGACGAGCCAGCTGTTGCCCACTGACCTACACGACAACTCCCCCCCCCCCAAGAGACGAGCCAGCTGTTGCCCACTGACCTACACGACAACTCACCCCCCCCCAAGACGAGCCAGCTGTGCCCACTGACCACACGACAACTCACCCCCCCAAGAGACGAGCCAGCTGTTGCCCACTGACCTACACGACAACTCACCCCCCCCCCCCCCGCAAGAGACGAGCCAGCTGTTGCCCACTGACCTACACGACAACTCACCCCCCTCCCCCCAAGAGACGAGCCAGCTGTTGCCCACTGACCTACACGACAACTCACCCCCCCCCCCGCAAGAGAACGAGCCAGCTGTTGCCCACTGACCTATCACGACAACTCACCCCCCCCCCCCCAAGAGACGAGCCAGCTGTTGCCCACTGACCTACACACAACTCACCCCCCCCCCCCCAAGAGACGAGCCAGCTGTTGCCCACTGACCTACACGACAACTTATTCGGCATGCCCGAATATTTATTCACAGATTCACAAGGGTTTCAAAAGTGAGCCTTTTATAACCGTCCGAAAAACCCTGCTAGCTGTAAATAATGTGTGTGTGTGTGTGTGTGTGTGTGTGTGTGTGTGTGTGTGTGTGTGTGTGTGTGTGTGTGTGTGTACTCGCCTAGTTGAGGTTGCGGGGGTCGAGTCCGAGCTCCTGGCCCCGCCTCTTCACTGACCGCTACTAGGTCACTCTCCCTGAGCCGTGAGCTTTATCATACCTCTGCTTAAAGCTATGTATGGATCCTGCCTCCACTACATCGCTTCCCAAACTATTCCACTTACTGACTACTCTGTGGCTGAAGAAATACTTCCTAACATCCCTGTGATTCATCTGTGTCTTCAGCTTCCAACTGTGTCCCCTTGTTACTGTGTCCAATCTCTGGAACATCCTGTCTTTGTCCACCTTGTCAATTCCTCTCAGTATTTTGTATGTCGTTATCATGTCCCCCCTATCTCTCCTGTCCTCCAGTGTCGTCAGGTTGATTTCCCTTAACCTCTCCTCGTAGGACATACCTCTTAGCTCTGGGACTAGTCTTGTTGCAAACCTTTGCACTTTCTCTAGTTTCTTCACGTGCTTGGCTAGATGTGGGTTCCAAACTGGTGCCGCATACTCCAATATGGGTGTTACGGTTCAAATCTTAATCTTTAGCCAGGTTAGTGCACTCCGTAACAACACGCTTCATAGAATGAAAGGATATGGTTCCAAACTTAGAAATGTAAGGCACAAATAATAGTCACTCAGTCTTTTCAAGTTTCTTTTTATTTAAAAGCTTAAATACTTTAGATATTCATAAATATCTATTAAATATCACTGTCAGAAACTTTCCTTCACACAAGAAAACTCTTAAATAGAATGTACATGTCAATATGGTCACTACACTTGATAATGATCAGAGGAATATTACCGCTTCCTCAATAGTACATTACTTGTGTGCAAGTACATATATTGAGAATTAACACTTTCACTGAGTAACTCCCTGGCATAAGGAATAAAATCACAAAGTTCTAAGCTTGACACTGGTCGTCACAAACGTAACCTGAAGATAACAGTATATGCTTGTCAGAAGACTTCACAATAAACCACAAGCTGGATCAGGAGTTTCTATAACCCAATTCTCTATCCATGTGAGAATAAGGCGGAGTACTAGGAGGGTAGCTCAGTCAATGCACACTGAGTCAGCAGAGAGAGTGAGCTGCCATATACAGTAAATTCCTTCATGACATCAACTCGTCAAAAGGGGGAGAGGGTAGAGCGGTGCAAACTACCCCACCAATGAGATACCTTGTTATAAACCTTAGCCAGGTGTACCTACCTAACACATTACTCAAGATATATATATATATATATATATATATTTTAATATATATATATATATATATATATAATATATATAAATATATATATATATATATAAAATATACATCATACCCGGGGATATTCCTAACTCAGATAATATTATAAACTAGTGGAATCTTTAATTTAGCTAATATTAAAGAAACCCAGAGTATAATATTAAGTGGATAATACATATAAATTAATCACATTATGACATTGGTCATAACAATGGGCCTAACGTACACGGTGTACAGGGTCCTGAATGATTCCTTATTAAGATGTCGGAATGCTGTTCTGAGGTTTGCTAGGCGTCCATATGCTGCAGCAGTTATTTGGTTGATGTGCGCTTCAGATGTGCCTGGGGTTATACTCACCCCAAGATCTTTTTCCTTGAGTGAGGTTTG
>NC_069488.1:20915053-20935234 GCF_026875155.1 Cherax quadricarinatus | reverse complement strand
GACCTTTAAAAACTTGTCCTTTCTTTTATCCAAAAAATTTTAAAAATAAAAACCTTTTTTTAAGATTTTCCTTTATAATTTATTTCAACGGGGAAAAATTTTTCCCACTTTTTAGTTGGGGAAGAAGTGGTCAACCTGCCAACCAACGGGAAGTGTTGAAGGAGAGGACTGAAACGGTTCTTGGGTGCCTTCTGATCTACCTTTTATTATTTTATTATCACACCGGCCGATTCCCACCAAGGCAGGGTGGCCCGAAAAAGAAAAACTTTCACCATCATTCACTCCATCACTGTCTTGCCAGAAGGGTGCTTTACACTACAGTTTTTAAAACTGCAACATTAACACCCCTCCTTCAGAGTGCAGGCACTGTACTTCCCATCTCCAGGACTCAAGTCCGGCCTGCCGGTTTCCCTGAATCCCTTCATAAATGTTACTTTGCTCACACTCCAACAGCACGTCAAGTATTAAAAACCATTTGTCTCCATCACTCCTATCAAACACGCTCACGCATGCCTGCTGGAAAGTCCAAGCCCCTCGCACACAAAACCTCCTTTACCCCCTCCTCCAACCCTTCCTAGGCCGACCCCTACCCCGCCTTCCTTCCACTACAGACTGATACACTCTTGAAGTCATTCTGTTTCGCTCCATTCTCTCTACATGTCCGAACCACCTCAACAACCCTTCCCTCAGCCCTTGGACAACAGTTTTGGTAATCCCGCACCTCCTCCTAACTTCCAAACTACGAATTCTCTGCATTATATTCACACCACACATTGCCCTCAGACATGACATCTCCACTGCCTCCAGCCTTCTCCTCGCTGCAACATTCATCACCCACGCTTCACACCCATATAAGAGCGTTGGTAAAACTATACTCTCATACATTCCCCTCTTTGCCTCCAAGGACAAAGTTCTTTGTCTCCACAGACTCCGAAGTGCACCACTCACTCTTTTTCCCTCATCAATTCTATGATTCACCTCATCTTTCATAGACCCATCCGCTGACACGTCCACTCCCAAATATCTGAATACGTTCACCTCCTCCATTACTCTCTCCCTCCAATCTGATATTCAATCTTTCATCACCTAATCTTTTTGTTATCCTCATAACCTTACTCTTCCTGTATTCACCTTTAATTTTCTTCTTTTGCACACCCTACCAAATTCATCCACCAATCGCTGCAACTTCTCTTCAGAATCTCCCAAGAGCACAGTGTCATCAGCAAGGGCAGCTGTGACAACTCCCACTTTGTGTGTGATTCTTTATCTTTTAACTCCACGCCTCTTGCCAAGACCCTCGCATTTACTTCTCTTACAACCCCATCTATAAAATATATTAAACAACCACGGTGACATCACACATCCTTGTCTAAGCCTACTTTTACTGGGAAAAAATTTCCCTCTTTCCTACATACTCTAACTTGAGCCTCACTATCCTCGTAAAAACTCTTCACTGCTTTCAGTAACCTACCTCCTACACCATCACTTGCAACATCTGCCACATTGCCCCCCTATCCACCCTGTCATACGCCTTTTCCAAATCCATAAATGCCACAAAGACCTCTTTAGCCTTATCTAAATACTGTTCACTTATATGTTTCACTGTAAACACCTGGTCCACACACCCCCTACCTTTCCTAAAGCCTCCTTGTTCATCTGCTATCCTATTCTCCGTCTTACTCTTAATTCTTTCAATTATAACTCTACCATACACTTTACCAGGTACACTCAAACAGACTTATCCCCCTATAATTTTTTGCACTCTCTTTTATCCCCTTTGCCTTTATACAAAGGAACTATGCATGCTCTCTGCCAATCCCTAGGTACCTTAGCCTCTTCCATACAATTTATTAAATAATTGCACCAACCACTCCAAAACTATATCCCCACCTGCTTTTAACATTTCTATCTTTATCCCATCAATCCCGGCTGCCTTACCCCCTTTCATTTTACCTACTGCCTCAAGAACTTCCCCACACTCACAACTGGCTCTTCCTCACTCCTACAAGATGTTTTTCCTCCTTGCCCTATACACGAAATCACAGCTTCCCTATCTTCATCAACATTTAACAATTCCTCAAAATATCCTTCCATCTTCCCAATACCTCTAACTCTCCATTTAATAACTCTCCTCTCCTATTTTTAACTGACAAATCCATTTGTTCTCTAGGCTTTCTTAACTTGTTAATCTCACTCCAAAACTTTTTCTTATTTTCAACAAAATTTGTTGATAACATCTCACCCACTCTCTCATTTGCTCTCTTTTTACATTGCTTCACCACTCTCTTAACTTCTCTCTTTTTCTCCATATACTCTTCCCTCCTTGCATCACTTCTACTTTGTAAAAAACTTCTCATATGCTAACTTTTTCTCCTTACTACTCTCTTTACATCATCATTTCCACCAATCGCTCCTCTTCCCTCCTGCACCCACTTTCCTGTAACCACAAACTTCTGCTGAACACTCTAAACTACATTTTAAACCTACCCCATACCTCTTCGACCCCATTGCCTATGCTCTCATTAGCCCATCTATCCTCCAATAGCTGTTTATATCTTACCCTAACTGCCTCCTCTTTTAGTTTTAATAACCTTCACCTCTCTCTTCCCTGATGCTTCTATTCTCCTTGTATCCCATCTACCTTTTACTCTCAGTGTAGCTACAACTAGAAAGTGATCTGATATATCTGTGGCCCTCTATAAACATGTACATCCTGAAGTCTACTCAACAGTCTTTTATCTACCAATACATAATCCAACAAACTACTGTCATTTCGCCCTACATCATATCGTGTATACTTATTTATCCTCTTTTTCTTAAATATGTATTACCTATAACTAAACCCCTTTCTATACAAAGTTCAATCAAAGGGCTCCCATTATCATTTACACCTGGCACCCCAAACTTACCTACCACACCCTCTCTAAAAGTTTCTCCTACTTTAGCATTCAAGTCCCCTACCACAATTACTCTCTCACTTGGTTCAAAGGCTCCTATACATTCACTTAACATCTCCCAAAATCTCTCTCTCTCCTCTGCATTCCTCTCTTCTCCAGGTGCATACACGCTTATTATGACCCACTTCTCGCATCCAACCCTTTACTTTAATCCACATAATTCTTGAATTTACACATCATATTCTCTTTTCTCCTTCCATAATGATCATTTAACATTACTGCTACCCCTTCCTTTGCTCTAACTCTCTCAGATACTCCAGATTTAATCCCATTTATTTCCCCCCACTGAAACTCTCCTACCCCCTTCAGCTTTGTTTCGCTTAGGGCCAGGACATCCAACTTCTTTTCATTCATAACATCAGCAATCATCTGTTTCTTGTCATCCGCACTACATCCACGCACATTTAAGCAACCCAGTTTTATAAAGTTTTTCTTCTTCTCTTTTTTAGTAATTGTATACAGGAGAAGGGGTTACTAGCCCATTGCTCCCGGCATTTTAGTCGCCTCATACGACACGTATGGCTTACGGAGGAAAGATTCTTTTCCACTTCCCCATGGACACTAGAAGAAATAAAAAAGAACAAGAGCTATTTAGAAAAAGGAGAAAAATCTAGATGTATGTATATATATATATATGCATGTGCGTGTCTGTGAAGTGTGACCAAAGTGTAAGTAGGAGTAGCAAGATATCCCTGTTATCTTAGCGTGTTTATGAGACAGAAAAAGAAACCAGCAATCCTACCATCATGCAAAACAGTTACAGGTTTTTGTTTCACAGTCATCTGGCAGGACGGTAGTACTTCCCTGGGTGGTTGCTGTCTACCAACCTACCTACCTGATTAATTGTACAGGACACTCATCTTTGCAGTGGTAAAGTACCTGCATTCCTGTCATCTGGACTGACTATTCAAGGCTATAGCCTCTGTGAAGAACTAGTCGTTGGGTTGTCACTAAACACCTGTGACCCCCCCCCCCACATCAGCAACAGCTACAATTTCTACAAGACGGTGTCAACCTCAACCAGACACCCCAGTATCACTGTATATATTAGCGTTGAATTCAAATGTCATTTTTCCATTTCATTTTTCATTTTTCTTTCAAGTAGGATACCTGGAGACCTGGAGAGAGTTTCGGGGGTCAACGCCCCCGCGGCCCGGTCTGTGACCAGGCCTCCTGGTGGATCAGCGCCTGATCAACCAGGCTGTTGCTGCTGGCTGCACGCAAACCAATGTACGAGCCACAGCCCGGCTGATCAGGAACTGACTTTAGGTGCTTGTCCAGTGCCAGCTTGAAGACTGCCAGGGGTCTGTTGGTAATCCCCCTTATGTGTGCTGGGAGGCAGTTGAACAGTCTCGGGCCCCTGACACTTATTGTATGGTATCTTAACGTGCTAGTGACACCCCTGCTTTTCATTGGGGGGATGGTTTCATCGTCTGCCAAGTCTTTTGCTTTCGTAGTGAGTGATTTTCGTGTTGCAAGTTCGGTACTAGTCCCCCTAGGATTTTCCAGGTGTAAAATAATCATGTATCTCTCCCTCCTTTCGTTCCAGGGAATACAGGTTTAGAAACCTCAAGCGCTCCCAGTAATTGAGGTGTTTTATCTCCGTTATGCACGCCGTGAAGGTTCTCTGTACATTTTCTAGGTCGGCAATTTCACCTGCCTTGAAAGGTGCTGTTAGAGTGCAGCAATATTCCAGCCTAGATAGAACAAGTGACCTGAAGAGTGTCATCATGGGCTTGGCCTCCCTATTTTTGAAGGTTCTCATTATCCATCCTGTCATTTTTCTAGCAGATGCGATTGATACAATGTTATGGTCCTTGAAGGTGAGATCCTCCGACATAATCACTCCCAGGTCTTTGACGTTGGTGTTTCGCTCTATTTCGCTCTATTTCAATGTTTTATTTTGCATTAATAAATAATAAAGTGTATCTTTGTGAATTATTTCTTTTTTTATTCATTAATTTTCCTGAGGAGGAGTCAGCCTTGGTAATACTGTCTGAAGTTGTTACAGGGCGAGTAAGCCTTACATATTTTTACGTTTTTAAAAATAGACATTTTCTTCATCCTCTATGTTTTTTTTTTCAAAATTTAAATGTAAAAACATGTAATAACAATAAAATGAACCCACACCAACACACCAAGTTGGGTTTCCCAAACCCAACCGGCGTAAGTCGAAATGGACGAAATCGAACCTTTGGGGAAAATTTCCGACATATTGGGTAGGGCTAATGTCAAAATTTCCTATTAAACTCCCACAAAAACTGTAATTAAATTACAACAACACTTTTTTTCCCAAATTTACTGCTATTGTTGTTTTTTTTTTTTTTTTTTTTTATCAAAACCCCCCCCGATTTCCCCCAAGGCAGGTGGCCCGAAAAAGAAAAACTTTTTACCATATTTACTCCTCCTGTTTGCGAAGGGGGCTTTACACTACAGTTTTTAAACTGCAACTTAAAACCCCCCTTCAGAGTGCAGGCCTGTCTTCCCATCTCCAGGGGTCAGCCCGGGCCCGCCGGGTTTTTTGAATCCCCTTTATAAATGTTACTTTGCTCCACCCAACAGCATCAATATTTAAAAACCATTTGTCCCATTCACTCCCATCAAACACCTCAAACATGCCCGGGAATCCAAGCCCTCGCAACCAAAAAACCTCCTTACCCCTCCCCCCCCCCCCCTTCCTAGGCGACCCCTACCCGCCTTCCCTTTTATCAGACTGATACACTCTTGAAATCATTCGTTTCGCTCCATTCTCTCTCTGTCCGAACCACCTCAACAACCCTTCCTCAGCCTTGGACAAACAGTTTTGGTAATCCCCCCTCCCCCAACTTTCCCAAACTACGAATTCTCTGCATATTTCACACACACATTGCCCCTCAGACATGACATCTCCACTGCCTCCAGCCTTCTCTCGCTAATTGTTGTATTTTAATTATTTTATGTACTGTATAAAATTATACATGGTAAGTGAAAATGTATATTGATATTGTTAATTTTACATCGCATACAGTATCAACAATACTATTATCCTTTATGTAATTGTCGACAACAGTGGAATGGGAGAATACCACTGGTAAGTGTCATCCCTGCCAGAATGTGTGAACCTATACCCTAAGTAAAGAGAAACAACTGGGAAACAAGTGTAATACGATCCTTCTGGCTGGCTGCTAGGTGGCCAGGTCCTGTGGTTGGCCGGGTGGGTGGCTGGCTGGAAGAGTGGGTGGCCGGTTGGCTGCTAGTTTGGTGGCATGGATGGGATGCTGGATGGGTGGGAGTTGCGGATGGGTTCTGATGGTGGAGGTGGTTTGCTGACTGGCTGAGCGAATGTGCCTGTCTCTTTGGTATCCTCTCTCTCAGTATCTCTCTCTGTGTCTCTACTCTGTATCTCTCTAACTTTCTCACTGTTACAACTAAGTCAAGTTTATCATACATATATCAATACCTAGATAACCCAAAAAATCCAGACACAGTGCTATAGCAGTGGATCTTGACTCCAGTGCCCTAAATTAATAATAATATTAATAAATATAATTATTACAATAATACATATGTACTTAAATATTAATAATATTATTATTAAGCTATAATAAATAATCTTTCACTCATTACTTACCTAAAATAGCTGTAGTTTAATGTAGTAGAGGTGAGTAAACAAGATAAATGAATAAATGAGATAGAGAATGAGAATGTGAGTACACGAGTTAATGTAAACAAACCTTATTGCTGTTTTGTTTTACCCAGGCCCGGACATGAACGGTTTCCTGTTCAACTGTCCGGCCGACCAGAAAATATCTCATATATTTTAATTAATATGTTTTATGTAGCATGTTTATTATATAATTTTGAAAAAAAAAAATCATAGAATGGATTAAGCAAAATGTCTATATTAACGTCTTATTATACACATTTACTGCACCTCAGTGAGTTTATTATTGTTATCAACATTATTAATATTGCCAACTTCAAGACCAAGTACACTCTTAATGATGTGGCCTGAGACAGACAAGCAGACACATACAGACAGAAAGACAGACACACAGGTAGACACAGACACAGGTAGACACAAAGACAGACACAGGTGGTGTCAGAAAGACACACGAGGTAGACAGACACACACTAGGTTAGACAGAAAGACACACAGGTAGACAAGACACACTAGAAGACACTCTGATAGACACCGGCACAGATCCAGACGATATACAGGCAGACAGATACAGACAGGTTTATGTGCAACAGTGAAAGCAAATAGAGAGTTTGAGAGAAAAGCCTTCATGCCACAATCTCCAGTGCAAGATTCAGACTTTCTCTTATGGGCCATGGTGAAATTTACTGTCCAGTTATGTGACATTTAATACAGTAGATGCTGCTGAGAAGGGCAGGTACTTCAAACTGATGCTGCCTGCATGACACATTGTCCGCCGCGAGTATTTGTCAAATAATTTAACAGCGTGTGCATCAGCCGCCCAGCCCAGCTTCCAGATGCAAAAGAAACAAAAAAAACGGTGTAAGTTTGAGTGGACGTATGTCAAGGAGGACGTAAGTTGGATTGGTAGGTTTCATGCACCCACAGTACATAAAAATTGACATAAATATGAGATTTTTTTTACGCAGCTGTTGCAGAATTGTTGGAACAATTAGGTTTTCTCTAGTCCAAACACCACTTTACTTAACCCTTTGATTGATCGAACGTATAAATATTGTTCTACGAGCCAATGTTTCCTTCTGACGTATTTTATATGCACAAATTCTAGCGGCCAAATCAACGGAAAGGCCTGGTAGGCCTACAAATGAGAGAGAATGGGTCTCAGTGGGTCGGTGTGCACCTGTGAAAAAAATATGGGACCCAGCGGTGCATTGTGGGAGATGCCATCTGTTAGTCCATTTTCAAACCATGCCTCCTACGTAAGAAGTTCCTCACTGTTTGTCCTCGCGGATTAGGAGGTCGTTTAGTTCCCAAATGATAGCTCTAACAGCGATGAAAATGTCAGTGACAGTGAAATCCAGGGTTTGAAGTGAGTGTTACCGAAAACAGTGCCCAGGTATAACGAATTAGTGGATGAAAACCCCAGATGACCCACAACCTTCCCCCCCCAACAACCCACGGGTGCAGGTGCCGCTAGTTTCAGTTCACGTTTTCGCCTGTACCAGGGACGAAAGAGGAACAAATTGTGTTGTGTACAACACCCAGATGATAGCAGCTGAATGTGATAGTGATTTCAAGTCCATTGAAAGCAGTTCAGTGACAGTGATGTGAATATTCCCAGTGAACGCAGTATGTAATGACGTAGCATGCAGTCTGGTAGAGTTTCATATGTTGTTCCAAGGGGAAAGGAGAAACTCTGTAGCACATCCCGTGTCCTACACCAAGACCTGATAGTGAATATGACATATTGTAACGATTGGTCTGAATAATGCGAGTGAGGAGCAGGCAGTGGTGGTGATAGTGAGGTGGCACGGCCCATGTAACACCATCAGCGGGCCACGCTTCTACCCACAGCTGCTGACTCTGTCACAACAACCAGCCTCACCCGACCCCCACACTTCCCACAACCTGCACTCCCACAACCTGCACAACCACAACCCCGGTACAATATCCAGACACGCCACCAGCAACAGCATCTGGGATTGGCAGGACGGTGGACGAGCATGTTCCCAGTCCCCATGACTTTGATGAACCACCAAAGTGGAATAAAGCCATCATGTTCACGTTGGGGAACAATGCCAGTGAACTGGACTGCTTTAAGGATATTCTTTGATGAACCCCTGATGGACATCATGTCAGGGAAAAAACGCATACGTGTGATTTACACCATGGAAAATACAATTCTCCTCTAAACCAAAATCACGGCTACACAAGTGAAGGAGACAACTGTGGCAGAGAAGTACCTATATTTTGGGTAGAAAGACACGTAAGCAAACACTATAACATATTTATTAGAAAACATTTCGGATCCTATCCAGGACCGAAACGATTTCAAAAAATATGTTATAGTGTTTGCTTACGTGTCCTTTCTAAAACAACTTGTCGTATTTATTACCAATGTTTATACCGACAATTTTATGCCACAATAATGCTTATGCCCGACATGTGTATAAGCACACTGTCACCACATACTGGGCAACAGAACGCCTGATTTCGAACTCCAGGTTTTAGTGACATTTATAGGTGTCAATCGGTTTCCTGATACTGTTACGTATGTTTACACTTTCCTACCAATCCAGGCCCTGACAGAAGCAACATGTTAATATAGATAAGAAATGTGTTTATTGTACCTGAAGACAAAGTGCTGCAATGTAATTTTATATCCCTACAGGAAGTGTTATTGATGAGTCCTTGATTTTATTCAAGGAAGACATCTCATTCCAAGCAATATATACCAAGCCAGAGGAATATGCTTTGGTATAAAAGCTATTGTACTGT
Source organism: Cherax quadricarinatus (assembly GCF_026875155.1). NCBI lineage: Eukaryota > Metazoa > Arthropoda > Malacostraca > Decapoda > Parastacidae > Cherax > Cherax quadricarinatus. The sequence goes on along the minus strand of NC_069488.1, from coordinate 20,925,859 downwards.
GTGATTGCAGAAGTGGTCTAATTTGGATATCATTGTGTACACTGCAGAAATACTTTGATAGATACCATGAATTATTGGGTAACTCTGGTGAAGTGGAATCGAACAATGATGGGAACCAAATCTTGGTAAGGGCAATGTTATTTACTGATAACCTGGTACACAGCCCCTTACTACAGTGATTTTTCTGCGAGTGACTTTAACAGACTTGTTGTGGCACAGTGCGTCGTAATCGTAAACATATAGCCAAGTTCGAACCGCTGGCACTCGCAGAGGGTGGGTTCAAGCCTTTGCTGCCAATGACATCATGGCCATTTCGGTGGCATTACGATACGTGATTTCACATTATTACATCATTTCCACCGAAACGAAATGGTAACACATGGCAGGCACAACAGAGAGACCTATGAACCCATTCTAAAGCCTGCAGCTGTCATGGACTACAACCTCAATATGCGCTTAGGTGGAACAAATGTGTCAATGCAGATTGGTTTGCAGACTGTGTACGCAAAGTTCTGAGTGGTATATAAAACTTTTTTTCCATCTTGTTGATATCTCTATGCTGAATGCTTATCACATATACAATTTTGAAGACCAACCAAAACACCAAAATAATGGTGAATTTTGCCTTGTCAAGTATCAGACAAATAATTGCAAAGTACCAAGGAGCAACACCTGCAATAGACCACGCCCTACGAAAATACCCACCACACGTCATCTTCATTTCAGGCCTGGTGATACACTACCCCCGTGCAACTGCCTCCTACAACTACCAAGAAAAATGCTCAGAAGAGGTGTTACGTAGTATGCATACCACAAAAACGCCCACAAACACTCAGAGACACTCGATTTAATGTGTGAGAGTGGTCAAGTGCCCCCCTGCATACACCCATGTTTCAAAGATATCCACAAGCTGCAGCAATCTAGAACTGTTTAGTGATGTACAATGTATAATATATTATGAATAACAAGTAGTAATAAACATTGTTTATGTAATGTTTGTTATGTGTAAACTAAGTGTATACACAAACTAATAGTGATTAAATTTGTTCAGTTATTGTGTTGTAACAATGAGTGATATTTGAACAATGCACCTTACAATTGGTCTCACAGGCCACATAAGTTACCTGGAACAGAAAAATATGAAAAATGCAAGAAACTTTTTGAATTAACGTAAATAAACGAATACCGGGTGGGCGGCATTCGCATGCTGAAGGCCAAACGCACGACACAATCCGCAAACTTTGCGGCTCTATATTCACGGTAACGTACTGATGGCAAAAAAAATTTATTTAGGCTTAAACACTCAGAAAAGTATTCCTAAAATTTCATAAGAAAAAATAATTTTCTTTTTTTTTCGAATATTTGGCGACATAGAATGACAGTTTCAGAGAGGGGCCTGAAACAGTCAAAGGGTTAACTGTAGAAAAATACAGTGGAACCTCTACTTGTGAGTGCATCCACATGCGAGTTTTTCCAAGTATGAGCAGTCGATCGTCGATTTTTTGCTTCTCTACTCGAGCCTAATTTCCATAAGTGAGCAGACCTCAAGGCAGGTTCCTTGATGCTGGTGAGGGGCTCTTGCTCTTGATCTAGGGAATTGTATCACATTTTTTGTTGGACCAAATAGTACCATAAATAGGATCAATAAAACCATATGGGTACTCATATGGTACTGATTGTATTCAACACAATAAACACAAATAATAAATTCATCAATAATTTGTTTACAATAAATTTTTACAACAAAAATAAGCAAAAGAGTTGTATATTAGTATGTTCCTATTATAAATTTACAAATGCACAGCCACCTCGACATATTCCTTGCTGGTGGATGACAAGCACTTTTACTTGGAAAATTGCGAGTCAGTGACTTTGCATCGCCACTCATTTTGGCTAGTGCCTTGTGGTCATCAGCATCTCCAACTGACCATTGGTACATGGTGTATCATATGATACATACAGCAAACCATATGTGTACATTGTACTGTATGGTATAGGGTACCATATGGTACAGGATACCAAATGGTGGCAGGGTACAATATGTGTGCAGCAAACCAAAGGTACAGGAACACCATACGATACAGAAACAGTGGAACCCTATGGAATAAGTCACCCTGAATTTTCTGGGTTATCCTATTGATTATTAATACATAGCGCAATTTATGATAATCTATGTAACTCTAATTGTAGTACCACCTGAATACACTTACTCAGGTACAACATGTTGCATCGAGTAAGTTTTTATATAGGTATACACAAATAAAGTTACATAGAATACATACTAGCAGCATATGTTTGGAGAACCTAGGATAACCCCAAAAACGTCAGACAGACTACTTCCATTAGGGTTCCCAGTACCCTGTAACCATATGGTACCATATGATATATATGTACCATAACGGTACAATGTGGTACTATAGGTAAAATTAACTATATGGTACATTGTACCATATAATACCATTGTACCATATGATACCATTGTATGACATGGCACCATTGTACCATATGGTACAATGGTACCATATGGTTCAAAACCATAGAACTCCTCTTCAGATCCACTTCCATCAGTCTTAGAACTGTAAGTTGTGAAGAGGAGAGTCAGAATTTGCCAGGAGAGTGAGTGGGGAGTGAGAGGTTCCTTGCCGCCAGGCATAGTGAACAAAGCTACTTTGGCGGCGTTCCCACAATGCCATGCAGGTGTCCACATTTTTTCTATAGTGCACACACTGACCACCCAGACCCATTCTCTCAGATGTAGGCCTACCAGCCTTCTTGCTCTAAATTTGATGCCACTAGAATTTTGGCATAGATCTACGGTTTGGACCCTCAACGTAAAGCCATAGATCTATGGCACGGACCCTGAAAGGGTTAATGTACACCAAAAGTGAGAGAAATCTATGCATAAATAATGGAGTTCACTTCTCAGCAATTAGCTACACCTTAGCGGTATTTTCATATGGTTTTTATGGTTGTATTCTTAGTTTTTTGGTCTCATTTGGTAGAATGGAAGATATATTACAGAAATAGATATGATTTTGATTGCTTTCACGATGAAAAGCACCTTGAAATTGGGCTCAACGTAGGAGAAATGTTCGATTGTTTTGGCTATGTTCAAGAGTAAACAAATGACATCACTGTCTATTCCAATATGCAGTTGTGAGTGGGTTGACATTATTTATACAATTATTACAGTAAGGCATAACAATAAATCTTATATTTTTTGTGTGAATAAAAATTACAAATTATTTATATTGTAATACTAATAATACGTAATAATAATATGTATAATAATGTGTATAATAATAATACATATAATAATATGCATAATAATAATAGTAAAATAATAGTATGTAATACAATAATAATAATAATAATAATAATAATAACACGTATGATAATAATACATATATAATAACAATGTACTACATAATAATAATTATAATAATAGACGGCTTCAAAAGGCCATCACTAGATGGCAATGTTTACCACAACAAAGAAGAAGGAGCAGTTGTGGCCGCCTCCATCTGTTACATAACGACATATTTTATTCATTCTAGAGTGTATATCAGGTTTCTATGTTATTTATATTGTTTATTATTTCATACTAGATGAACTGTGATAGATAAGTAAGCTGTAGAGTTGATGATAGTGAAATATTCAAGGAGTATTTTGTCCTGTCTCCAGACAAACTCTCGTTGGCCACTGTCACAGCCACATATATGACATAATGTATATTCTTCATTCTAGAGTATATGTTGGACTATCTTATTGAAACTTGGGCAATATATCCCCTCATGGAAGGTTCCTTGATGTTGGTGAGGGGCTCTTGATTTAGGGAATTGGATCTGTGCTCCAGTTCCCCGAATTAAGCCTGAATGCCTTCCACATCCCCCCCTCCCCTGGGCGCTGTATAATCCAATGGGTTTAGCGCTTCCCCCTTGATTATAATAATAATAATAAATGGGCAATATATGATGGAAAGATGCTTCTTAATGTACACAAAATATGAAAGAAATCAGACCATAAATAACGGAGTTCACTTCCAGCCATTAGCCGCCCCTTAGCGGTATATTTTCGTATGGTTTTTATGGTTGTATTCTCGTTTTTTGGTCTCATTTGATAGAATGGAATATATACTACAGAAACAGATATGATTTTGCTTGATTTCATGACGAAAAGAACCTTGAAATTGAGCTCAAAGTAGCGGAACTGTTTGATTTTTGCCGATGTTCAAGACTAAACAATTGATGTCATTGTCCAATGTGTGTCCAGCTGGTCAGTCTATTAATGGGTTGACATTATTTATACAATTATTACAATAACGCAGTAGTCTGCATAACAGTAAATCTTCTATTATAAGAATACGTATATATTAATTAAAAATAATAATACGCAATAATAATACAGTGGACCACCGCCTTACGAACGCATCGCGTTACGTTAAATCCACCATACGAAGCATTTGAATGCAAAAATTTTGCCTCGCCTCACGATAAAAAACTCGCCTTACGTGATTCGTCCGGGATGCATCCCATGTGTGGCCCCAGCTGCCCCGTGGGTGCCAGTGTTTACAAGCCAGCCAGTGCAGTCGCATCTAAGCATACATTCGGTACATTTCATATTATCACAGTATTTTTAGTGCTTGTAACTGCAAAATAAGGCACCATGGGTTCCAAGAAAGCATCTAGTGCCAACCCTGTGGTAAAAAGGGTGAAAATTACTATGGAAATGAAGAGAGAGATAATTGCTAAGTACGAAAGCGGAGTGCGTGTCTCGGAGCTGGCCAGGTTGTATGTCAAACCCCAATCAACCATCGCTACTATCTTTGCCAACAAAACGGCGATCAAGGAAGCTTTTCTTGCAAAAGGTGCAAGTTTGTTTTCGAAACAGAGATCGCAAGTGATAGAAGATGTTGAGAGACTGTTATTGGTGTGGATAAACGAAAGACAGACAGCAGGAGATAGCATCTCTCAAGTGATCATATGTGAAAAGGCTAGGAAGTTGCATGACGATTTAATTAGAAAAATGCCTGCAACTAGTGGTGATGTGAGTGAATTTAAGACCAGCAAAGGTTGGTTTGAGAGATTTAAGAATCGTAGTGGCATACATAGTGTGATAAGGCATGGTGAGGCTGCCAGTTCGGACCAAAAAGTGGCTGAATAATATGTGAAGGAATTCAAGGATTGCATAGACAATGAAGAATTGAAACCTGAACAAGTGTTTAATTGTGACAAAACAGGCCTGTTTTGGAAGAAAATGCCAAGCAGGACCTACATTACTCAGGAGGAAAAGGCACTCCCAGGACATAAGCCTATGAAAGACAGGCTTACTCTTTTGATGTGTGCTAATGCTAGTGGTGATTACAGAGTGAAGCCTTTATTGGTGTATCACTCTGAAACTTCCATAGTATTCAGGCAAAACAATGTCCTCAAGGCTAATTTGTGTGTGCTGTGGAGGACAAACAGTAAGGCATGGGTCACTAGGGACTTTTTCTATGACTGGTTACACCATGCATTTGCCCCCACTGTGAAAAATTATCTAATGGAAAAGAAATTGGACCTTAAGTGCCTCCTGGTATTAGACAATGCTCCTGGTCATCCTTCAGACTTGGCAGAGTGACTTTCTGGGGACATGAGCTTCATTAAGGCCAAGTTATTGCCTCCTAATACCACACCTCTCCTGCAGCCCATGGACCAGCAGGTCATTTCAAACTTCAAAAAACTGTACACAAAAGCTATGTTTCAAAAGTGCTTTGAAGTGACCTCAGACACTCGATTGACTAAGAGAGTTTTGGAAAGATCACTTTAGTATCCTCAGTTGTGTAAACCTTATAGGTAAGGCTTGGGAGGGAGTGACTAAGAGGACCTTGAACTCTGCTTGGAAGAAACTGTGGCCACAATGTGTAGAAGGGATTTTGAAGGGTTTGAGGCCAGCCCTGAGAAGCGTATGCCAGTTGTGGAATCCATTGTGGCATTGGGGAAGTCCTTGGGGTTGGAGGTTAGTGGGGAGGATGTGGAAGAGTTGGTGGAGGAGGACAATGAAGAACTAACCACTGATGAGCTGCAAGATCATCTTCAACAGCAAGAGGCCAGACCTGAGGAAACTGCTTCAGAGGAGAGGAGAGAGAAATTGAGGAAATTGCCTACTTCAAAGATTAAGGAAATGTGTGCAAAGTGGGTTAAACTGCAAACCTTTACAGATGAAAATCACCCTGACACAGCTACTGCAAGCCGTGTTGGCAACCTGTACAATGACAATGTTATGGCCCATTTTAGGAAAATCTTAAAGGAACAGGAGATACATAAGAACATAAAAATGAAGGAACGCTGCAGAAGGCCTACTGGCCCATGTGAGGCAGGTCCAAGTCTCCTACTGGCTTAAGCCAATGCACCCAACCTAGTCAGGTCAGGTCACATTGACTTAAGGGAGGAACACAGCAACCGACCTGGTAGCACAAGCTATCAGGTCCAACTCACACCCACCCACATCCACTCATGTATTTATCCAACCTATTTTTAAAGCTACATGATGTTCTGGCCTCTATAACTGTACTTGGGAGTTTGTTCCACTCATCCACAACTCTATTACCAAACCAGTACTTTCCTATATCTTTCCTGAATCTGAATTTTTCCAACTTAAAACCATTGCTGCGAGTCCTGTCTAGGCTAGATATTTTCAGCACACTATTTACATCCCCTTTATTTATTCCTGTCTTCCATTTATACACCTCAATCATATCCCCACTAATTCTATGTCTTTCTAGAGAGTGCAGATTCAGGGCCCTTAGTCTGTCCTCATATGGAAGGTTTCTGATACATGGGATCAACTTTGTCATCCTCCTTTGTACTTTTTCCAGAGCATTTATATCCATTCTGTAATACGGTGACCAAAACTGTGCAGCATAATCTAAATGAGGCCTAACCAAGGATGTATAGAGTTGAAGAACAACCTGAGGACTCCTATTATTTATGCTTCTTGATATGAAGCCAAGGATTCTATTAGCTTTATTGCGAACACTTATGCACTGTTGTCTTGGTTTCAGATTACTGCTAACCAGAACTCCTAAATCTTTTTCGCATTCCGTAATATTAAGATCTACATTATTTAGTTTATATGTGGCATGGTTATTGTCCTGTCCAACATTTAGAACTTTGCATTTGTCTATATTAAACTGTATCTGCCACTTCTCCGACCACTGCATCAGTCTATTCAAATCTTCCTGGAGTGCTCAAATGTCCTCGTCAGAATGAATTCGACGGCCTATTTTGGTGTCATCGGCAAACTTGCCGATGTCGCTCTATGGACAGATTTGTTGTGTGACAGAGGTCCAGTGACTCTAAAGCTGGTCCTAGTGACATTAAAAGAAGAAGGGGAGTAACCCCAGAAAAGGACTTGCTACCTCAAGTCCTAATGGAAGGGGATTCCCCTTCTAAACAATAACTTCCACATTCTCCCCTCCTCCCATCCTATCAATCATCACCAGATCTTCAATAAAGGTAAGTGTCATGTATTCTATTCTTAGTAGAGTAGTAATTGTGCATGTCTTCTTCAGTTTGTGTGTATTAAATTAATATTTCATGTGGTAAAAATTCTTTTTTTTTCATACTTTGGGGTGTCAGGAACGGATTAATTTGATTTCCATTATTTCTCATGGGGAAAATTATTTTGGCTAACGATAATTTCGGCTTATGATGAGCTCTCAGGAACGGATTAGTATCCTGAGGCGGGGGTCCACTGTATTATGAAAATAGATTTAGTGAAATGAAAGGTGACATGAAAAGTACCTGGCAAACCCTCTCCAAAATTTTGGGCTCAAGGAAACCAACTGGAAATAGAGAGATAGACTTAACTAAACCAGATGAACCTCACATGCAACCTATAGACATGGCCGACAAATTTAATGTCTTCTTCTCTACTGTAGGATCAAAGCTAGCAAGTTAAATTCCTAGCTCAAATACCCAGTCGAGCAAGTACCTCACTGGCAACTATCCAAATACAGTGGTCCCTCAATAATCGTCCGGCCTGAGAGTCATCCATTTTGGAAATAGTCGTGTTATTTCGTCCAAACATTGGCTCGCAAATGGTCTGTTAACTCGCTTATTGTCCTTCATCCGGGACGCACACTCACAGGCCTACGGGGTTCGACCTCCCTTCCCAGCCAGTGTGCCATTGTTTACAGTGAATGACAGTCCCCTCACGTGTTCATACGAAATATTTCATAATACAGTGGACCCCCGGTTAACGATATTTTTTCACTCCAGAAGTATGTTCAGGTGCCAGTACTGACCGAATTTGTTCCCATAAGGAATATTGTGAAGTAGATTAGTCCATTTCAGACCCCCAAACATACACGTACAAACGCACTTACATAATTGGTCGCATTCGGAGGTGATCGTTATGCAGGGGTCCACTGTATTCCATTCATTTCAATGCTTGCAAGTGCTAAATAAGCTACCATGGCTCCAAAGAAAGCTCCTAGTGCCAAGCCTTTGGTAAAGAAGGTGAGAAATACGATTGAATTTAAGAAAAACATCCTTGAACAATATGAAAGTGGCGTATGTGTGGGCGAACTGGCCAGGATGCATAACAAATCCCGTACAACCATATCTTCCATCACTGCCAAGAAAAAGGAAATCAAGGAAGCTGTTGTTGCAAAGGGGTAAATATGCTGACAAAAATTAGATCACCATTTCTCGAAGATGTTGTTAAGTTATTATTGGTGTGAATAAACGAGAAACAATTAGCAGGAGATAGTCTTATGACGTCGATTATTTGTGAAAAGGCTAGGCAGTTGCATGATGATTTGGTAAAGAAATTGCCTGCAACTAGTGGTGATGTGAGTGAATTTAAGGCCAGCAAAGGCTGATTTGAGAGATTTAAGAAGTGTACTGGCATACACAGTGTGATAAGGCATGGCGAGGCTGCCAGTTCGGACCAAAAAGCGACTGAAAAATATGTTCAGGAATTCAAGGAGTACATAGAGGCTGAAGGACTGAAACCTGAACAAGTGTTCAATTGTGATGAAACAGGCCTCTTTTGGAAGAAAATGCCAAAGAGGACCTACATTACTCAGGAGGAAAAGGCACTGCCAGGACACAAGCCTATGAAAGACAGGCTGGCGCTCATGTTCTGTGCTAATGCTAGTGTGGATTTCAAAGTGAAGCTGTTATGAGTGTACCATTCTGAAAATCCCAGTGTTTTCATAAAAAACAATGTTATGAAGAGTAAATTGTGTGTGTTTTGGAGATCTAATAATAAGGCATGGGTCACGAGGGAAATTTTCGTCGAGTGGTTCAATGAAGTGTTTGGCCTTAGTGTGAAGAATTACCTGGAAAAGAAATTGGATCTCAAGTGCCTCCTAGTAATGGACAATGCACCTGCTCATCCTCCAAACTTGGATGGCCTGATTCTGAAGGAGTTTGGGTTCATCACAGTAAAGTTCTGCCCCCGAATACCACTCCTCCAGCCCATGGACCAGCAGGTCATTTAAAACTTTAAAAAACTCTACACCAAAGCAATGGTTGAAAGATGCTTAAATGTGACCTCAGACACTCACTTGACCCTAAGAGATTTTTTGGAAAAAACACTTCAGTATTTTCCATTGCATAAGCCTTATAGGTAAGGCTTGGGAGGGAGTGACTACCAGGACTTTGAACTCTGCTTGGAGATACTTGTGGCCAGATTGTGTCCACAAGAGGGATTCTGAAGGGTTTGAGGCAGCCCCTGATGAACCGATGTCAGTTGTGAACTCTATTGTGGCAATGGGGAGTTCCATGGGGTTGGATGTGAGTTTGGAGGATGTGGAAGAGTTGGTGGAGAACCACAATGAAGAGCTAACCACTGAGGAGCTGCAAGAGCTTCAGCAGGAAGAGCAACAGATTGCAGCTCAGAATCTTGTTGCAGAAGAGGAGGAAGAGAGATGGAAGAAGGTGCCTTCTTCAGATATTAAGGAGATTTTTGAAATGTGGGGTAGGATGGAAAGACTTATGGAGAAACATCACCCTGAGAAGGATGTTGCAAGCCATATCGGCACCTTGTACAGTGACAGAGTCTTGGCCCATTTTAGGGAAGTTTTAACCCTTTGAGGGTCGACAGGCCCTCTCCGAAACTCGTTCTCAGGGTCGGCCAAATTTAAAAAAAAAAAAATTATTTTCTCTTATGAAAAGATAGAGAATCTTTTCCCGATCATAAAGACACCAAAAGTTTGAAATTTGATAGAAAACTTACGGAAATTTTGCTCTCGAAAGTTAGCGGGGCTCGGCGTGTTTCGCATCGGCATTTTGCCCCTTTGACCCCATTTTCGGCCCAAATTTTACTGTACTATCGAAAAAAAAACATGATATTTCGCTAAAAAACTCCATTTTTTCTACGAATGGGTGCAAAAACCATATTATAAAATTCAACACCGTACAGTGGTCAGAATTTAGCAATTTTGGGCCAATTTTAACAAATTTCAAAAAAGCCCAATTTTCCCAATAGGGGCCAGAATAAACAAAAAGACATTTCCCGGCCAAAAGACATTTCCTCTAGTCATTATCACGCTCAAGGCCCCTCTTATATTCTTTTGCTTTCCACTTTGAATTTTTTTTTTACAAAAAATAAAGATTTATGTTATGAGACTACTGCATTAGGTAAAAAAAGGTAAAAATTTTTGGGGCATTTTGAAAAAATATTAACCCCAGTTGACGTGTATTGCCGCTTGGGACGATTTGTTTACTTTTGAATTTGGTAAAATCGAACAATTTTTTGCTACTTTGAGCTCAATTTTAAGCACCTTTTTTTGAAAACCAGTCAAACTTTATCTTA
>NC_069488.1:20859887-20914553 GCF_026875155.1 Cherax quadricarinatus | reverse complement strand
TATTTTTTAAAAAAATATTTATCAATAATGTTAGATAAAAATTAAGTTTCTATGAATATTAATTTTTTTGTTCCAACAAAGTTGGACTGTGAAGACAAGTAAAGCTATTAGATTTTTGGGATGATTTTTGAAACTAATACCCCTCAGGAGTATTTTGGTTGGGCTCGAAAATTGGTTGGCCATTCCCCCAATTAAGCCATAATTTTCCCAATTCCCGGCAGTAATAATGGGTTTGGCTTCTTATAAACTTGGGCAATATATGAGGAAAAAAGCTTCTTAATTACACAAAAATGAAAGAAATCAGACCATAAATAACGGAGTTCATTTTCCAGCCATTAGCCGCCCCTTAGGGGAATATTTTCGTATGGTTTTTATGGTTGTATTCTCGTTTTTTTGGTCTCATTTGATAGAAGGAATATATACTACAGAAACAGATATGATTTTTGCTTGATTTCATGACGAAAAGAACCTTGAAATTAAGCTCAAAGTACGGAACTGTTTGATTTTTGCCGATGTTCAAGACTAACAATTGATGTCATTGTCCAATGTGGTCCAGCTGGTCAGTCTATTAATGGGTTGACATTATTAAAACAATTATTACAATAACGCAGAAAGTCTGCATAACATAAATTTTCTATTATAAGAATACGTATATATTAATTAAAAATAATAATACGCAAAAAAAATACAGTGGCCCCACCGCCTTACGAACGAAACGCGTTACGTTAAATCCACCATACGAAGCATTTGAATGAAAAAATTTTTTCCTCGCCTCACGATAAAAAACCCCCTTTAAAACGTGATTCTCCGGATGCATCCCAGTGGGGCCCCAGCTGCCCCTGGGTGCCATGTTTACAAGCCAGCCAGTGGGTCGCATCTAAGCATACATTCGTACATTTCATATTATCACAGTATTTTTAGTGCTTGTAACTGCAAAATAAGGCACCATGGGTTCCAAGAAAGCACTAGTGCCAACCCTGTGGTAAAAAGGGTGAAATTACTATGGAAATGAAAAGAGATAATTGCTAAGTACGAAAGCGGAGTGCGTGTCTCGGAGCTGGCCAGGTTGTATGTCAAACCCCAATCAACCATCGCTACTATCTTTGCCAACAAAACGGCGATCAGGGAAACTTTCCTTTGCAAAAGGTGCAAGTTTGTTTTCGAAACAGAGATCGCAAGTGATAGAAGATGTTTAGAGACTGTTATTGGTGTGGATAAACGAAAAAACAGACAGCAGGAGATAGCATCTCTCAAGTGATCATATGTGAAAAGCTAGGAAGTTGCATGACCATTTAATTAGAAAAAGCCTGCAACTAGTGGTGATGTGAGTGAATTAAGACCAGCAAAGGTTGGTTTGAGAGATTAAGAATCGTAGTGGCATACATAGTGTGATAAGGCAGGGTGAGGCTGCCAGTTTGGACCCAAAAAGGGCTGAATAATATGTGAAGAATTCAAGATTGCATAGAAAATAAGAATTGAAACCTGAACAAGTGTTTAATTGTGACAAAACAGGCCTGTTTTGGAAAAAAAAGCCAAGCAGGACCTACATTACTCAGGAGGAAAAGGCACTCCCAGGACATAAGCCTATGAAAGACGGGCTTATTCTTTTGATGTGTGCTAATGCTAGTGTGATTACAAGTAAAGCCTTTATTGGTGTATCACTCTGAAATTTCCATAGAAACGGGCAAAACAAATGTCCTCAAGCTAATTTGTGTGGCTGTGGAGGACAAACAGTAAGGCATGGGTCACTAGGGACTTTTTCTATGACTGGTTACAACCATGCATTTGCCCCCACTGTAAAAAAATTACCTTGGAAAAAAAATTGGACCTTAAGTGCCTCCTGGTTTTAGACAATGCCCTGGTCATCCTTCAGACTTGGCAGAAGTGACTTTCGGGGGACATGAGCTTCTTTAAAGGCCAAGTTAATTGCCCCCTAATACCACCCTCTCCTGCAGCCCATGGACCAGCAGGTCAATTCAAACTTCAAAAAACTGTACACAAAAGCTATGTTTCAAAAGTTTCTTTGAAGTGACCTCAGACACTCGATTGACCCAAGAGAGTTTTGGGAAAAATCACTTTTGTATCCCAGTTGTGTAAACCTTATAGGTAAGGCTTGGGAGGGAGTGACTAAGAGGACCTTGAACTCTGCTTGGAAGAAACTGTGGCCACAAGTGTAGAAGGGATTTTGAAGGGGTTTTAGGCCAGCCCTGAGAAGCGTATGCCATTGTGGAATCCATTGTGGCATTGGGGAAGTCCTTGGGTTGGAGGTTAGTGGGGAGGATGTGGAAGAGTTGGTGGAGGAGGACAATGAAGAACTAACCACGGATGGCGGCAAGATCATCTAAAAACAGCAAGAGGCCAAAACCCTGAGGAAACTGTTTAAAAGAGGAGAGGAAAGAGAAATTGAGGAAATTCCCCTATTTTAAAAATTTTAAGGAAAGGGTTTCAAAGGGGTTTTAAAACGCAAACCTTGACGATAAAAAAATTACCCTGACACAGCTACTGCAAGCTGTGTTGGCAACCTTTTCCCAATGAAAAAGTTTTTGGCCTATTTTGGGAAAAAACAAAAGGGAACAGGAGATACAAAAGGAACATAAAACATAAAAGAAGGAACACGGGCAGAAGGCCACGGGCCCATTGGGGCAGGTCCAAGTCTCCAAACGGGCCCCTTAACCCCAATGCACCCAACCTAGTCAGGTCGGGTTTAAAATTGATTTAAAAGGGAGGAACAGGGCAACCGACCGGGAAAGCCAAGTATCAGGCCCCAACTCACCCCCACCCCATCCATTTCATGATTTATCCAACCTTTTTTTTAAACCCTAAAAACGATGTTCTGGCCTCTAAAAACTGAATTTTGGGATTTTTGTTCCACTCATCCACAACTCTTTTTAACCAAAACCAGTACTTTCCTAAAACCTCCCGAACTAAATTTTTTTCCAAAAAAAAACCCAAATTGCTGGGTTTCCTGCCCTAGGCAAGAAAAATTTTCAGAACACTTTTTACACCCCTTTTATTTTTTTCCGTCTTCCTTTTTATACACCTAAAATCAATCCCCACTAATTCAAACGTTCTTTCTAAAAGAGTCCCAAAATTAAAGGGCCCCTTTTATCTGTCCTCAAGGAAGGGTTTCTGATACAGGGGATCAACTTTGTCATCCCTCCTTTTGTACATTTTCCAGAAAATTTTAAATTATCCATTCTAAAATAGGGTGACCAAAACGTGGCGCCTAAAAAAAATTTAGGCCAAAACCAAAGGATGTATAGAGTTGAAGAAAAACCCTGGGGACTCCTATTATTTATGCTTCTTGAAAAAAAAACCCAAAGGGATTCTATTAGCTTTATTGGGGAACACTTATGCACTGTTGTCTTGGTTTCAGTTTTACGGGCTAACCAAAACCCCCAAATCTTTTTTTTGGGGGGGGGGGGGAATTCCCTAAAATTAAGATCTACCTTTAATTTAATTTTTAGGGGGCATGGTTATTGGGCCTTCCAACATTTAGAACCCTTTTCATTTGTCCCCCATATTAAACTGTATCTGCACTTCTCCGACCACTGCATCAGTCTATTTAAATCCCTGGGGGGCTCAAAAGTCCCTCGTCAAGAAAGAATTCGACGGCCTATTTTGGTGTCATCCCGGGAAATTCCCGGGGGGGGGGGGCGGGGTCTATGGGCCAAATTTTTTTGTGACAGGGTCCCCGTGACTCTCAAGCTGGTCCCCAGTGACATTTAAAAAAAAGAAGGGGGGGTAACCCCAGAAAAGGACCCTTTCAACCCCCCAAGTCCTAAAGGAAGGGGATTCCCCTTCTAAACAATAAATTCCACTTTCATCCCCTCCCCCCCATCCTATCAAACATCACCAGATCTTCAATAAAGGGAAGTGTCATGGGATTCTATTTCCCTTTTTTTAGAGTAGTAATTGTGCATGTCCTTCTTTAGTTTGTGTATTAAAATTAATATTTTATGTGGGAAAAATTCTTTTTTTTTCAATACTTTTGGGGGGTCAGGAACGGATTTAAAAATTTTATTTCCATTTTTTTCTCATGGGAAAATTATTTTGGCTAAAGATAATTTTTGGGTTAAAAATGAGCTCCTCAGGGAAAGATTAAAAAACCAAAAGGGGGGGGTCCCCCCTGTATTAAAAGAAAAAAAGATTTAGTGAAATGAAAGGTGACATGAAAAAATACCTGGGAAACCCTCCCAAAAATTTTTGGGGTAAGGAAACCCAAATGGAAAATAGAGAGAAAAACTTAAACCCAAACCAAAAGAACCTCACATTCAACCTATAGACAAAGGCCGACAAATTTAATGACTTTTTCTTAAAGTAGGATCAAAGCTAGCAAGGTTTAAAATTTCCCTGCTCAAAAAACCCATTTGAGCAAGAAACCCCACTGGGGAACTAACCCAAAAACAGTGGGGCCCTCAATTAAAACGGGGCCGGGCCCCAGAGGGCTCCATTTGGGGGGGGAAAAGTCGGTTATTTCGTCCCAAAAATTTGGTCCCCAAATTGGGCTGTTAACTTTGCTTATTGTCCTTTTATCCCCGGGAAAGCACACTCACAGGCCTTTCGGGGGGTTTGACCCCCCTTCCCAGCCATGTGCCATTGTTTACAGTGAATGGGGGTCCCCTCACGTGTTTCATACAAATATTTCATAATACGTGGACCCCCCGGTTAACGATATTTTTTCACTCCAAAGTATTTTTCAGGTCCCATACTGACCGAATTTTTTTCCCATAAGGAATATTGTGAAGTAGATTAGTCCATTTCAGACCCCCAAACATACACGTACAAACGCACTTACATAAATACAGTTACATAATTGGTCGCATTCGGAGGTGATCGTTATGCAGGGGTCCACTGTATTCCATTCATTTCAATGCTTGCAAGTGCTAAATAAGCTACCATGGCTCCAAAGAAAGCTCCTAGTGCCAAGCCTTGGTAAAGAAGGTGAGAAATACGATTGAATTTAAGAAAAACATCATTGAACAATATGAAAGTGGCGTATGTGTGGGCGAACTGGCCAGGATGCATAACAAATCCCGTACAACCATATCTTCCATCACTGCCAAGAAAAAGGAAATCAAGGAAGCTGTTGTTGCAAAGGGGTAATATGCTGACAAAAATTAGATCACCATTTCTCGAAGATGTTTTTTAAGGGTTATTATTGGTGTGAATAAACGAGAAACAATTACAGGATAGTCTTATGACGTCGATTAAATTTTTGAAAAGGGCTAGGCAGTTGCATGATGATTTGGTAAAGAAAAATTTCCTGCAACTAGTGGTGATGTGAGTGAATTTAAGGCCCGCAAAGCTGATTTGAGAGATTTAAGAAGTGTACTGGCATACACAGTGTGATAAGGCATGGGGGGCTGCCAGTTCGGACCAAAAAGCGACTGAAAAAATTTTGTTTCAAGGGAATTCAAGGAGTACATAGAGGCTGAAGGACTGAAACCTGAACAAGTGTTCAATTGTGATGAAACAGGCCTCTTTTGGAAGAAAATGCCAAAGAGGACCTACATTACTCAGGAGGAAAAGGCACTGCCAGGACACAAGCCTATGAAAGACAGGCTGACGCTCATGTTCTGTGCTAATGCTAGTGGGATTTCAAAGTGAAGCTGTTACGAGTGTACCATTCTGAAAATCCCAGTGTTTTCATAAAAAAACATTGTTATGAAGAGTAAATTGTGTGTGTTTTGGAGATCTAATAATAAGGCATGGGTCACGAGGGAAATTTTCGTCGAGTGGTTCAATGAGTTTTTGGGCCTTTAGTGTGAAGAATTACCTGGAAAAGAAATTGGATCTCAAGTGCCTCCTAGTAATGAAAAATGCACCTGCTCATCCTCCAAACTTGGATTGGCCTATTCTGAAGGAGTTTGGGTTCATCACAGTAAAGTTCTGCCCCCGAATACCACTCCTCCAGCCCATGGACCAGCAGGGCATTTAAAACTTTAAAAAACTCTACACCAAAGCAATGTTTTAAAGATGCTTAAATGTGACCTCAGACACTCACTTGACCCTAAGAGATTTTTTGGGAAAAAACACTTCAGTATTTTCCATTGCATAAGCCTTTTAGGTAAGGCTTGGGAGGGAGTGACTACCAGGACTTTGAACTCTGCTTGGAGATACTTGTGCCAGATTGTGTTCCACAAGAGGGATTCTGAAGGGTTTGAGGCGCCCCTGATGAACCGATGTCAGTTGTGAACTCTATTGTGGCAATGGGGATTCCATGGGGTTTGGGTGTGATTTGGAGGATTTTGGAAGAGTTGGTGGAGAACGACCCAAAAAGAGCTAAACCCCTGAGGAGCTGCAAGAGCTCAGCAGGAAGAGCAACGATTGCAGCTCAGAATCTTGTTGCAGAAGAGGGGAAGAGAGATGGAAGAAGGTGCCTTCTTCAAAATATTAAGGAGATTTTGAAATGTGGGGAGGATGGAAAGACTTAAAGGAGAAACATCACCCTGAGAAGGATGTTGCAACCTATCGGCCCCTTTGTACATGACAGAGTTTTGCCCATTTTAGGGAATTTTTAAAAGAGACACCAGAATCAAGCTCTCTGGACTTTTTTTTTTTTGCAGACAAAACCCGTGTCCCCAAAGCGGGCCTGTGGCTTTAAAAAACAGAGAAGAGAAGTAACCTCAGAAAAGCACTTGGACCTGAGGTGTTGAGGGAAAGGAATTCCCCACCAAACAAAATTTCAATCTCCTCCCTCCGCTTCCCATACACTAAAAATTTTTCCAAATAAAGGAAGTTTAGCTTTAATATTTCTTCATGCCCATTTATTTTTTATGTACAAAAACATTATATTTGAGTGTGGGGGGAAGTTCGTGAGGCAGTAGAAAAATGAAGGGGGTAAGCACCGGGGTTTGATGGATAAAGATAAAATTTAAAAGCAGGTGGGGATTTTTTTTGGAGTGGTTGGCGCAATTATTTAATAAAAATATGGGAAAAGGGGAAGTACCAGGATTGGCGAGAGCATGTATATTCCTTTGTATAAAGGGAAAAGGGGGCAAAAAAAGATGCAAAAATTATAGGGGGATAAGTCTTTTGATATACCTGGTAAAAATGTAGGAGAGTTATTTTGAAAGAATTTTAAAGTAAACGGGAATAGGGTAGCAGATAAACAAGAGGCTTTAGGAAAGGAAGGGGTGTTGGACCAGGGGTTTACAGTGAAACATAAATGAACATATTAATAAGGCAAAGAGGGTTTTTTTGGCATTTTTGGGTTTGGAAAAGGCGTATGACAGGTGGATAGGGGGGGGAATGGGCAGATTTGCAGGGGAAGGGGTAGGAGGATTACTGAAAGCAGTGAAAAGTTTTTTTTTCAGGATAGTGAGGGCCCAAATTTGAGATGCGGGAAAAAGGGAATTAATTTTCCCCTAAAATACCTTAGACAAGGATGTGGTGTCACCGTGGTTGTTTAATATATTTTTTAGATGGGGTTGTAAAGAAGTAAAAACAGGGTCTTTGGGAAGAGCGTGGAGTTAAAAATAAAGAATCACACTAAAGTGGAGTTGCCATAGTTGCTCTTTTGCTGATGACATGTGCTCTTGGGAAATACTGAAGAGGAAGTAGAGATAATTTGGTAGGTATGCAAAAGAAGCAAATATAAAACGATACAGGCAAGAGAAAGTATGAGGAATAACTAAAAGATTAGGTTATGAAAGATTGGTATATCAGATTGGAGGGATAGAGAAAGGAAGGGAATGTATTCAGATCATTGGTGGTGGACCGTGTCAGCGATGGGTCTATGAAAGTGAGGGAAAAGGGTGAGCGGTGCACTTTAGGAGTCTGTGAAGAACAAAGAACGTTGTCCTTGGGAGGCAAAAAGGGGAATGTATGAGAGTATAGTTTTTACCAACACACTTATTGGGTGTGAAGCTGGGTGATGAATGTTTGCAACGTAGAAAAGTCTGGAGGCAGTTGGAGATGTCTGTCCTGAGCAATGTTGGTGTATTATAATGCAAGATAATTCGTAGTTTGGAAGTTTAGAGGAGGTGCGGGATTACCAAAACTGTTGTCCTGAGGGCTGAGGAAGGGTTTTGCGGTGGTTTGGACATGTAGAGAGAATGAGTGAAACAAATGACTCAAGAGTGTATCAGTCTGTAGTGGAAGGAAGTCGGGGTATGGGACGGCCTAGAAAGGTTGAGGAGGATTAAAGGAGGTTTTGTTGTGATGGGCTAGTGGACTTTTCCAGCAGGCATGCGTGAGCGTGATTTGATAGGAGTGAAAGGAACAAATGGATTTAATACTTGAACGTGCTGTGGAGTGTGAGCAAAGTAACATTTATGAATGGGATTCAGAAACCCGGCAGGCCGGACTTGAGTCCTGGAGATGAAGTACAGCCTGCACTCTGAAGGAGGGTAATGTTGTCAATTTAAAAACTGAAGTGTAAAGCACCCTTCTGGCAAGACAGTGATGGAGTGAATTAAGGTGAAAGTTTTTCTTTTTTGGGCCAACCTGCCAGGTGTGAAATCGTCCAGTGTGTTAATAAAAAAAATAAAAAACAAATACAGTAGACCCCCCAGTTTTGCGATCAAGATCGTTAAACGCGATAAATCCAGTAACCGATGAATTATATCGCAGAAATTTGCCTCGCTCCGCGATACAAAACCCGGTATGCGATGTGGTTCGTTGACGAAACGTGTCCATGTGGGTGGCCTGAACAGGCCCCTGTGTGCCATGTTTTACCACCACCCATGAGAGCCGCATCTAAGGATACATTCGGTACATTCCATAATATCCCATATTTATCTGTGTTTTTTGGTGCCTGTTTTTTGCAAAGAAGTCACCAAGGGCCCCATGAAAAGCTCCAGTGCCAACCCTTCGAGACGCAAGGTGCTAATGACTGTTGAAATACAGAAAGAGATAATTGAAAGAACGAAAGAGGAGTGCGTGTGTCGGAGCTGTCCAGATGTATAGTAAACCCCAATCAACCATCTCTACTATAGTGAGCAAGAGAACGGCAATCAAGGGAGCTGTTCTTGCTAAAGGTGCAACTATGATTACGAAACAGCGACCGCAAGTGTTAGAAAATGTTGAGAGACTGTTATTGGTGTGGATAAATGAAAAACAGATAGCAGGAGATAGCATCTCTCAAGCAATCATTTGTGAAAAGGCTAGGCAGTTGCATGATGATTTGGTAAAAAAATTACCTGCAGCTAGTGGTGATGTGAGTGAATTTAAGGCCAACAAAGGTTGGTTTGAAAGATTTAAGAATCGTAGTGGTATACATAGTATGATTAGGCATGGTGAGGCTGCCAGTTATGTTGTGCGACAGAGGTTTAGTGATTCTCAACCTGGTCCTAGTGGCATTAAAAGAAGAAGGGAAGTAACCCCGGAAAAGGATTTGCTACCTCAAATCCTAATGGAGGGGGATTCCCCTTCTGAATGCTAACACCATCCACACTCTCCCCTCCTCCCATCCCATCAATCATCACCAGACCTTCATTAAAGGTAAGTGTCAATTATTCTTTCATTATTTATTGTTATTGTTGTTATTGTAATTACTATTCTATTGCATTAAACTTAATATTTCATGTGGTAAAAGTTTTTTTTCATACTTTTGGGTGTCTTGTACGGATTAATTTGATTTCCATTATTTCTATGGGGAAAATTGATTCGCTTTCCGATATTTTTGGTTTACGATGAGCTCTCAGGAACGGATTAGTATTGCAAACCTGGGGTCCACTGTATATATCATGTAAAAAATTTTGTTTTAATACTTCTGGGTGTCAGGAACGGATTAATTTTATTTACATTATTTCTTATGGGGAAAATTGATTCAAAAAATCGTCTATTTCAATAATAGTCCCACTTCCAGGAACGGATTAAGGACAATAATTGAGGGACCACAGTACTCTATTTCTAGCCCCAACTAATCCCACTGAAGTCTCACTCATCATTAAATCATTAAAAAACAAATCCGGTGATCTAGATAACTTGCCGCCATTCATATATGTGGACCCCCGAGTTTCATGATTAATCTGTTCCAGAGAGCCTGCCGAATGTCGAAATTGCCGAATGGCAAAACCATTTTCCCCATAAGAAATAATGGAAATAAAATTAATCCGTTCCCGACACCCAAAAATATTAAAATAATTTTTTTTTTTCAAATTAAATAAAGATTTACATACTGAAAACAATGAGAAATCAAGTACATGCATATAAAAAATAATAACATTACACTTACCTTTACTGAAGACTTCTGGGTGGATGGAAGACAGGAGGAGGGGATAGGAGGAAGGTGTACACTATTGTTTGGAAGGAGAATCTCCTTCCATTAGGACTTCAGGTATGAAGTCCTTATCTGGGGTTACTTCCCTTCTTTGTCTTTTACTGGCACTGGGAACAACTTGAGCCACTGGACCCCTGTCACACAAAATATCTGTCCAGAGAGCTCTGTTTCTGGCATTTCTTTAAGATTTGTCTGAAGTGGGACACAACACTGACGTTGTACATGTTGCCAATACGGCCTGCAACAGTTTTGTTAGGGTGAAGTTCATCCATAAATGTTTGTATTTCAGTCCACTTTGCACAAATGTCCTTAATCTTTGAAGAAGGTACCTTCCTCCATCTCTCTTCCTCCTCCTCTGCAGCAGTTTCCTGAGCTGTGATCTCTTGCTGTTGCAGATGAAGCTCTTGCAGCTCTTCAGTGGTTAGCTCTTCCCTGTGGTCCTCCACCAACTCTTCCACATCCTCACCACTCACCTCCAACCCCCCGGGGCATCCCCAATGCCACAATAGTTTCCACAACTGGCATAGGCTCCTTAGGGTGAGCCCCAAACCCTTCAAAATCCTTCTCTTCTACACATTCTGGCCACAATTTTCTCCAAGCAGAGTCAAAGTCCTGGAAGTCACTCCCTCCCAAGCCTTACCTATAAGGTTTATGCAATGGAGGATATTAAAGTGATCTTTCTAGAACTCTCTTAGGGTCAATTCAGTGTCTGAGGTCACTTCAAAGCACTTTTGAAACATTGGTTTTGTGTAGAGTTTTTTTGAAGTTTGAAATGACCTTCTGGTCCATGGGCTGGAGGAGAGGAGTTGTATTAGGGGGCAAGAACTTCACTGTGATGAAACTAAACTCCTCCACTATTTGCTCTTCCAAGTCTGGAGGATGAGCAGGAGCATTGTCCATTACCAGGAGGCACTTAGTGACATTTTATTTTCCAGGAGGTATTTCTTCACACTGGGGCCAAACACTTCATTAAACCAGTCTAGGAAAATTTCCCTTGTGACCCATGCCTTATTGTTAGCCTTCCACATCACACACAAATTACTCTTGGTGACACTGTTTTTCTTGAACACTCTGGGATTTTCAGAGTGATATACCAGTAAAGGCTTCACTTTAAAATCCCCACTAGCATTACTACAAAACATGAGAGTAAGCCTATCCTTCATAGGCTTGTGTCCTGGGAGTGCCGTTTCCTTCTGCATGATGTAGGTCCTCTTTGGCATTTTCTTCCAAAAGAGGCCTGTTTCGTCACAATTAAATACTTGTTGTGTCTTCGCACTCCTTAAACTCTTGTACAAACTTCTCAGCTGCAATTTTGTCCGAACTGACAACCTCACCATGCCTTATCACACTGTCAATGCCACTACGCCTCTTAAATTTCTCAAACCAACCTTTGCTGGCCTTAAAATCACAAGCATCACCACTTGTTGCAGGCATTTTCTTTACGAGATCATCATGCAACTGCCTTGCCTTTTCACATATTATCGACTGCGTAACACTATCTCCTGCTAACTGTTTTTCGGTAATCCACACCAACAATAACCTTTCCACTTCTTTGAGGATTTGCGATCTCTTTTTTGTCAGCATATCTACCCCTTTTTCAACAACAGAACACTATTTCCTTTCCCTTCACCACGATCGAAGTAATGGTTGAATGGGGTTTGCCATACATCCTGGCAAGTTCTGTAACACGCACTCCACTCTCATATTTTTCAATGATTTCCTTCTGAATTCAATCGTGTTTCTCACTTTCTTTACCAAAGGGCTTGCACTAGCTTTCCTTGGGCCCATGGTGACTTATTTAGCAGTTGCAATCACAAAAAACAATGGATTATTACGAAATGTATGAACACACGGGGTGATGGTCACATGCTGGTAAACAATGGCACAGTGAGTGTGAATGGTGCAGGAGACTGGCTTTGTGTGTGTGGTGACGGGCGGACGGGTACCGGACGGTCGCCGAATCACGAGTCTAATAATGAACCACGAGGCTAAATTTTGCCGAAAAAACTTGCCAAAAGTCGGATTTCACGAAACTCGATGCCGACGAAACTCGGGGGTCCACTGTATAAAAAGCTGCACCAGAACTGTTGCCCATTATTGCAACAATGTTTAATAAATCTATAGCATCCTCAACCTTCCCATCCATACTCAAGACAGCAAGGGTCACCCCGATCCACAAAGGTGGAGATCCAACTTATTTGAGCAATTACAGACCCATATCAAACTTACCCTTACTCTCCAAGATATTTGAAAAAATAATACACAAGTGACTTTACTCCTACCTTACATCCAACAACATACTTAACCCATGCCAGTTTGGATTTAGACCAAAAAAAAGCACGAATGATGCTATTATACAAACGCTTGACCTAATATACACAGCTCTTGATAAAAATGAATATCCCCTGGGGTTCTTTATCGACGTAAGAAAAGCGTTTGACACAGTTGACCACAATCTCTTGCACCTCAAACTGAATCATTATGGCATAAGAGGATATTCTCTTGGCTACCTAAAATCCTATCTTAACGACAGACACCAGTATGTACATACAAATGGAGTCAACTCTGCTATCCAACCTGTAGCTGTAGGAGTACCCCAAGGTAGTGTCCTAGGCCCACTCCTCTTTCTCATCTACATCAATGATCTCCCTAATGCATCCCAACCCCTTACACCAGTTCTATTCGCAGATGACACTACATATGTCTACTCCCATTCAGACCCAGCTGTGCTTGTAAGCACTGTAAACAATGAACTACTAAAGATATATGCTTGGATGATGACCTGCAAGCTCACTCTCAACATAGACAAAACATACTTAATGCTGTTTGGCAACAGAGCCTCAAATATTCAACTCAACATACTGTTAAATGGTTCCCCTATATCAAGACACACGGAGGGCAAATTTCTAGGTCTTCTCCTTGACAGTAATCTTAAATTTCAGTCAAATACCCATCACATAGCCAAGAAAATTTCCAAATCAGTAGGAATCCTTTCCAAGATACGTTACTATGTACCACAAATGACTCTCCTTACCCTGTACCACTCTCTAATATATCCTTACCTCACCTATGGTATCTGTGCCTGGGGCTCAACCACTGCCAACCACCTTAGACCCTTAATCCAACAAAAAGCTGCTATACAGGTGATAACCAGCTCCTGGGCTAGACAGCACACCCCACCACTTTTCAAAAGACTCAACTTGCTAAATATACAAGACATACACTCTTATTATTGTGCCTACTACATATACAGAACTTTAAACTCCACTGTAAACCCTCCCCTAAAACTACTCCTTGACAGTTACAACAAAATGCACAGTCACAATACAAGGCATAAGGCACTTTTCAACATCCTTCGAGTAAGACTCACTATGCAAGAACGCTATGCACATAAAAGGCCCGAAGATCTGAAACTCGCTACCAGAACAAGTCAAGGATCCCCAGACAGCTTATAAATTTAGGACTCTGCTAAAAAATCACCTTATCTCACAATATTAACCAAATAAACCAAACATCTACTGACTAGTTTTATCATTTGACCTCCTGGCTTTTAATTCTGCCATTCCATAATATATTACCACCTGCACCATTCCTTGTAAATTAGATTTTGTACTAAGTATACATAAGATTTATTAAGTCCAAATAAGATTGTAAAACAGCTAACCACTATTCCATGTTTAGTTTTAAGTATAATTACTATGTACAGGTCCTCCATCACAAATCTGGCATCATTGGGACCTGTAGTGTGCCGGATTACTGAGTTTGCCAGATTACAGAGTGGTTAGGTTAGAATACACTTAATAAAATTAACCAACTTGACTTACACAAAGTTCATTGAACATCGGCAAAAATCGAACATTGCCGCTACTTTGAGCTCAATTTCAAGGTACTTTTCATCATGAAAGCTATTAAAATCATGTCTATTTCTGTAACATATCTTCCATTCTATCAAATGAGTCCAAAAAAATGAGAATACAATCATAAAAACCATACGAAAATATACTGCAAAGAGGCGCCTAATGGCTGAGAAGTGAACTCCCTTATTTATCGTCTGTCTTTTTTATTTTTATTGTACATTAAGAAGCATCTTTCCATCATACATTGCCCAAGTTTCAATGAGACAGCCCAACAAACAACCGAGAAACAAAAATATTTGCCAAAAATCATATATGGCAAGCCCAAGCCAGGTACTGGAAATAAGTCACTTTGTCTGACTTTTCTGGGTTATCCTAGGTTCTCTATACATACACTGCTATGTATAATAATCTATGTAACTGTATTTGTGTATACCTGAATAAACTTATTTACTTCTAGTCTGTCAACTGAGTACAAGAAACCGCCCATTCACTTATTTCAGCTACCCAATAAAGTAGTCAGAAATTGGGAATTTGGCCGATTTCACACAAATTTCAACAGATGCCAGTTTCAAAATAGGGTCCAGAATAAACAATGCAGACATTCCTGTCACTAAAATAACATTTTCTCTGTTCATTAGTCATGGCTACAGGCCCCTCTTATATTACTCTTGCTTACCATTTGGAATTTTTATTCACAAAAAAATAGAAGATTTATTGTTATGCGGACTGCTGCATTATTGTAATAATTGTATAAATAATGTCAACCCATTCTTGTCTCCGTATTGGAATTTGGACTGGCAGGTATTGGACGGTGACATCATATGTTTACTCTTGAGCTTCGCTAAAGAATAGAACTTTTCTGCTACTGTGAGTGCAATTTCAAGGTACTTTTCTTCATGAAAGCAATCAAAATCATATCTATTTCTGTAATACATCTTTCATTTTGTCAAATGAGACCGAGAAAATGAGAATATAACCATAGAAACCATACAAAAATATACCGCTAAGCGGCTGTTAATGGTTGAGAAGTGAACTCCACTATTTATGGTCTGATTTCTTTCATTTTTGGTGTAAGTTAAGAAGTATCTTTCCATCATATATTGCCCAAGTTTCAATAAGATAACCCAACAAACAACTGAGAAAATATAATAATAATAATAATAATAATAATAATACATAATAATAATAATATCTTTATTTACTACACATACATGTACAAGGTATACAGGCCTAGCTGAGATCAGTGACATACTACTACAGTGGACCCCCGCTTTACGATCACCTCCCAATGCGACCAATTATGTAAGTGTATTTATGTAAGTCCGTTTGTACGTGTATGTTTGGGGTCTGAAATTGACTAATCTAATTCACAATATTCCTTATGAGAACAAATTCGTTCAGTACTTGCACATGAACATACTTCTGGAATGAAATAATATCGTAAACCGGGGGTCCACTGTATATAGAAAGCCGCTTGTTATGCAGAGTATTTCAAGAAAATTAGGTCAGTGTCCCAGGATAACACCCACACCAGTCGGCTAACACCCAGGTACCTATTTACTGATGGGTAAACATAGACAACAGGTGTAAAGAAACACGCCTAATGTTTCTACCCTGGCTGGGATTCAAATATTTACCAAAAATCATATATGGCTAACCCAAGCCAGGTACTAGAAACAAGCCATGTTGACTTTTTTGGGTTATCCTAGGTTCTCTACACATATGCTGCTATGTGTGATAATCTATAGAGAGAAAATAACTTTTTTGTTTCAGGTTTATGGTGCAGTACGAGTGTATATCACAGTTAGCTTTGTGCTATTTTTCATTTTTCTCTAATTATAAAGCCCCAAGACAGGGATAGGAGAATGGTATTTGTATACCATATCCTCTTCATAACTCTGTCGAGCTGCTTGGTGTTATGCCAAATATTATTTATTCTGGAGTATTTAACATGCAACAAATCACCAAGAAAATCTCCAAGACTCTAGGCATACTATCAAAGATAAGGTACTACGTTCCACAATCAGCTCTCCTGGCACTGTACCATTCACTCGTATACCCTTATCTTACATATGGAATTTGTGCATGGGGATCAACAACATCCAATCACCTAAAACCCCTAATAACCCAGCAAAAGGCAGCACTAAGAATGATAACAAATTCCCACTCCCACCAGCATACTCCACCAATTTTCAAAAGTCTGAATCTGCTCACCATTAAGAACATCCATACTTATTCATGTGCCTACTACGTACACAGAACAATACACGCAAATATAAACCCCCCACTCAAACTTCTCCTTACCAACCTAAACAGGACACATGGCCACAACACAAGACACAGATCTCTTTTTGATATACCTCGTGTCCATATCACACTGTGTAAAAACTCTATGCACATAAAGGGCCCCAAAATATGGAATTCATTACCAGAAGATATTAAAGTAACCCAGTCTGAAAATCAATTTAAGACACTTCTCAAAAGCCACTTAACCACCCTAGACTAAATGCTAAATACTCAGTACACACTTACTCACCTATGTACTCCCACATCATAACTGAAACAATCACATTGAACCATTTAGCCATTGTTGACAGGAATATAATAGAATCATTGTTTACACAAAAAGCATTTTCGAATATAAATATATCTTTGTATTATACAAATTTTGATTCATTTATAATTAATATCCTGCTGTACAACTATGAAATAATTACTATCCTACTGTACAACTATGATATACTCCTTAGTATTAAGTAGACTGTAAGCCAATAATGTTAAGTTGGCCCATAATGCCTAGGCATAATAGAGGCTCACTTTGCATTGCAACCCACTATTGTAAATACAAAATCTCAATGTACTGTTTGCAAAGACATAAAATAAATAAATAAATAAATTATGTCATATTAGATCAATTGTGATAGGCAAATAAGCTGTAGTGTTGATATAGCATAATAATAAAGCATATTCTCCTGCTTCATGAGACTGAGCTCATGGCAACCGACAGTGGCTTCAAAGCCACCTTATCTTTAATGGATAATGTACTGTGTAGGTGCTTTACATAATGAGAAGCATTTCTTTTATTCATTGAAACCATGGCTAGGGCTAAAAGCAAGCAGGTTAAAACAATAAATGGAGAAAAAGAAATTGGAATAACTTATGCAGTAAGTAGCACCACCAAACAGTACCAGCAGGTTAATGTGGCTACCCTGGAAATTTGAAATTATGCTAGCCAAAATTAGTGCCGAATAACTGAAGGAACCGAATAACTCATTGCCGGATTTGTGATGGCGGACCTGTACTATTATCTTATCTAGTTTTAATTAGTTTCTATGTATTTGATTAGTTTGCCTGAAATGCCTTGGCATGATAGTGGTTATCTTTGTACTTAGCAAATCAAAATTGTAATTACACATTGTAACCTTTACAAAGAAATAAACTTATTATTATTATTAAATCTCATTAATTGTTGCATATTACGTTAATATACACATTTTCTTTAATCCATCTATGATATTTTTTTAAAAATTATATAATAAACACGATACATAACATATAAAGATGATAAATACACCCCACAGTAGAATAAATAAACACGAATATGACATGTGGTAGCCAGACAACTTGTACAAATGATGGCAAGAATAACATTTTCTCTAGTACAACTTAAGAGAAAATGTGCTACTGATGGTAACTGTAGAAAATTATTTCTTTTGTATGTAAGTTTATTCAGGTTTACACAAATACAGTTACATAGATTATCATACATAGCAGCATATGTGTAAAATACCTAGGATAACCCAAAATAGTCAGAGTGACTTATTTCCATTGCCTTCACTCAGAGCGTCATTTCTTCTAAAAATGGTGTTACATGAGAATAGGAATGTTCCTCTTTATTTATTCTACCATATCACTGTAGAGACAACTTGTACACAAACCAGAAGTGTACACCTGGTTTGTTTGCAAAATTTGCATTCGCCTGGTTTATGTACGTAACTCTGTGCCTGTCTTCCCTCATTAAGACTACAAATATTTTAAGGCAAGTAATGAGTGAACAGCATATGCATTTTATTGCTCTGGGATGCTTAAATGTCATAGAATATTATGTGTGGGTGGGGTGGCCTGGTATGGTAGCCTGGCTGGCTACCATACATGCCACACCTGATTTCTTACAATAAATACTACTCATCTCACTCTAGATTAAAACTTCAAATATTTTAAGGTAAGTAATGAGTGTGCTATATGTGTATATACTTTGTTATTGTTTTTTAATGCCTAGTTCTATTGCTAACTTAATATATGTTAGTGTAAACTTGTTATCTAGTATTTGTATGCATTTATAAGTGTAAAAAAAGGGTGTTCTACTTTACGGCGATTTCTGCGTTAAGGCGGTAGCCTGGAACCTAACCTGCCATATAAGTGGAGCCCTACTGTACTATTATTTCTGTTACGTTTGTAATCTTAAGCAGTAAAAACAGTATAATATATCATAACAGTGAACTACAATTACATATTCACTTTTATTTTTGTAAGATGTGGAGGCCAAAAAAAAAAGTTTGGCTTTTTTTGGGGCTCTCAGATTTGTAACCCTATTTTTTCCCATAAGATCTATCATCTAACACGGTTTTACCTAACACAGCATTTTCAGGAATGTAACTACCGTGTTAAATGATGGTCTTCTGTACCATATTGAATGTGATAAAGTGTAGAAGTAGATTATTATCATGCTTCCAGCTATTTTATTTAATTCGTAGTTTTTTCAGTTCTTTTATTTTGCAGAAAATTTAAATAATTTAATCGTGACCTCCTTGTATCCCCAAGAAATAAGTTCTGTGACTGTAAGTGAACTTCAGCAGCTTAAGTTGGCACAGTCATCTCTCCATGAGAAAGTTACAATTAAGAAAAGAGGCTGCTCAACACCTGATATTCAAATATCTCAACGAGTAATAAACAACAACAAGAAGTATATTCGTAGCTTTAATTCTGAATGGTACCAATGGAAAACTTCCTCAACAGTCATCAAGAGATCTATCTTTTCACACAAAGTATAACAAGAAGAATGGATCAAGCTTGAACTGTAACAATTTAGGTAAGTAAAAAATATTTTTTTGTTCTATGATTTTATGAAGCTTATGTATAAATTTTTTTTGATATGCTTGTTTCATTTTACACAATATTAAAACAATGGCTAAAAATTTTCTGAAGCAGCACTTCCACTAATTTTAGCTATGAGCCACCACTGTGAGAGTAAAAGGTAGCTGAAATACTAGGAAAATAGAAGCAGCAAGTAGGAGAGAGATGAAGGTTTATAAACTAGAGGAGGAGGCAGTTAGGATAAGATATAAACAACTATTGGAGGATACGTAGGCTAGTGAGTATAGGCAGTGGGGTAGATGTATGGGGTAGGTTTAGGAATGTAGTGTTAGAGTGTTCAGCAGAAGTTTGTGGTTACAGGAAAATGAGTGTGAGAGGGAAGAAGACCGATTGGTGGAATGATGTAAAGAGAGTAGTAAGGAAGAGAAAGTTAGCATATAAGAGGTTTTTACAAAGTAGAGGTGTTGCAAGGAGGGAGGAGTACAGTAGGGCCCCACTTATATGGCAGGTTAGGTTCCAGGCTACTGCCGGAAAGCAGACATCGCCGGAAACCAGAACGCCATTTTTTTCCACTAATAAATGCATGTACAGTAGGGCCCCACTTATACGGCGGGTTAGATTCCAGGCTGTCGCCGGAAAGCAGACATCGCCGGAAGGCAGAACACCATTTTTTTGCATTTATAAATGCATATAAATGTCAGACAACAAGTTTACACTAAATTATATTAAGTTAGTAATAGAACTAGGCATTAGAAACACACAAAGTAAAATACATTCACAGTAAATTCATTACTTATCTTAAAGTATTTGTAATCTTAATGTAGGGAGAGAGGTGAGTAGTACTTATTTGTAGGAAGTCAGATGCAGGTAGCCCAGGTGTAGGTAGCACTGGCTCCCTGTCTCATACTTAATATACGATATTTAAAACATCCCAGGGAGGTAAAATACACATACAGTACACTCATTATTTACCTTAAAATATGTGTAGTCTTAATATGGGAGGAGAGGTGAGTAGTATTATTTGAAGGAAGTCAGTGTCAGGTAGCTGTAGTGTAGCCTGCCTGGGCTACACCTAACCGCTACCTACACTGTGGGGCTTAAATAACATGACAGTTCACAATATTATTTCTAAAATATGTGCATCATAACAAAGGTAGAAGTAAGAGTATTTCATTGAAAATTTTCGAGGGGGGGCGGGAAGGTTATTACAGTGCCTGAGCTGGAAAAATGTTGCTCCCACCGGCTACCACAACGTCCACAATATTATTATCATGAGCACAACAAAACCTTTCACTAATTATATTAGTTAGCAATAGACCTGGCATTAAAAACAAAGTAAAGTAAGATACAAATTCATGCATGAATACCTTGAAATATAAAAGTGGAGTGGGGGAGTGGCAGGTGGCCAAAAGCAGATTGCATACATGTTCTCTATAGGCACTAAAGCAAGAATGGCTTCGACTTCTCTTACCCGCAAACCACACACGCCACAGTTATATCAGAGCAACATAAATTATGCAAAAGTGCAACGAGAAAATTGGAAAAACATAGTTAGCACAATGGTTAAAACACAAATGAACAGGTAGTAGGCGATCACTTATTCAGGCTAAAAAAATAAGTATTAATGTGTGAGTGATGCATTTTAGTATCAGATCACTACGTTCTTAACTAGTCTTAAAGCACTTTACGACTTCTCTTTTAATATTATAACATAATAACATCCTCACAAAAAACAAAAAACAGAGAGACCGGTTTAACAACTTAGATCAATTCCAGAAACAAACTGAACAGGTGCCGATACTTGCCGAATATTTTATTTTTCTTTTTCCCTTTAACGTATTGTAAGAGTTAGTAAAACTTTACCCCCAATATTTTAATAAAACTCACAATACAATAAGTACCCCCTTAACAAACTTGGTCGCATTCGAAGTATGTTACGGGGGTGCCAGTACTGCCCAATTTTACCAAGGGTATGTGAATAGTTAGATTTCAGACAAAAAAAAAACCCATACAAACACACATATTGGTAAATTTTGAAGATAATAATTTAAGCAGGGGGTCCACTGTTCAAGTGTAAAGACAATGTAGTTAGTAAAGCACCCTTGGCAAGACAGTGTGAGAGTGAATGATGGTGAAATATTAATAATTATGGATGACTTGGTAATGCTTATAATAAATAATAAAATTATTATAATAAAAAGCACTAAACCCACAAGGGTCATGAATTGCTATACATAGAGTAAAGGCATACGAAAAGAATATTTTTCTACAGTTACCCCCCCAGTGTTTGACTAGAGAAAACATAATTCTTCAGTCACTACCTACACAGCTGCTTTGTAAACAAATCTCATATTTACATCAATTTTTATTCTATGAGTGTATGTATCATGCTTATATGCTATGTAATGGGTTTCATATATAATTTTGAGGAAAATATCATAGATGGATTAATGAAAATGCCTATATTGATGTAAAATAAGACATTTAGTGTGCCCAAGTGTGATTATTATTACATAGTATTGGCGTCATGGGTAGAGAGACTCTTAGCGATTTTAATGTGTACCTACACACCAGCACAGTGTGTAAGTATATTTAGGTACAGGTACACATAAGTATAATTATCAGAGTACATATAAAATATGCAGTAACTTTAAAACAATTGAAATTTTGGAAAGTTTCCTGACATAATAGATGTGGTCACGGAAATTGTAAACAAACCGGGTGGGGGGCGCCGTATTTGAAAGACCGCTTGCCGTATAGCAAATTTTGGTCATAATTTGACATCGCCGTATTAGCGGAACGCCGTAAGGTGAAATGCCATAAAGCGGAGCCTTACTGTAAATGCCAGGTAACAAGTTTACATTAACATATATTACATTAGCAATATAATGAGGCATTAAAAACAATAAAAAATAAAACACACATACAGTACACCCATTACTTACCTTAAAATATTTGTAGTCTTAATGTAGGGCGAGAGGTGAGTTTAATTTGTAGGAAGTCAGGTTTTTGAGGTATGGTAGCCAGCCTGCTCAGCCCACCCCTCCCACATGTAATATACTACATTTAATTAAAGCTCCCCAGAGCGATAAAATACGTATACAGTACATTCATTAATTACCTTAAAATATTTGTTGACTTAACCCTTTGACTGTTGCAGGCCCCTTTCTGAAACTGTCATTCTATGTTGCAAAATATTCGAAAAAAAAAATTTTTTTACCAAAATGTTAGGATTATTTTACTGAGTGTTTTAAGCCTAAAAAAAAAAAAGATTTTTTGCCATCAGTACTTACCGAGATACAGACGCGCAAAGTTGGCAGAAAATGAGCGGCGTATGATAACAGCAGCGAATACCGCCCACCCGGTATTCTTTTATTTACTCCAATTTGAAGGTTTCTTGTATTTTCCAATATTTTTCTTTCCTAAGTAACTTATGTGGCCTGTGAGACCAAAGTAAGGGCATAGTTCAAATATACACTCATTGTTTACAACACAATAACTGAACAAACATTATCACTATTAGTTTGTGTATAAAACTTTTTTACACAAACAAACAATACAAAACAATGTTTATTACTATTGTTCCATAATATATATACATATGTACAGTCACTGAACACTTTCCTAAAACTGCTGCAGCTTGTGGAACTCTTTGAAACATGGGTATATGCAGAGGGGCACTTGACACTCCTCACACATAAAATGAGTGTCTCTGCATGTTTGTGGGTGTTTTGTGTTATGTCCACATGCAAAGCACCTCTTTTGAGCATTTTTCTTGAAAGCAGTAGGAGGCAGTTGTATGGGGTAGTGATCACCAGGCCTCAAACGAGATGGCATGTGTTGGTAATTTCGTGGGCGCTGGTCTATTGCAGGTGTTGCTCCTTGGTACTTGGCGATTATTTGTGTGATAACTGACAAACAAAATTCACCATATTTTGGTTTGTTGTTGGTCCTTAACTTGTTTAAGTTATAAGCATTTAGCATGGAAATATCAACAAGATGGAGAAAAAGTTTTATATACCACTTGTAACTCTTGCTTATGAACATTAAAATGGTATAAAATACCGACAGGTTGTTAGGTAAGACACATATCCAACAGTTAGGTATCTTTATTATGAAACGTTTTGCCTACACAGTAGGCTTCTTCAGTCAAGTACAGAAAAGTTGATAGAAGCAGAAGATACTTGAAGACGATGTAATCAGTCCATCACCCTTAAAGTTTTGAGGTGGTCAGTCCCTCAGTCTGGAGAAGAGCATTGTTCCATAGTATGAAGCCTACTGTGTAGGCAAAACGTTTCATAATAAAGATACCTAACTGTTGGATATGTGTCTTACCTAACAACTCTTGCTTATACAATCAGCAAACCCAATCTACATGTCACATTTGTCTACTAAGCGCATATTGAGGTTGTTGTTCATGACAGCTGCAGGTTTTAGAATGGGTTCATTGGTCTCTCTGTTGTGCCTGCCAGTATGTGCCATTTCATTTCAGTGAACTGATGTCAACAATATGACATTACATTTGTCATGCCACTGAAATGCCATGATGTCATTGGCAGCAAAGGCTTGCACCTCACCTCTGCGAGTGCCAGCGTCGAACCTTGGCATATGTTTACGATTACCACTCACTGTGCCACACATGTCTGTCAGGTTCACTTGCAAGAAATCACTGAGTATGGGGCTTGTGTACCAGTTATCAGTAAATAATATATACCCCTTACCAAGATATGGTTCCATCATTGTTCGAACCACATCACCAGAGATACCCAATAACTTCCTGGTATCTCTCAATGTATTGCTGCCAGTGTACACAATGATATCCAAAACGAGACCACTTTTGCAATCACACAGTACAAAATAACTTTATACCAAAGTGTTTCCTCTTGCTTGGTATGTATTGCTTGAATGAGAGTCTTCCTTTGAATAAAATCAAAGACTCGTCAATAACAAGCTTCCTGAAGGGATAAAAATACATGCAACACTTTTGTTTCAGGTACATAAACACATTTCTGATCTTATATAACCTGTCGCTTCTGTCAGGCCTTGGTTTGTCTGAAAAGTGTAACATACGTAACAGTATCAGAAAACGATTCACACCTATAATGTCACTAAAACCTGGGGTTGAAATCAGGTGTTCTGTTGCCCAGTATGTGGTGACAGTGTGCTTATACACATGTGGCATAAGCAATATTGTGGCAAAAAACAGGTACATCTCTGCCACAGTTGTGTCCTTCCATTGGTGTAGCCATGATCTTGGTGAGAGAATTGTATTTGCCATGGTGTACTCATAGTATATGTTGGTTTCCCTGACTATAATGTCCATCAGGGGTTCATCGAAGAATAACTGAAAGCATTCGAGTTCAGTAGCATTGTTCCCAAGTGTACACAATGGCTGTATTCCACTTTGTGTTTCATCAAAGTCATGGGGACTGGGAACAAACTCGTCACCTTCCTGCTAATCCCAGATGCGGTCTGCTGGTGGGTTCTGGATATTGAAACGTGGTTGTGCAGGTTGTGGCTGTGGTTGTTGTGGGAGTGTATGGGTGGGTGAGGCTGGTTGTGCAGAGTCAGCAGTGTGGGTAGTAGCGTGGCCCGCTGCCGGTGCCACATGACTCATGCCACCATCACTATCACCACCACCACCTGCTGCCTCACTCACATCATTCGTACCCATATACTATTTATTTATTTATTTATTTGTTTAATAATTTGAACATACATACATATCTTCCTCTTCACTATCAGGTCGTGGTGTAGGGCCACGGGATGTGCTCTGAGATTTACTCCTTCCCCTTGGAACAGCATATGAAACACTACCAGACCGCATGCTACGTCGTATATACTGCCGCTTCACTGGAGAATATTCACCCTCACTGTCACACCTAGAACTGCTTTCAATAACTTTGAAATCACTATCACTATCACTTTCACTGCTAACATCTGAGTCTTGCACATGGGCAAATAGTATTCTCTTTTGTCCTGGTACAGGTGAACATGAATGTGAACGAGCCGCCCAGCACCAGAGG
Organism: Cherax quadricarinatus; assembly: GCF_026875155.1. Lineage (NCBI taxonomy): Eukaryota > Metazoa > Arthropoda > Malacostraca > Decapoda > Parastacidae > Cherax > Cherax quadricarinatus. The sequence continues at coordinate 20,889,348 of NC_069488.1, read as the reverse complement.
TTGAAGGTCGTGGGTCATCTGGGTTTTCGTCACTAATTACGTTATCCTGGGCACTTTTTCCGGTCACACCTGCTTGAAAAGCATGGAATTCACTTTCACTGACACTTTCATCGCTGTTAGAGCTATCACTTAGGACCAAAAGATCTCCAATCCGCCGAGGAGTGAGGAACTTCTTACTGCGAGGCATGGTGAAAATGGACTACAAAGATGGCATTCCCACAGTGCACCACTGAGTCCCAGATTTTTTTTCACAGGGTGCACACCCACCACTCTGACCCATTCTCTCTCGTGTAGGCCTACTAGCTTTCTCCCGCTCGATTTGAAGCCGCTAGAATTTACACTTATAATTACGTCAGAAACAGTGGCGCATAAGAAGTATATATACGATGTAAACAGTCAAGGGGTTAATGTAGGGTGAGAGGTGAGTTTTATTTTTAGTCAGGTTTGGGAAGTATGAAATCCAGCCAGGGAAGCCCTCCCCACCGACACGTAATGTAATCAAACCAGACGAACGCATCTGGTTTTCGTCACTTTACATTGTGTACAAGTTGTCTCCACGCTGATATAGTAGAATAAATAAAGATAAACACCCATTCTCATGTAACACCATTTTTAAGAAGAACGGCGCCATGAGTGAAGGCATACTTAGGTACAGGTACACTTTTTTTTTTTTTTTTTTTTTTTTTTAACAAGTCGGCCGTCTCCCACCGAGGCAGGGTGACCCAAAAAAAGAAAGAAAATCCCCAAAAAGAAAATACTTTCATCATCATTCAACACTTTCACCACACTCGCACATTATCACTGTTTTTGCAGAGGTGCTCAGAATACAACAGTCTAGAAGCATACACATATAAAGATACACAACATATCCCTCCAAACTGCCAATATCCCAAACCCCTCCTTTAAAGTGCAGGCATTGTACTTCCCATTTCCAGGACTCAAGTCCGACTATATGAAAATAACCGGTTTCCCTGAATCCCTTCACTAAATATTACCCTGCTCACACTCCAACAGATCGTCAGGTCCCAAGTACCATTCGTCTCCATTCACTCCTATCTAACACGCTCACGCACGCTTGCTGGAAGTCCAAGCCCCTTACCCACAAAACCTCCTTTACCCCCTCTCTCCAACCCTTTCGAGGACGACCCCTACCCCGCCTTCCTTCCCCTATAGATTTATATGCTTTCCATGTCATTCTACTTTGATCCATTCTCTCTAAATGACCAAACCACCTCAACAACCCCTCTTCTGCCCTCTGACTAATACTTTTATTAACTCCACACCTTCTCCTAATTTCCACACTCCGAATTTTCTGCATAATATTTACACCACACATTGCCCTTAAACAGGACATCTCCACTGCCTCCAACCGTCTCCTCGCTGCTGCATTTACCACCCAAGCTTCACACCCATATAAGAGTGTTGGTACTACTATACTTTCATACATTCCCTTCTTTGCCTCCATAGATAACGTTTTTTTGACTCCACATATACCTCAACGCACCACTCACCTTTTTTCCCTCATCAATTCTATGATTAACCTCATCCTTCATAAATCCATCCGCCGACACGTCAACTCCCAAGTATCTGAAAACATTCACTTCTTCCATACTCCTCCTCCCAATTTGATATCCAATTTTTCTTTATCTAAATCATTTGACACCCTCATCACCTTACTCTTTTCTATGTTCACTTTCAACTTTCTACCTTTACACACATTCCCAAACTCATCCACTAACCTTTGCAATTTTTCTTTAGAATCTCCCATAAGCACAGTATCATCAGCAAAAAGTAACTGTGTCAATTCCCATTTTGAATTTGATTCCCCATAATTTAATCCCACCCCTCTCCCAAACACCCTAGCATTTACTTCCTTAACAACCCCATCTATAAATATATTAAACAACCATGGTGACATTACACATCCCTGTCTAAGACCTACTTTTACGGGAAGTAGTCTCCCTCTCTTCTACACACCCTAACCTGAGCCTCACTATCCTCATAAAAACTCTTTACAGCATTTAATAACTTACCACCTATTCCATATACTTGCAACATCTGCCACATTGCTCCTCTATCCACTCTATCATATGCCTTTTCTAAATCCATAAATGCAATAAAAACTTCCCTATCTTTATCTAAATACTGTTCACATATATGCTTCAATGTAAACACCTGATCTACACATCCCCTACCCACTCTAAAACCTCCTTGCTCATCCGCAATCCTACATTCTGTCTTACCTCTAATTCTTTCAATTATAACCCTACCGTACACTTTTCCTGGTATACTCAGTAAGCTTATTCCTCTATAATTTTTACAGTCTCTTTTGTCCCCTTTCCCTTTATATAAAGGGACTATACATGCTCTCTGCCAATCCCTAGGTACAGTGGACCCCCGCATAGCGAACTTAATCCGTGCAAGAGGGCTGGTCGTTATGCGAAATGTTCGCTATGCGAATTAATTTTCCCCATAAGAAATAATGGAAATAAAATTAATCCGTGCAAGACACCCAAAAGTATGAAAAAAAAAATTTTTTACCACAAAAAAATGTTAATTTTAGTACACACAAACTGAAAAAGGCATGCACAATTACATGACACTTACTTTTATTGAAGATCTGGTGATGATTGATGGGATGGGAGAGAGGGGAGAGAGAGTGTTAGTGTTTAGAAGGGAATCCCCTTCCATTAGGACTTGAGGTAGCAAGTCCTTTTCTGGGGTTACTTCCCTTCTTCTTTTAATGCCACTAGGACCAGCTTCAGAGTCACTGGACTTCTTTCGCACAACATATCTGTTTCATAGTGGCCTGTACCTCTCGTTCCTTTATGATTTGTCTAAAGTGGTTCACAACAGTGTCATTGTAACAGTCACCAGCACGGCTTGCAATAGCTGTGTGAGGGTGATTTTCATCAAAAAAGGTTTGCACTTCAAGCCATTTTGCACACATTTCCTTAATCTTTGAAGTAGGCAATTCCTTCAATTTCTCTCTCCCCTCCTTTGAACCAGTTTCCCCAGGTCTGGCCTCTTGCTCTTGAAGTTGATCTATCAGCTCATCAGTGGTTAGTTCTTCATTGTCCTCCTCCACCAACTCTTCCACATCCTCCCCACTAACCTCCAACCCCAAGGACTTCCCCAATTCCACAATTGATTCCTCAACTGGTATACTACTCCTCTCAGGGTTAGCCTCAAACCCTTCAAAATCCCTTTTGTCTACACATTCTGGCCACAGTTTCTTCCAAGCAGAGTTCAAGGTTCTCTTAGTCACTCCCTCCCAAGCCTTACCTATAAGGTTTACACAATTGAGGATATTAAAGTGATCCTTCCAAAACTCTTTTAGAGTCAATCGAGTGTCTGTGGTCACTTCAAAGCACTTTTGAAACAGAGCTTTTGTGTACAGTTTCTTGAAGTTGGAAATGACCTGCTGGTCCATGGGCTGCAGGAGAGGAGTGGTATTAGGAGGCAAAAACTTCACCTTAATGAAGCTCATGTCCCCATAAAGTCGCTCTGCCACGTCTGTAGGATGACCAGGGGCATTGTCTAACACCAGGAGGCACTTAAGGTCTAATTTCTTTTCAGTTAGGTAATCTTTCACATTGGGGGCAAATGCATGGTGTAACCAGTTATAGAAAAATTCCCTAGTGACCCATGCCTTACTGTTTGCCCTCCACAGCACACACAAATTATCCTTGAGGACATTCTTTTGCCTGAACGCTCTGGGAGTTTCAGAGTGATACACTAATAAAGGCTTAACTTTGCAATCACCACTAGCATTGGCACACATCAACAAAGTAAGCCTGTCTTTCATAGGCTTATGTCCTGGGAGTGCCTTTTCCTCCTGAGTAATGTAGGTCCTGCTTGGCATTTTCTTCCAGAACAGGCCTGTTTCATCACAATTAAACACTTGTTCAGGTTCCAGTCCTTCAGTTTCTATGTACTCCTTGAATTCATGCACATATTTTTCAGCCGCTTTGTGGTCCGAACTGGCAGCCTCACCATGCCGTATCACACTATGGATGCCACTACGCTTCTTAAATCTCTCAAACCAACCTTTGCTGGCCTTAAATTCACTCACATCATCACTAGTTGCAGGCATTTTTTTAATTAAATCGTCATGCAACTTCCTAGCCTTTTCACATATGATCGCTTGAGAGACGCTATCTCCTGCTAGCTGTTTTTCATTTATCCACACCAATAAGAGTCTCTCAACATCTTCCATCACTTGCGATCTTTGTTTCGAAAACACAGTTAAACTTTTGGCAACAACAGCTTCCTTGATTGCCGTTTTCTTGCCCACAATAGAAGCGATGGTTGATTTTGGTTTCTTGTACAACCTGACCAGGTCGGTGATACGTACTCCACTTTCATACTTATCAATGATCTCTTTCTCATTTCAATGGGTATTCTTACCCTTTGAGGTGTAGGGTTGGCACTAGAAGCTTTCTTGGGGCCCATGGTCACTTATTTTCCACAAACAGCACCGAAAACACTGTAATAATACGAAATATTCCGAGTGTATGCTTGAATGTTACCGCGGAGGCTGGCTGGTAAACAATGGGACGGGCGGCACATGTGAGGCTGGCTGAGGGCGCACATTGGACGCGTCTCGGACGAAGGTCGCTGAGCGGGTTTTTTGTCCACTATGCGGGGCAAAATTTTAGCGAACAAAGCGTTCGCTATGCGGATTGTTCGCTATGCAAGGCGTTCGCTATGCGGGGGTCCACTGTACCTTCCCCTCTTTCATACATTTATTAAACAAAAGTACCAACCACTCCAACACTATATCCCCCCCTGCTTTTAACATTTCTGTCATGATCCCATCAGTTCCAGCTGCTTTACCCCCTTTCATTTTACGTAATGCCTCACGTACCTCCCCCACACTTACATTCTGCTCTTCTTCACTCCTAAAAGATGGTATACCTCCCTGACCAGTGCATGAAATTACTGCCTCTGTTTCTTCCTTAACATTTAAAAGTTCCTCAAAATATTCTTGCCATCTACCCAATACCTCCATCTCCCCATCTACTAACTCCCCTACTCTGTTTTTAACTGACAAATCCATATTTTCCCTAGGCTTTCTTAACTTGTTTTAACTCACTCCAAAATTTTTTCTTATTTTCATTAAAATTTCTTGACAGTGCCTCTCCCACTCTATCATCTGCTCTCCTTTTGCACTCTCTCACCACTCTCTTTACCTTTCTTTTACTCTCCATTTTACTCTGCTCTTCTTATAACACTTCTGCTTTGTAAAAACCTCTCATAAGCTACCTTTTTCTCTTTTATCACACCCTTTACTTCATCATTCCATCAATCACTCCTCTTTCCTCCTGCCCCCACCCTCCTATAACCACAAACTTCTGCTCCACATTCTAATACTGGGATTTTTAAAACTATTCCAACCCTCTTCAACCCCCCCACTACTCATCTTTGCACTAGCCCACCTTTCTGCCAATAGTCGCTTATATCTCACCCGAACTTCCTCCTCCCTTAGTTTATACACTTCACCTCCCTCTTACTTGTTGTTGCCACCTTCCTCTTTTTCCCCTCTACCTCTTACTCTAACTGTAGCTACAACAAATAATGATCCGATATATCAGTTGCCCCTCTATAAACATTACATCCTGGAGCCTACCCATCAACCTTTTATCCACCAATACATAATCTAATAAAACTACTTTCATTACGTGCTCATCATACCTTGTATATTTATTTATCTCTTTTTCATAAAATATGATTACTTATTACCAAATTTCTTTCTACACATAGCTCAATTAAAAAAACTCCCCATTTACATTTACCCCTGGCACCCAAATTTACCTACTACCCTTCCATAAACCCTTTTTACCCACTTAGCATTGAAATCCCCAACCACCATTCCCCTCACACTTTATTCAAAACTCCCCAGCATTCACTCAACATTTCCCAAAATCTCTCTCCTCTCCTACACTTCTCTCTCTCCAGGTGCATACACGCTTATTATAACCCACTTTTCACATCCAATCTTTATTTTACTCCACATAATCCTGAATTTAAAACTTTATAGTCCCTTTTTCCTGCCATAGCTTATCCTTCAACATTATTGCTACTCCTTCTTTAGCTCTAAAATCTATTTGAAACCCCTGACCTAATCCCATTATTCCCCTCCACTGAAACTCTCCCACCCATTCAGCTTTGTTTCACTAAAGCCAGGACATCCAGCTTCTTCTCATTCATAACATCCACAATCATCTCTTTCTTATCATCTGCACAACATCCACGCACATTCAGACTTCCCACTTTGACAATTTTCTTCTTCTTATTCTTTTTAGTAATCTTTACAGGAAAAGGGGTTACTAGCCCATTGTTCCCGGCATTTTAGTTGACTTTTACAACACGCATGGCTTACGGAGGAAAGATTCTTATTCCACTTCCCCATGGATATAAAAGGAAAATTAATAAGACCAAGAACTATTAAGATAAAATCAAAGAAAACTCAGATGAGTGTGTATAAATAAATGTGTACATGTATGTGTAGTGTGACCTAAGTGTAAGTAGAAGTAGCAAGACATGCCTGTAATCTTGCATATTTATGAGACAGACAAAAGACATCAGCAATCCTACCATCATGTAAAACAATCACAGGCTTCGTTTTACACTCACTTGGCAGGACGGTAGTACCTCCCTGGGTGGTTGCTGTCTACCAACCTACTACCTACATACGTATGATTATCAGTTATAATAATAATGTAGATATGTAGTCCGCCTGGGCTACATACTTACACATACCTACATAGCTACATGTATTTAATGTGGCTCAGAGCCATATTATTACCATCGAGATACCATGTTCACTGAATTTAATAATTTCTGACAACTATCTTTAGATGCCATCATAAACAAAGGGAGAAGTAATGAATAATTCATGCTGAGAATTGTAAACAAAGGCGTTATGTATTAAGGGGAGTGACGTAATGTTTTCCCTCCGCCCGGCTACCACACCTCCATAGTACATGTATATAAACAAAATGTTCATGTGTTATGTAATGTGCTTCTTATGTAATTTTGAAGAAAATATCATAAATGGATTAGTGAAAATGTCTATATTAACGTAAAATAAGACATTTAACCCTTTCAGGGTCCAAGGCCCAAATCTGAAGTGGTGCCCCAGTGTCCAAGAATTTTCAAAAAAAAAAATTTGTTATTTTTTCTTATGAAATGGTAAAGAATCTTTTTGTGAAGGTAATAAAACAAAAAGTACGAAATTTGATGGAAAATTGATGAAATTATGCTCTCGCGAATTTTGATGTGTCAGTGATATTTACGAATCGGCGATTTTGCCGACTTTGACTCCCATTATAGGCCAATTACATTATTCCAGTAAACCAAATTCTTAGCTATTTCACTAGTATTACTTCTATTCTATTGATTGAGCACAAGAAATCAGCAAGTCAACTGTTTCAACTACAAATTACAGTGATCAGAAATTGTTAATTTGGCCAATTTAACACAAAGTTCAAAATATTCCAATTTCAAAATAGGGTCCAGAATAAACAATTTAGGTATTCCTGGAACTAAACTAACATTTCCTCTGTTCATTAGTTATGTTTTGAGGCTTTACAAATAAATTCCATTTTTATTTTTTATTCACATAATGAATTTTTATTCACACCAAAAAATTGAAGATTTACTGTTATGCAATACTGTAATAATTGTATAAATATCATCACCATATTTGTGAATGTATATTAGACCCACCAGCTGGCATGTATTAGATGTGTGAGGTTGTTTGTTTACTCTTGAATATCGGCAAAAAATTAACATTTCTGCTACTTTGAGCTCAGTTTCAAGCCATTTCCAGTGCTAAAACCAAACAAAATAATTTCTATTTCTGTAATATGTCTTCCATTCTATCAATTGAGACCAAGAAATCGCAAATACAACTATAAAAAACATACGAAAAAACACTGCAAAGTCGCTGTTTTAATCGAAAAATCATGATTTCAGTTTTTTTCTCTCATTATACACAGTGTGCTGCAGGATCTGTTTTATGTGGTGCACACATACCACAGATGTATTCTCTCATATCTAGGCCCAAATGTACCACTCACAGTTTATCAGAGTGAGCTGAGCTCATGACGTAGATCTACGGTTTGGACCCTGAACGTAAAGCCGTAGATCTACGGGACGGACCCTGAAAGGGTTAATGTGCCCATGAGTGATTATTATTAGTATTATGTAATGTTTTACCCTCCATAGCATATAAACAGCATGTTTATGTGCTATGTAATGTATTTCTTATATAATTTTGAAGAAAATATCATAGATGGATTAATGAAAATGTCTATATTGACGTAAAATTTAGACATTTAATGTGCCCAAGAGTGATTATTATTACATAATAGAGAGATGTGCTCATGGAGAATGTAAACAAACCGGATGGCGCATGCCGTATTTGAAAGACCGCTTGCCATATAGAAAGATTTGGTCATAATTTGTGATCGCCGTATTAGTGGAACGTCATAGAGCATGATCTAAATTTCCATAAGTAAGCAGGCCTCAAAGGAGGTTCCTTGACGCTGGTGTAGGCTCTTGCTCTTGATCTAGGGAATTGGATCTCATTTGTTTGTTGGGCTATCTTATTGAAACTTGGGTAATGTATGATGGAAAGATGCTTCTTAACATACACCAAAAATGAAAGAAGTTGGACAATAAATAATGGAGTTCACTTCTCAGCAATTAGCCACACCTTAGGGGTATTTCCTTATGGTTTTTATGGTTGTATTCTCGTGTTTTTGGTCTCATTTGATAGAATGGAAGATATATTACAGAAATAGATATGATTTTGAATGGTTTCATGACAAGAAGTACCTTGAAAATGAGCTCAAAATAGCAGAAATGTTTTATTTTTGCCGATGTTCAAGAGTAAACAAATGACGTACGTCACCTCCATTCCAGTATACAGTCATGAATGGATTGACATTATTTATACAATTATTACATTACTGCAATAGTCTGCATAACAGTAAATCTTCTATTTTTTGTGTGAATGAAAATTCCAAATTATTTATATTGCAATAATAATAATAATAATAATAATAATAATACATATAATAATAATAATAATAGTATAATAATATGTTGTTTATATTGTTTATTTTGTCATATTAGATGAATTTTTATAGACAAATAAGCCGTAGAGCTGATGTTAGGGAAATTATTGAAGTATTTTATGGTCCCTGGAATTCCACTGGAATGAATTTCATTCCATTTCAGTTAATTTAAATGAAGAAAATTGACTCTGCAAACGCGCAAATCCAGATGCGAGCAAGGTCACGGAACGGATTAAACTCGTTAGTGGAGGTTCCACTGTACGTATTAGTTTTATTTACGTACTGTTCAGTATATAATATTAACTCTAGCTAAATGTAGTAAACCCATTGACAAATGTTTCATGTCTTCTTTCAAATCTCTTTAACTCTTTGAGGGTCCAAGAATTTTCAAATATGATTTTTTTGATATTTTTTCTTATCAAATGTTATAGAATCTTTTTCTTAAGGTAATAAAACAAAAAGTATGAAATTTGATGGGAAATCGATGTAATTACACTCATGAATTTTACTGCGGCAGCAATATTTACCCATCGGTGATTTTTCCCACTGACTCCTATTCTAGGCCAATTACGTTATTCCAGTCAGCCAAATTCTTAGCTATTTTGTGAATATTACTTCTGTTTTATCGATTGAGAACAAAAAACTGCCCAATCAAATATTTCAACTACCCAATAAAGTCATCAGAAATTGGTAATCTGGCCAATTTCATTGAAAGTTCAAAATATTCCAATTTCTAAACAGTGTCCAGAATAAACATTGCAGGCATTCCTGGTACTATAATAACATTTCCTCTGTTTATTAGTTACTTTTCCAGGCTTTACAGATGAATTCCATTTTGATTTTTTATTTACATAAAGAATTTTTATTCACACCAAACAATAGAAGATTTACTGTTATGCAATATTGTAATACATAATTGTATAAATAATATCAATGCATTCGTGAATGTATATTAGGCCCACCAGTTGACATGTATTGGACGTGTGACATCATTTGTTGACTCTTGAACATCAGCAAAAATCGAACATTTCCACTAATTTGAGCTCAATTTCAAAATATTATCATTAATAAAATAATTCCAAATCATCTCTATTTCTGTAATATACCTTTCATTTTATCAAATGAAATCAAGAAACTGTGAATACAACTGTAAAAATCATACAAAAATGCACCGCTAAGTTGGTGTTGTCATCCAAAAACACGTTCGCACTTTTTTTCTTATTATGTATTGTGTGCTGCAGGATTTGTTTTTTGTGGTGTACACTTACCGCATACAGTGGAAGCTCAAAAATCGAACATATCACATATCGAATGTTTCGAAAATAGGACCATTTTTTCGGACAAACTGTGTCCCTATTATCGAACACGCCCCTATTTTCGGACCGCCGGGTACGGGACCTGTCTGCCAGCCCGCTCTGTCTGCAGGCGCTGTGAGCAGTCTAGCTTTGTTTATGCTTGAGTGAACACTAACCTGCGCTCTCATTCACACATTTTACGATTATTTCGTTGTGTTTAGTGCTTGTGGGACTGTGAAATAAGCTGCCATGGGCCCAAAGAAACTTGCTAATGGTACCCCTGTGGTAAAGAAAGTGAGAAACACCATAGATGTGAAGAAGGAAATAATACAGAAGTATGAAAGTGGTGTGAGACTTGTTGAGCTTGCCAGGATGTATGGGAAAAACAAGTCGACCATCGGTTCTATCCTGTCAAAGAAATTACAAATCAAGGAAGCTGATGTTGCGAAAGGTGTTAATATGCTAACCAAAAAAAGACCACAAATAGTTGAAGAGGTTGAGAAGTTGTTGCTGGTGTGGATCAAGGATAAAGAGATTGCAGGTGATAGTGTTTCAGAGACGATTATTTGCGAAAAGGCAAGGAAGTTGCATGCCGATCTGGTACAGAAAACTCCTGGAACCAGTGCTGATAGTGAATTTAAGGCCAGCAGAGGCTGATTTGACAGATTTAAGAAGCGTAGTGGCATACACAATGTTGTAAGACATGGTGAGGCAGCCAGTTCAGAGAAACGGGCGGCTGAGAAGTTTGTACAGGAGTTTAAGGGGTACGTAGACAGTGAAGAATTCAAACCTGAAAAAGTGTTTAATTGTGACGAAACAGGCTTGTTTTGGAAGAAAATGACAAAAAGGACCTTCATCACACAGGAGGAAAAGGCACTGCCAGGACACAAGCCTATGAAAGACAGGCTTACTCTTTTATTCTGCGCTAATGCTAGTGGTGATTTTAAAGTGAAGCCTTTACTTGTGTATCATTCAGAAAATCCCAGAGTGTTTAAGAAAAACAATGTCTTTAAGAACAAGTTATGTGTCTTGTGGAAAGCTAATCATAAGGCATGGGTCACAAGACAAATTTTCAAAGAGTGGGTCTATGAAGTGTTTGGCCCCAGTGTGAAAAAATACCTCCAGGAAAAGAAATTGCCACTCAATTGCCTCCTGTTAATGGACAATGCTCCTGCTCATCCTCCAAACTTATTAGACCTCTTGTCTAAGGACTTCAGTTTTATAAAAGTGAAGTTCTTGCCTCCTAACACCACTCCTCTCCTCCAGCCCAAGGACCAGCAGGTCATTTCTAACTTCAAAAAACTCTACACAAAAGCAGTGTTTGAAAAGTGCTTTGAAGTGACCACAGACACTAAGTTGACCCTAAGAGAGTTCTGGAGGAATCACTTCAACATCTACAACTCCATAAGCCTTATAGATAAGGCTTGGGAGGGAGTGACTTCCAGGACTTTCAACTCTGCTTGGAGACAATTGTGGCCAGATTGTGTCCAAAAGAGGGATTTTGAAGGGTTTGAGGCTGACTCTGACCCTGACCCAGCTCACCCTCTGCCTGTTGTGGACTCTCTTGTGGCATTGGGGAACACCCTGGGGTTGGAGGCGAGTGGTGAGGATGTGGAAGAGTTGGTGGAGGACCACAGGGAAGAGCTAACCACTGAAGAGCTGCAAGAGCTTCATCTGGAGCAGTATCAGACCACAGCTGAGGAACTTGCTTCAGAGGAGGAGGAGGGAGTGGATGAGGTGCCTTCTTCAAAGATTAAGGAGATTTGTGCCAAGTGGAATGATGTCCAAATGTTTGTGCAGAAGTACCACCCTGAGCAAGCTGAAACAAGCCATCTTTGCAACAAGTTCAGTGACAGAACCATGTCCCATTTTAGGGAAATGTTAAAGAGGCGCCAGAAACAGAGGACTGTGGACAGTTATAAGAACTTAAGAAAGAAGGAACACTGCAACAGGCCTACTGACCCACACGGAGCAGGTCCATGTCCCCCCCCGGATTAGACCAATGACCCACCCCCCGGATTATCCCAATGACCCACCCAGTCTGGTCATCTCCACTCAAGGATGGAGCACTGTACCAGACCCAGCAGCAAAGCTAGTCAGGTCCAACTCACACCCACCCACACCCACTCATGTATTTATCTAACCTATTTTTAAAACTACACAACTTTTTAGCCTCAATAACTGTACTCGGGAGCTTGTTCCACTCATCCACAACTCTATTACCAAACCAGTGCTTTCTTATATCCTTCCTGAATCTGAATTTTTCCAACTTGAAACCATTGCTGCGAGTCCTGTCTTGGCTGGAAATTTTCAGCACACTATTTACATCCTCTTTATTTATTCCTGTTTTCCATTTATACACCTCGATCATATCTCCCCTAATTCTACGCCTTTCAAGAGAGTGCAGATTCAGGTCCCTCAGTCTATCCTCATAGGGAAGATTTCTGATACATGGGATCATCTTTGTCATCCTCCTTTGTACGTTTTCCAGAGCATTTTTATCCATTCTGTAATACGGTGACCAGAACTGAGCAGCATAGTCTAAATGAGGCCTAACCAAGGATATATAGAGTTGAAGAACAACCTGAGACAGGGGTCCAGTGACTCTCAAGCTGGTTCTAGTGGCATTAAAAGACAGAGAAGGGAAGTAACCCCAGAGAGGGCTTTACCTGAAGTCCTCATGGAGGGGGATTCTCCTTCCAAACACTAACCCCAATTCCCTCTCTCCTCCTCCCTATCTTCCTAATGCCATCACCAATCTTCAATAAAGGTAAGTAAAAATGTTATTTTATATGTATTACTATACATAATTAAAACTGTAGTATTTGTTGTATGTAAAACTGTAATTAATCTCTATAAAATGTATTTTTTGTGTGAATATTTTTGGGTTTCTGGAACGGATTAATTGTATTTCCATTATTTCTTATGGGAAATATTGCTTCGAATTTCAGACTTTTCGAATTTAGAACTAGCTCCTGTAACGAATTAAGTTCGATTTTTGAGGTTCCACTGTAGATGCATTTTCTCATATTAATGCCCAAATTTACCACTCACAGCTTATCTGAGTGAGCTGAACTCATGACATAGATCTACGGCTTGGACCCCTCAAAGGGTTAATATTTGAAGGGAGTTAAATGCCTGAAGAAGACTACACATCATCTCCTCCACTAGGATGTGCTTCATATCTCAGAGGAAGCAATATTTGAAAGACAATGCTTGATATCAAATTAAGAGTTGATATCAAGTGTTGTCTTTCAAATTAAGAGTTTTCTTTATGCAGTGAACCCTTGGTTTTCGTGAGTGTTTGGTTATCAGCAATTTTTTTCATCGAAATATAGCCTTGGTTTTCGTGATATCCTTTGGATTTCGGCGGTTGTACGGTACATGTCCCAGTGGCCCTGCACACGCAAAGGCTCTCACAGACACATTCAAGAGTCAGTCTGGCATTGTTTCTCGGCGAGTGAGCATCACCCCTTGCGTTCATATGAAACATTTTGTAATAATCCATTGTTTTTTTTTTGTGCTTTCAACTGCTAAATAAGCCACCATGGGCCAAAAGGAAGCTTCTAGTGCCAGTCCTTTAGTAAAGAAGGTGAGAAACACTATAGAATTAAAGAAAGAAATCATAGAAAAATATGAAAGTGGCGTATGTGTGGCCAAGCTTGCCAGGATGTACGGGAAGCCCTATTCAATGCTCACTTCCATTGTGGGGAAGAAAATGGAAGTCAAGGAAGCTGATGTTGTGAAAGGGGTAAATGTGCTAACAAAACAGAGATTACAGGCAATCGAAGATGTGGAGAAATTGTTGTTGGTGTGGCTCAACCAAAATCAATTAGCGGAAGATAGTGTTGTGCAGTCGATAATTTTCAAAAAGGCAAGGCAGTTGCATGCCAGTCTCGTAAAGAAAATGCCTAGAATGAGTGCTGATGTTAGTGAATTTAAGGCCACCAAAAGCTGGTTCGAAAATTTCATGAAGCGAAGTGGCATACACAGTGTTGTAAGGCATATTGAAGCTCCAAGTTCCGACAAATGTGAGGCTAAAAAATTCGTGCGTGAATTCAAGGAGTACGTAGAGGCTGAAGGATTCCTCCCCCAACAAGTGTTCAGTTGTGACGAAACAGGCCTCTTTTGGAAGAAAATGCCAAAGAGGACCTACATCACACAGGAAGAAAAGGCACTGCCAGGACACAAGCCTATGAAAGACAGGCTAACTCTCTTATTTTGTGGTAATGCTAGTGGGGATTTCAAAGTGAAGCCTTTACTGGTGTATGACTGAAAATCCCAGAGTGTTCAAGAAAAACAGTGTTGCCAAGAGTAACTTGTGTGTGATGTGGAAGGTAACATAAGGCATGGGTCATGAGGGACATTTTCCTTGATTGGTTCAGTGAAGTGTTTGGGCTGAGTGTGAAGAAATACCTCCTGGGTAATAAATTGCCACTCAAATGCCTCCTGGTAATGGACAATGCTCATGCTCATCCTCCAGACTTAGATGACCAATTGTTGGAGGAGTTTAGTTTCATCACAGTGAAGCTCTTGCCCCCCTAATACCACTCCTCTCATCCAGCCCATAGATCAGCAGGCAGATCATTTCAAACTTCAAAAAACTCTACACCAAAGCAGTGCTTCAGAGGTGCTTTGACGTGACCTCGAACACTGAATTGACCATAACCCTTTGGGGGTTTCGGACGAACTAGTACGTCTTACGACCCAGGGTTTATGACGTACTAGTACGCCTAAATTCTAGTGCCCTCAAATCTAGTGAGAGAAAGCTGTTAGGCCTACATATGAAAGAATGGGTCTATGTGGTCAGTGTGCGCAGTATAAAAAAAATCCTGCAGCACACAGTGCGTAATGAGAATAAAAAAACTTTGACCATGTTTTTGGATTAAAACAGCGACTTTGCACTGTATTTTCGTATGGTATTTATTGTTGTATTCTAGTTGTCTTGGTCTCATTTTATAGAATGGAAGACATATTACAGAAATTGAGATGATTTTGACTGGTTTTACAATGAAAAGTACCTTGAAATTGAGCTCAAAGTAGCAGAAATGTTCGATTTTTAGCAAAGTTCAAAAGTAAACAAATCATGCCAAGCATCCAATACACATCAACTGGTGAGTCTAATATTCTTTCACAAGTGCGCTGATATTATTTATATCATTTCTACACTAATGCAGTAATCTGCATAACAGTAAATCTTATTTTTTTTTGTAAGAATAAAAATTCAAAGTGGAAAGCCAAAGAAATATAAGAGGGGCCTAGGGATGTGACTAACGAACAGAGAACTTGTTATTTTAGTGCCAGGAATATCTTTCTTGTTTATTCTGGACCCTATTCGGAAATTGGCATCTTTTGAAATTTGTGTGAAATTGGCAAAATTGCTAAATTCTGACCACTTTATTGGATAGTTGAAATCGGTAAATGGGTGGTTTCTTGTACTCATTCGATAGAAAAACTGGAGTTCTAGCAAAATAGTTATGATTTTTGTCGACTAGTACACTGGAATTGGCCGAAAATAGGGCTCAAAATGGGCAAAATCGCCGATGCGTAAACATCGTCGAGACCGCTAACTTCGCGAGAGCATAATTCCGTAAGTTTTCCATCAGATTTCATACTTTTGGTGTCATTATGATCGGGAAAAGATTCTCTATCTTTTCATAAGAATTTTTTTTTTTTTTTTTTTTTAAATTTGGCCGACCCTGAGAACAAGTCTCTGAGAGGACCTGTCGACCCCCAAAGGGTTAAGAGAGTTCTGGAAGGATCACTTCAGTATCCTCAGTTGCATAACCCTTTTAGATAAGGCTTGGCAGGGATTGGGGCTGACCCTGTTGACCCTACTCCTGTTTTGGAATGTATTGTGGCACTGGGGAATTCCATGGGGTTGGATGTGAGTGACCAGGATAGTTGATGGAGGACCACAGTGAAGAGCTAAACACAGAAGTGCTGCAAGAGCATCATCTGCAGCAGCAACAGACCACAGCCGAGGAAATTGCTTCACAGGAGGAAGAAGAGAGAGGGAAGAAGGTGCGTTCTTCAAAGATTAAGGACATTTGTACAAAGTGGAGTTAGGTGCAAACGTTTGTGGAGGAACGTAACCCTAACAAAGCTGTTGTGGGCCGTGTCTGCGACACAGGAGGAAGAAGAGAGAGGGAAGAAGGTGCGTTCTTCAAAGATTAAGGACATTTGTACAAAGTGGAGTTAGGTGCAAACGTTTGTGGAGGAACGTAACCCTAACAAAGCTGTTGTGGGCCGTGTCTGCGACATGTTCAGTGACAATGCCTTGTCCCATTTTAGGCAAATCTTAAAGAGACACCAGAAACAGAGCTCTCTGAAACAATTTTTTGAGTGTCAGAGGTCCAGTGACTCTCAAGCTGGTCTTAGTGCCATTAAAAAACAAAGAAGGGAAGTAACCCTGGTGTGGAAAATTGCATTTATCTGGATGTAACTCATAATGTACATACCAGTAAATAAAGATAATTATTATTTATCAATTAGACAAGTAGGAATTTGGGACACCTAGGTCGCAAAAAATGTCCCCCTTCGATACCTACCACTGTCATATCCACAAGTTGCTCTGGACCTATTAATTACAAATGAAAAATACATCACCAGGAATGCTGGTAAATATATAAATTTGTGGACTGTATATTAAAAATAATAAATGGTTATATACACAATTACATAACAGAAGGAAAATATATCTTAATATCACTCACCAATTTGACTGGAGATTAATGTGCCATGTACAGGACCCCGCCCCCTTTTGCCTATATTTACAAAAATTTTACTGGCCAGAAATTAAACATAAATTAGACAGCTTATCTGAGGTTCCTGGAGTTGTCCTGTCCTGTCACCTGATATCTCAAGTTATGCAGGAATGCACATCCAACAATTTCGCCTCCTATTTGAGAGGTGTCAGCCCAATTTTAACCTCTAGAGTATGAAAATTCCTTACCATTACACTAATGTTGTATCCAATTCAAAAACCAAAATGGCGACTCACTCCCCAGCCGCAGGTTTCCCATTTTCGATAACATACTTCTTTTAAAATACAATATAGGGCATCTATTTACCTATAAATTACCGTATTTCCGGAAAATATATACAGTATTTTCCACACCTGGGTAAAGACCCAGTACCTGAAGTCTTTATGGAAGGGGATTTCTCTTCCAAACGATAGTAACTTCAACTCCCTCTCCCCACCTCCCGTCTTCCATACTCCAACAAGAGTCTTCAATGTAATGTTAATATTGCTTTACTATATTGATTTGTAATTCTTTTCTGTATGTAAATCTATAATTAATCTCTAAAAAAATAATTTTTTGTTAATACTTTTGGGTGTTTGGAATGGATTAATTGGATTTACATTATTTCTTAAGGGGAAAATGGTTTTGGTTTTCATGAATTTTGGTTTTCAGCAGGCTCTCTGGAATGGATTAATTATAAAAACCAAGGGTCCACTATATACAGTGGACCCCCGGTTATTGGCTGGTTCGGTTATCGGCTGGTTCTATTATTGGCCAACTCGGTGATCGGCTGGTTTTTCAGCGCCCGGTTATCGACCGTTAATTCAGTGATTGGCCGTTTGGGACTCGTTTCTCTGCTAGCCCCAGTCGCTTGAGCGTCAGTTTGGCTGTGTCTCTGGGCGAGTGAGGAAGCTTCTGCTCATTCATCCAGACATTTTGCTATAATCCATTGCTTTTTGTGGTTATTGATTGAGTGCAACTGCAAAATAAGCAACCATTGGCCCAAAGAAACACGTTACATAGTATATAAAAACATGCAATGTTTATGTGCAATGTATATTTAACCCTTTCAGGGTCCCCAGGCTCTCTCAGAGACTTGTTCTCAGGGTCGCCAAAATTTAAAAAAAAAATTATTTTTTCTTATGAAAAGATAGTTTTTTTTTCTAAACATTATAGGCAAAACAAAAAATTTTTACCATCAATACTTGCCGAGATATGGAGGCATGAAGTTGACAGAAAATGCCCCATATATGGTAACATCGCCGACTGCCATCACACGGTATTATTTTATTTTGCTTTCTAGGTACTATTTTCTATTAATTTTTAATTGAAGATTGAGACACTTATGCAGCATATGGGAATCTTTATTCAGGAAACGTTTCGCCACACAGTGGCGAACACATGGACTGAACACATCGACTCCAGGCTGAGGGACTGATTACCTCATACTCCTCCTCTCCTTACGCCTTCCTCTTTGTATTGGACTGATGAAGCCACTGTGTGGCGAAACGTTTCCTGAATAAAGATTCCCATATGCTGCATAAGTGTCTCAATCTTCAACTTGTCAGTTTTTCAAACCATTCATCACAACTGTCAGACACTGCAGCATCATGGGATCTTGTTAAAAGAATTCTTCAACACTTGTTCAACCTTTGGACGAAGACCTACTTCGACTAGTGGATGGTACCACTATGACCCCGCCTCCGCCTGCTTCACCTCACCTCACTACAGTATATAAGCCACGTCTACGGCCCTATGCTGTACATTCTACAAGATTGATGGAATGAACACATCGACTCCAGGCTGAAGGACTGATTACCTCATACTCCTCCTCTCCTTACGCCTTCCTCTTTGTATTGGACTGATGAAGCCACTGTGTGGTGAAACGTTTCCTGAATAAAGATTCCATATGCTGCATATGTGTCTCAATCTTCAACTTGTCGGTTTTTCAAACCATTCATCACAACCACCACTATCACTACTACAATTATTACAACCATCACTATCATTACTATAACATTTATTATAGCCACCACTATTACTGCAACTATAAGATCCATCACCACTTATGATGTTTATATCACATTATTAGCATCACTTATTATGTCACCCTCATTATCACCACAATCAAATCACTACAACATTCACAATTAACCTCACCATCATTACTGACAATATCGCTTATCATCATCACTGCAACGCTCACAGTCATCAATATTGTCACCTCTGTTTTCCAAACTAAATATAAATTCCATTAACAAAATCATGAAAATAATACAAATAATAATGAAATAGTAAGAATATTCAAAATAATAATTATTTCCTTTACTAAGTTGCTCATTTATCAAGTGTTTCAACGTTTCACACAGGTACAATGGCCTGTAGTTCTTCTTCCTGAGGTGAATTTTCTTCCAGTAACTCCAACATTTGGTCGAAACAGGTCACCAAGGTGTCGTGACCTGCTACGGTCTTCAGGTGACCCAGCACCCAGAGCTCATCTTCGGAATATGTTTTTAGTATCTGTTTTGTTGAGTTTTGATAATATGGCGACAATGGCACTCTGGCATGACCCTGGCACAGCAGCAATGCCAGTGTATAATACAAAACACAGAAAACACTGATGAATGTATTTATACCATATATGACAAACTGAACGTACAATATTGCTTCATAACTTTGGTTGTGAGGGTAACGGCAACCATAGTTCTCAGTGTTAAGGATGGATAAAGCCATGTTGGGAGTAATTGAACATAATGCTGTCACAGGCAACATGTTTCCCAATTCATTCTTGTTTGATTCTCTGGTATTTTGATTGCTTGTTGAGTCCCTGACTAAGTCAGTAAAAGTGTTTTCCTGCCTCGTGAAAGGATAAAATGTTGGTATGCGGAAGAATTTTCCATTTGTGGCTAGGTCCATGATGTACATTTGGGTGATGGGCACCATAATACAAACTATGGCAATGATAAATCTAGTCCTGAGTAACCCTCCGTGGGAACCAGCATAGTTATTCCAGTACTTTTTAGTATTCTTTTGTATTTCTTCGTCTGTTTTTCCAGGATCCTGAAGGAATGCTTTAATGGGTTTATGCTCTAAAAATAATTTGAGGACAATGGGAATGAGATTAAGGAAAGAGACCACAATGATCCTCTCCTTCATGAAAGATAACACAGGAGAGTAACTATTAAGGTCACCTCCTGCACTTCTAACTCGGTAGTGGGTCCTGCAGATGTTGATGACATTGTCATCTTCAACACGGGTCTTGAAGCCGCTGCCTTGAGAGTAACACACAATATCACTCTCCCCGTCTAATTCATACCCCAATGTAATGAAAAACAAAACTATGTTGATTACAAAACAAATGACTGAACAGTAGACAGGGATAGTGTTAAGTGGATCTTTTATTCCAAGAATCCACTGCACGATTCTCACCAAAGTTGTGAAAACCACACGTCTATTAGGGCGTTGGTGATCTTCCATTTTTAAAGTTCTTATTCAAACTTTGATCAAAAATTTCAATTTACTTTTATATTTTGCTCTCTCCTTGACCTAAGTTAAATTAACTAGATAGCGTAATATAGTTATATTAGAATTCACAATAACTAAGGAATGACTTTGTAAGTTTGAACTTGATATAGATTATTCTAAATATAGTTCTGTATATTAAGTTAAATACAGTGGACCCCCGCATAACGATATTAATCCGTTCCTGAGAGCTCATTGTTATGCAAAATTATCGTTATGCGAATGAATTTTCCCCATTAGAATTAATGGAAATCAAATTAATCCGTGCAAGACACCCAAAAGTATGAAAAAAAATTTTTACCACATGAAATATACATTTTCCTATACACAAAGAGAAGGATACATGCACAATAGTAGAGTAGTACATGCACAATATATATTGTGCATGTACTACTCTACTAAATGAAGAATAAATGACACTTGCCTTTATTGAAGATGCAGCAATGACTGATGAGACACTGTGTCCTGGGAGTGCCTTTTCCTCCTGAGTACTGTAGGTCCTGTTTGGCATTTTCTTCCAGAACAGGCCTTATCACACTGTGTATGCCACTACGATTCTTAAATCTCTCAAACCAACCTTTGCTGGCTTTAAATTCACCAATATGAGCACTAGTTCCAGGCATTTTTCCCTGTTCACCTGGGTGTTAGTCAACTGGTGTGGGTTGCATCCTGGGAGACAAGATTAAGGACCCCAATGGAAATAAGTTAGACAGTCTTCGATGACACTGAGTTTTTTGGGTTATCCTGGGTGGCTTACCCTCTGGGGTTAATTGTTTCTTGGTATTCTCAATAAGCCACACCAACAACGGTGCTACAGCAGCAGCAGCAGCAGCTGACAGTGCTACAGCAGCAGCAGCTGACAGTGCTACAGCAGCAGCAGACGGTGCTACAGCAGCAGCAGACAGTGCTACAGCAGCAGCAGATGGTACTACAGCAGCAGCAGCAGCTGACAGTGCTACAGCAGCAGATGGTACTACAGCAGCAGCAGCAGCAGCTGATGGTGGTACAGCAGCAGCAGCAGCTGACAGTGCTACAGCAGCAGCAGCAGCTGACAGTGCTACAGCAGCAGCAGCAGCTGACAGTGCTACAGCAGCAGCTGACAGTGCTACAGCAGCAGCAGCATCAGCAGTTGACCATGGTACCACAGTATTTCGATAATATTTCTCACCCTTTATACCACAGGGTTGGCACTAGAAGCTTTCTTGGGGCCCATGGTCACTTATTTTGCAGATAAAATCACCAAAAACGCTGTAATAATATGAAATGCTCCGATTGTATGCTTGGATGTTACCGCGGAGGCTGGCTTGTAAACATTGCCACCGGCGGAACATGTGAGGCTGGCTCAGGCCTCACATAGACGCGTCTCAGACGAACAGCATTGAGCGAGTTTTTTAGCGCTATGCGAGGCAAAATTTTAGTGATAAAATGTATCGCTATGTGGATTTAACGTTATGTGATGCCAATGGTATGCGGGGGTCCACTGTATACTAAATAATAGTGTAATATAGTGAGGTGTACAGCTGACTTGGTTAAATATACTAGATAGTAGCGTAATATAGTGAGGTTGAAACTCACAATAATCAACAGATAACTCTCAGGAATACAATGTGTAAAAACAAAGTTACAGAGGTTGAACTTAATATACATGTTTATCCATAATTTAGGGACATATGCTAGCTAAATATGCAAGATAATAGTGTAATATGGTAAAATATAGTGACAGTGAAAGGAGGGTAGTGAGAATATTTGTAATTGCACCAATAGTGATGATAGTGTTATTGTTAATGATAGTGAAAACCAACAACTGTGATTATTGTGAGTAGTAGTAGTAGTAATGAGGACGATAGTGACAGGTGTAGCAGTGAAGATGATAGTGTCAGGTGTAGCAGTGAAGATGATAGTGTCAGGTGTAGTAATAGATTAGATTCAATTTTTATTTTGACAAATTACATGGTTGTACAGAGGAATATAATAGTTGTGTGTACATGCCAAAAGCCTCTCTGTATGCTGAGCATTTCTGGCAAACTTAAAGATTAACTTAAGATTAGTAAGGAATAATACACAGTTCATATGGTCATTAGATGAGTTAGAGTGAGTACAGGAAAACTGAATATTATATCAGGTGATACTACATGGTTTTGATAAGTCTAGTAGAGACTTTTTACACTATTGAATTAGTTAATAATGATTACAGTATTACAGTGTAACAATTTAAAGCAATTTACAATATGATATATTCCAGTTTAGTTCTTTTTAAAACAATGAAATTTGGTATTATAATGGAACAATTTACATTATGATGTACTGTATTACAATCTACTACTATTTAAAACAATGAAAAGAACAGACATCCTAATTTTGAAGTAGTAACTGACAGAGCATTCATCAGCACAATATGAGTAGCTCTTGAGAAACTGGTACTGATTAGGTATGGTTTGTCTGGTTAATTTTGGGTAATGAGGTTATTTCTTGTTTGAGCCTAAAACTGATTTGCAAACAGGGGTCCTTTAGTGTCTTCTGGCAATGAATTTCAGATCTTCGGGCCTTTAACGTGCATAGCATTTTTGATTAGGGAGAGATGAACACAGGGGATATTGAAGAGTGATCTCTGTCTGGTATTATGGTTGCGTGTTCTGTTATAGTTATAAAGGAGGAGTTAGAGAGGAGGGTTTACCTTAAAGTATAGTGTTCTGTGTGTGTAGTAGGTACAATAATAAGTGTGGATGTTTTGTATATTTAGCAAATTAAGAGGTGGAGTGTGTTGTCTATTGCAGGAGTTAGTAATCAATCACACTGCAGCTTTTTGCTGGGTTATTAAAGGCTTAAGGTGATTTGCCATGATTGAACCCCATGCACAAATACCATAGGTGAGGCAAGGGTAAATGAGAGTGGGGTACAAAGCTAGAAGAGCTAATTGGGGTACATAGTACCTGTACATTTGAAGCTCTGTTTCCAAAAAGCATGAAATAAGTTTTGTCTATAATGAGAGTAACTTTGTTGGTAATCATCCAAGTTGATATTTTCAGCAGTTCAGCATTTACTGTGTCTGTTAGTATGGTTGAGTTTGAGTGAGAAAAGACAAGTTGTGTCATCTGCAAATAAAATGGGTTTAAGGAGATTGGATGCATTTGGTAGGTCACTGATGTAAATGAGTAAGAGAAGTGGGCCAAGAACGCTCCCCTGTGGAACTTCAACAAGACCAGGTTGTGTAGTGGAACAGGCTCCATTTGTGTATACATATTGGGTTCTATTGCTAAGATAAGATTTTAGGTAATCAAGAGTGTGTCCTCTGACCCCGTAATGTTTGCGTTTTTGGTGCAAAAGGTCATGGTCAACTGTATCAAAAGCTTTTCATAAGTCTATGAACAGTCCCAGGGGAAATTAATTTTTCTCGAGTGCAGAGTATACTAGTTAAAGCATATGTATAATAGCATCATTAGTATTTTTTTTTGGTCTGAACCCAAACTGACAAGGGTTTAGCATGTTGTGGGATACGAAGTAGGAGTAGACTTGTTTGTGTATTAATTTTTCGAAGATTTTAGATAGCAGGGGCACGTTTGATATAGGCCTATAATTGCTCAGTTCAGTTGGATCACCTCCTTTGAGGATCGGGGTGACTCTTTCTGTCTTGAGTATGGATGGGAAGGTGGAAAATTCAATGGATTTGCTAAAAAGAGTTGCAATAATTTGTGACAACACATGAGAAGCCTTAGTAGGCCTTAGACAAGGATGTGTGATGTCACCGTGGTTGTTTAATATATTTATAGATGGGGTTGTAAGAGAAGTAAATGCGAGGGTCTTGGCAAGAGGCGTGGAGTTAAAAGATAAAGAATCACACACAAAGTGGGAGTTGTCACAGCTGCTCTTTGCTGATGACACTGTGCTCTTGGGAGATTCTGAAGAGAAGCTGCAGAGATTGGTGGATGAATTTGGTAGGGTGTGCAAAAGAAGAAAATTAAAGGTGAATACAGGAAAGAGTAAGGTTATGAGGATAACAAAAAGATTAGGTTATGAAAGATTGAATATCAGATTGGAGGGAGAGAGTATGGAGGAGGTGAACGTATTCAGATATTTGGGAGTGGACGTGTCAGCGGATGGGTCTATGAAAGAAAGAGGTGAATCATAGAATTGATGAGGGAAAAAGAGTGAGTGGTGCACTTAGGAGTCTGTGGAGACAAAGAACTTTGTCCTTGGAGGCAAAGAGGGGAATGTAAAGAGAGTATAGTTTTACCAACGCCTTATATGGGTGTGAAGCGTGGGGGATGAATGTTGCAGCGAGAGAAGGCTGGAGGCGTGGAGATGTCATGTCTGAGGGCAATGTGTGGTGTGAATATAATGCAGAGAATTCGTAGTTTGGAAGTTAGGAGGAGGTGCGGGATTACCAAAACTGTTGTCCAGAGGGTGAGGAAGGGGGGTTGTTGAGGTGGTTCGGACATGTAGAAGAATGGAGCGAAACAGAATGACTTCAAGAGTGTATCAGTCCTGTAGTGGAAGGAAGGCAGGGGGGGGGGTCGGCCTAGAAGGGTTGGAGGGAGGGGGTAAAGGAGGTTTTGTGTGCGAGGGGCTTGGACTTCCAGCAGGCATGCGTGAGCTGTTTTGATAGGGGTGAATGGAGACAAATGGTTTTTAATACTTGACGTGCTGTTGGAGTGTGAGCAAAGTAACATTTATGAAGGGATTCAGGGAAACCGGCAGGCCGGACTTGAGTCCTGGAGATGGGAAGTACAGTGCCTGCACTCTGAAGGAGGGGTGTTAATGTTGCAGTTTAAAAACTGTAGTGTAAAGCACCCTTCTGGCAAGACAGTGATGGAGTGAATGATGGTGAAAGTTTTTTCTTTTTCGGGCCACCCTGCCTTGGTGGGAATCGGCCAGTGTGATAATAAATAATAAATAAACATGAGAAGCTTTTTTATATATGAGTGGTGGTAAGGTATTTAGGTCCCCTGCCTTGTTCTTTAGTGTTTTGATGATAAGCGAGATTTCAGTAGAGTTTGTTGGAGCCAAAAATAGAGTATTAGGGTAGTTGCCAGTGAGGTCATCTTTTGGTTAAATGTTTGAACTTGGGATTTTACTTGCTAGTTTTGTTCCTACAGTAGAGAAAAAGACATTAAGTGTGTTGGCAGTATCGGTTGGCTGTAGGAGAGGTTCATCTGGTTTAGTTAACCCTTTCAGGGTCCGTCCCGTAGATCTACGGCTTCACGTTCAGGGTCCAAACCGTAGATCTATGCCAAAATTCTAGCGCCGTCAAATTTAGCATGAGAAGGCTGATAGGCCTACATCTAAGAGAATGGGTCTGGGTGGTCAGTGTGCACACCATAGAAAAAATCTGGACGCCCACATGGCATTGTGGGAACGCCGGCAACGTAGCTTTGTTCATAGTGCCTGGCGGCTAAAGCTCCCGCTTCACACACGGAGGGCCCGGGTTCGATTCCCGGCGAGTGGAAACATTCGACACGTTTCCTTACACATGTTGTTCTGTTCACCTAGCAGCAAATAGGTACCTGGGTGTTAGTCGACTGGTGTGGGTCGCATCCTGGGGGACAAGATTAAGGACCCCAATGGAAATAAGTTAGACAGTCCTCGATGACGCACTGACTTTCTTGGGTTATCCTGGGTGGCTAACCCTCCGGGGTTAAAAATCCGAACGAAATCTTATCTTATCTTATCTAATCCCCACTCACTCTCCTGGCAAATTCTGACTCTCCTCTTCACAACTTACAGTTCTAAGACTGATGGAAGTGGAGCTGAAGACGAATTCTATGGTTTTGAACCATATGGTACCATTGTGCCATATGGTACAATGGTACCATATGGTACAATGGTGCCATGTCATACAATGGTATCATATGGTACAATGGTATATGGTACAATGGTACCATATGGTACAATGTATAGTACATTGTACCATATAGTACATTGTACCATATGGTACAGGGTACAGGGACCCTAATGGAAATAAATCTGTCTGACTTTTTTGGGTTATCCTAGGTTCTCCCAAACATATGCTGCTGAGTATGATATTCTATTAACTTTATTTGTGTATAACTAAATAAACTTACTTATGATGCCACATGCACTTGAGTAAGTTTATTCAGGTGTACAGAAATACAATTACATAGATTATCATACATAGTAGCATATGTATAAAATCCTAGGATAACGCACAAAAGTCAGGGTGACTTATTTCTATAGTTATCCCTGTATCTGTACCATATGGTACCGTGTACCATATGGTACCCTGCACCATATGGTACCCTGCACCATATTGTACCCTGCACCATATTGTACCCTGCACCATATTGTACCCTGCACCATATGGTACCCTGCACCATATGTTATCCTGTACCATATGTTATCATGTACCATATGGTACCCTGTAACATATTCCGTGTACCATATGGTCAATAGGTGTTTGTGGCATGAGACACCAGCCAAGACTGAGTGAGTGGTGACGCAAGCTAGCTACTGACTCCGCAGTTTCCCAGACAAAGGAACACGTAAAGTTCCTGTACATTTGTAAATATATAATAGAACATTACTAATATACAACATTTTTGCATATTTTTGTTGTAAACAACTATTGTAACCAAAATAATAACTTAAATATTAGTATGTTGAATACAACAGTACCATATGGTACAATGAACCATATGGTATCATTGTACTGTATGGTACAATGTACCATATGGTACCGTTGCATCATATGGTACCATATGGTACCATTACACCATATGGTACCATTGTATCATATGGTACCGTTGTACCAAATGGTGCCATTCTATGTGGTACCATTGTATCATATGGTACCATTGTATCATGTGCCATTGTACCATATGGTACCATTGTATCATATGAAAAGTGGCAGATGCAGTTCAATGTAGATAAATGCAAGGTTCTGAAGCTTGGGAGTGCCCATAACCCTAGTACTTATAAGTTAAATGATGTAGAACTTAGCCATACAGATTGCGAAAAGGACTTGGGGGTTATGGTGAGCAGCAACCTTTAAACCAAGACAGCAATGCCTAAGCGTACGTAATAAGGCAAATAGATTACTGGGGTTTATAACAAGAAGTGTAAGCAACAGAAATCCAGAGGTCATACTGCAGCTTTATACATCATTAGTAAGGCCTCACCTAGATTATGCAGCTCAGTTCTGGTCTCCGATTACAAAATGGACATAAATTCGTTAGAAAACATTCAGCGTAGGATGACAAATTAATACATAGCATTAGAAATCTTCCTTATGAAGAAAGATTGAAGACTCTTAAGTTACATTCACTTGTTAACGAAGAATGAGGGGAGACCTGATCGAAGTGTATAAGTGGAAGATAGGTAATTTAAACCCCTTTGAGGGTTTTCGTCGTAAATAGTACGTCTACGCGTAGGGGTTTTTGACGTACTAGTTACTCAATAAATTCTAGCGACCTCAAATCTAGTGGGAGAAAGCTGGTAGGCCTTCATATGAAAAATGGGTCTATGTGGTCAGTGTGCACAGTCCCAAAAAAAATCCTGCAGCACACGGTGCATAATGAGAAAAAAAAAAAATTTTTTTCCATTTTTTTTAATAATCAGCGCTTTTTTCAGTGTATTTCGTATAGTATTTATTGTTGTTATTCTAGTTTCTTGGTCTCATTTTATAGAATGGAAGACATATTACTGAAATTGAGATATTTTGACTGGTTTTACAATGAAAGGTCCTTGAAATTGAGTCAAAGTAGCAGAAATGTTCTTTTTTACCAAACTTCAAAAGAAAAACAAACGTGCCAAGCGTGCAATACCTAAGGGGAGTCAAATTTCTTTCACAAGTGCCCCAAATAATATTATACCTTTTTTACCAAATGCAGTGTTGCATAACAAAAAATCTTTTTTTTTTTGGAAATAAAAATTCAAAGTGGAAAGAAAAAGAATAAAGGGGGGGGCCTTGAGACGTGACTAATGACTAGAGGGAAAAATCATTTTAGTGCCAGGAATGCTTTTTTGTTTATTTTTTACCCTTCCGAATTGGCATCTTTGAAATTTGGGGTGAAATTGGGAAAATTGTAAAATTTTGACCACTGTACGGAAGTTGAATTTTTAAAAAGGGTGGTTTCTTTCACCCTTTTTATAGAAAAAAAAAGGGGTTCTAGCAAAAATTATGTTTTTTTGTCACTAGTACAGTGAAATTGGCCGAAAAAAGGGGCTCAAAAGGGCAAAATCCCGACCTAAAAACCCCCGAACCCCTAACTTTCAGAGCATAATTCCGTAAGTTCTCTATCAAATTTCAAACTTTTGGTGCGTTTTGATCGGGGAAAAAATTTTCTACTTTTTAAAGAGAAAATAATTTTTTTTTTTTTTTAAATTTGGCCGACCCTGAGAAGAGTTTTGGAGGGCCCTTTGACCCCCAAAAGGGTTAACCCTTTCAGGGCCAAGGCCCAATTTTGGAGTCACGCACCAAAGGTCCAAGAATTTTCAAAAAAAAAAAAATTTTTATTTTTCTTATAAAGGTAAGAACTTTTTTTGAAGGTAATAAAACAAAAAGACGAAATTTGGTGGAAAATTTACGAAAATTTTGCTCTCGCAAATTTTGTGTGGTTTTACGAATTTTCGAATCGGCCCATTTTTTCCGATTTGACTCCCCTTTTAGGCCATTACATTTTTCCAATCAACCAATTCTTTGCTATTTCATAGTATTACTTTTATTCTACGATTGTGCCAAGAAACCCAAATCAACTGTTTCAACTACAAAAAAAAGTGATCGGAAATTGTTAAATTTTGGGCCCAAATTTAACACAAGTTTAAATTTCCAATTTCAAAATAGGGGCCAGGAAAA
>NC_069488.1:20834078-20859387 GCF_026875155.1 Cherax quadricarinatus | reverse complement strand
ACGGCACTTTGGAGCTGCATAATATGAGTTCTTACTAGTGATGTATAAAATAGATTCTGGACTTCTGTTACTTATTATTGTTGAAATAAATCTTAGTAATCTGTTAGCCTTATTACCCCTCAAGGAAGGTTCCTTGATGTTGGTGAGGGGCTCTTGATTTAGGGAATTGGATCTGTGCTCCAGTTCCCCGAATTAAGCCTGAATGCCTTCCACATCCCCCCCCCAGGCGCTGTATAATCCTCCGGGTTTAGCGCTTCCCCCTTGATTATAATAATAATAATAGCCTTATTACCCACACTTAGGCACTGGTATCTTGTCCTTAGATTTCTGCGTACCATGACTCCCAGGTCTTTTTCACATTATATATGATCAAGCTGTTAGCAGATAGGAAATTTATGCTTTAATTTGCATGGAGCTTCTACTGTTTGATTCTTATATGCTTTTTCAAAGAGAAACTTACTGCGTGTATTACTTCTTCAAACTGTCTTGGAGCTTTTGAAGAAAAATTTAACGACTTGACCAATATTTGTATCGAGTGTTCTGTGTATGTAATGTGGATTTTTTAAATAAAATAATATGGATGTATTATCTGCATTCTGACTGGGAGAAAATTCTAATATCAGACTTGTCATGAGTAATGATAGTTTTTACATGATGGGTTTTTATAGAATCTATTGCACAAATGCTGAAAGGGTTGTAGATGGTTCAGAGAACCTATACGTTGTTAAATTAGACACATGTGCAACACTTGGGTGTCTTTACTGAGGAAATGTTTCACCACACAGTGGCTTCATCAGTCTGAGGGACTGATTACCTCAAACACCTGATCACCATTCTCTTTTGTATAGGACTGAAGCCACTGTGTGGTGAAACGTTTCCTCAATAAAGAGACTCAAGTGTTGAACATGTGTCTAAAGTACAGAGTTAGCAGTGTTATCTGAGGTACATAATAACGTATTTTTTTTAAGGAATTACAGCAATTCAGATTTTTTTTACTAACACATCGGCCATTTCCCACCAAGGCAGGGTGGCCCGAAAAAGAAAAACTTTGAACATCAAAATGGTATACAATACCGACAGGTTGTTAGGTAAGACACATATGCAACAGTTAGACAACTTTATTCCGAAACGTTTCGCCTACACAGTAGGCTTCTTCAGTCGAATACAGAAAGTAGGCAGGAACAGTAGAGATGTGAAGACGATGTAATCAGTCCATCACCCTTAAAGTCGTAGAATTTGAGGTTGTCAGTCCCTCGGCCTGGAGAAGTTCAGTTCCATAGTCAGGAACTATCTGATAGTTCCTGACTATGGAACTGAACTTCTCCAGGCCGAGGGACTGACAACCTCAAATTCTACGACTTTAAGGGTGATGGACTGATTACATCGTCTTCACATCTCTACTGTTCCTGCCTACTTTCTGTATTCGACTGAAGAAGCCTACTGTGTAGGCGAAACGTTTCGGAATAAAGTTGTCTAACTGTTGCATATGTGTCTTACCTAACAAGAAAAACTTTCATCATTGATTCCATCACTGTCTTGCCAGAGGCATGCTTACACTAGTTATAAAACTGCAACATTAATACCCCTCCTTCAGAATGTAGACACTGTAAATTCCCATCTCCAGGACTCAAGTCTGGCCTACCAGTTTCCCTGAATCTCTTCATAAATGTAACCTTGCTCATACTTTAACAGCACATCAAGTCCTAGAAACTATTTGTCTCCATTCACTCTTATCAAATACGCTCACGCATGCTCCTTTACCCTCTCCCTCCAACCTTTCCTAGGCCAACCCCTACCCCACCTTCCCTCCACTACAGATTTATACACTCTTGAAGTCATTCTATTTTGTTTCTCCCTCTCTACATGTCCAAACCACCCCAACAACCCCTCCTCAGCCCTCTGGATAATAGTTTTGGTAATCCCACACCACCTCCTAATTTCCAAATTACAGATTCTCTGCATTATATTCACACCACACATTGCCCTCAGACATGACATCTCCACTGCCTCCAGCCTTCTCCTTGTTGCAACATTCACCACCCATGCTTCACACCCATATAAGAGTGTTTGTATAGCTACTCTCATTCATTCCCCTCTTTGCTTCCATGGACAAAGTTCTTTGTCTCCACAGACTCCTCAGTGCACCACTCACCCTTTTCCCCTCATCAATTCCATGATTCACTTCATCCTTCATAGACCCATCTGCTGATGTCCACTCCTAAATATCTGAATATATTCACCTCCTCCATACTCTCTCCCTCCAATCTGATATCCAATGTTTCATCACCTAATTTTCTTTTGTTATCCTCATCACCTTACCCTTTCCCATATTAACTTTAAATTTTCTTCTTTTACATACCCTACCAAACTCATCCGCCAACCTCTGCAACTTCTCTTCAGAATCTCCCAAAAGCACAGTGTCATCAGCAAAGAACAACTGTGACAACTCCCACTTTGTGTTTGATTCTTTATCTTTTAACCCCACACCTCTTGCCAACACCCGCGCATTCACTTCTCTTGCAACCCCATCTATAAATATATTCAACAACTACGGTGGCATCACACATCCTTGTCTAAGGCCTACTTTTACTGGGAAATATTCTCCCTCTCTCCTACATACTCTAACCTGAGCCTCACTATCCTTGTAAAAACTCTTCACTGCTTTCAGTAACCTACCTCCTATACCATACAACTGCAACATTTGCCACATTGCTCCCCTCCCCCATCCACCCTTTCATTTGCCTTTTCCAAATCCATAAATGCCACAAAAACTTCTCTATCCTTATCTAAATACTGTTTACCCATATGTTTCACTATAAACACTTGGTCTACACACTCCCTACATTTCCTAAAGCCTCCTTGTTCATCTGCTATCCTATTCTCCATCTTACTTTTAATTCTTTATTCATATTCATTTATTTCTTTGCAAGTAGTACACTGAGGTTATATTTTTACAATGATGGGTTGCAGTGCAACGAGAGCCTCTATTATGCCTTGGCATCGTGGGCTGACTTAATTTAATGGATTACTGACTACTCATTACTAAAGAAATTATCACAGTTGTACAGCAGTTATATTAATTGGTGAATCTTATTGATACAAACCAAAGGATATATTCATGTATTCAAAAATGCTTTTTATTAAACATGATTCAGAAGTAGTTTATAGTTTACAGTATGAGACTGCTATAATTTGGTGAAGGGCAATACTGATTTTGGTAAGTATGTATACTTCTATGTGGTAGTTTGTCAATATATGAGCTTGGTTGTCTAGTTATGAAGTTTTAAGATTTAGGTAATTGGTAGATTTATTGGTAGTGTTAAATATTGAGTATTTAGTCTAGGGTGATTAAGTGGCTTTTGAGACGAGTCTTAAATTGATTTTCAGACCGGGTTACTTTGGTATTTTCTGGTAATGAATTCCAAATCTTGGGGCCCTTTATGTGCATAGTTTTTACACAGTGTGATATGGACACAAGGTACATCAAAAAGATATGTGTCTTGTGTTATGATCGTTTGTCCTGTTAAGGTTGATGAGGAAAAGTTTGAGTGGAGGGTTTATGTTTGCGTGTATTGTTCTATGTATGTAGTAGACACATGAATAAGTGTGGATGTTCTTAATAGTGAGCAGATTTAGACTTGAATATTGGTGGAGTATGCTGTCAGGAGTGGGAATTTGTTATCGTTCTGACTGCTGCCTTTTGCTGGGTTATTGGTGGTCTTAGGTGATTTAATGTTGTTGATCCCCATGAACAAATCCCATTTGTGAGATAAGGGTAGATGAGTGAATGATACAGTGCAAGGAGAGCCAACTGTGGAACATAGTATCATATCTTTGATAGTATGCCTACACTCTTGAAGATTTTCTTGGTTATTTGCTGTATGTGTGTCTGGAACTTGAGGCAGCTGTCAAGGTAGATTCCTAGGAATTTTCCCTCCATGAGTCTTGTGACAGGTGATCCATTTAGTGTTATGTTAAATGGAACATTTGCAGCTTTGTTTCCTAACTGAATGAAGTAGGTTCCGTCAGTATTCAGTGTAAGTTTATAGTAATCATCCAGGTAGATATTTTCTGCAATTCGGCATTGACTGTTGGCGAGTATGACTGGGTTTGGGTGAGAGAAGACGTATGTAGTGTCATCTGCAAATAATATGGGTTTTAGAAGCTGTGATGCATTTGGTAGGTCATTGATGTAGGTGAGAAAGAGGAGTGGTCCAAGGACACTTCCCTGTGGGACTCCGACTGTGATTGGTTGTGTGGATGAGTTTGCACCATTTGTGTACACATATTGGCTTCTGTTGCTAAGGTATGACTTTAGGTAGTTGAGGGAGTGGCCTCTTATACCACAGTGTGTTAATTTAGTGTACAGCAGTTCATGGTCGACTGTATCAAAAGCTTTACATAAATCAATGAAAATTCCCAGCGGGACTCCTTTCTTTTCAAGAGCGGTATATATTAGTTCTATCATGTGTATGATAGCATCATTTGTGCTTTTATTATTCCTGAACCCAAACTGACGAGGGTTTAGTATGTTATGTGAGACGAGGTAGGAACAGATCTGTCTATGAATTAATTTTTCAAAGATTTTAGAGAGGAGTGGTTAAGTTAGATACTAGTCTACAGCTATTCAAGTCTGCTTGGTCACCTCCTTTGTGTATCAGAGTGACGCTCGCTATTTTGAGAATTGTTGGGAAGGTGGAGGATTCACTGGATTTGTTAGTGTTGCAGTAATTGGTGACAATACTTGAGAAGCTTTTTTGTACATAAAAGTTGGCAAGTTGTTTGTCTCCTGCCTTGTTTTTAAGGGTGATGATGAGCGAGACTACTGTTGGGTTGGTTGGAGCGAGGAATAGTGTGTTCGGGTAGGTGCTCGTGAAGTAGTGAGATGGACGAGTGTTTGAGTTTGGGATTTTGCTTGCTAGGTTCTTTCTTATGGTGGAGAAGAAAACATTGAGCCTGTTGTTTCAGTTGGTGGGGGTAGGGGTTCGTCTGATTTTGTTAATTTAATTGTTTTGTTTTTGGATATCTTTTTAGTTCCAAGAATTTTGGATAGAGTTTTCCAGGTCTTTTTCATATCACCTTTGATGGTTTGTAGTCTGTTTTCATAATACAGTTTTTTAGACCTTCTTATGAGGCTGAAAAGAGTTGAAGAGTAGTGTTTTGACTGGTCTCTAGTTATTTGGCCCATTCTCTACTGTTTTTCATACTGGTGCTTTGTATTAATGGATTTAAGGATACTGGGTGTTAGCCAGGGACTATTCACTTTTTACCAGGTATACTCAAATTCAAATGTTTATTTCTCTGTATAGATTACAGTATGTGGTTTACATATTATAAAATTATAAAATAAAATATTTATTACAAAGATGGCCACTAGTATTCCTAGGCATTTCCGGCAGACTAATACTATTTCTTACTCTATATTGACACAGATCATGAATCATACTGATATTAAAGTGAGGTAGCTGTAGTGATTAACTAGATTTACAAAAGTTAGGTAGTTCAAAACATTTAAAAAATTAACAATTAGTTTATCAATTAATCAGAATGGTCTCATCTTGGCATGATACAGTTTCTATTAAAGCTCCTATAATGGTGTGTCTTAGACAAACTCAACAGACTTATTCCCCTATAATTTTTGCACTCTTTTATCCCCTTTGCCTTTATACAAAGGAACTATGCATGCTCTCTGCCAATCCTTAGGTACCTTGCCCTCTTCCGTACATTTATTAAATAATAGCACCAACCACTCCAAAACTATATCCCCACCTGCTTTTAACATTTCTATCTTTATTCCATCAATCCCTCTTTCATTCTACCCATTGCCTCACGAACTTCCCCCACACTCACAACTGGCTCTTCCTCACTCCTACAAGATGTTATTACTCCTTGTCCTATACACGAAATCACAGCTTCCCTATCTTCATCAACATTTAACAGTTCCTCAAAATATTCCCTCCATCTTCCAGATACCTCAAAGTCAACATTTAATAACTCTCCTCTCCTATTTTTAACTGTCAAATCCATTCATTCCCTAGGCTTTCTCAACTTATTAATCTCATTCCAAAACTTTTTGTTATTCTCAGCAAAATTTGTTGATAACATCTTAACCAACTCTATCATTTGCTTTTTTTTTACATTGCTTCACCACTCTCTTAACCTCTTCTTTTTCTCTCTCCAGATACTATTTCTTGTATTACTTCTACTTTGTGAAAACCTCTCATATGCTAATTTTTTTTCTCCCTTACTACTCTCTTTACATCATCATTCCACCAATTGCTCTTTGTCCCTCCCACACCCACTTTCTTGTAACCACAAACTTCTGCTGAACACTCAAACACAACATTCTTAAACCTACCCCATACATCTTTGACCCCATTGCCTATACTGTCACTAGCCCATCTATCCTCCAATAGTTTATATCTTACCCTAACTGCCTCTTTTAGTTTATAAACCTTCACCTCTCTTACTTGCTGCATCTGTTTTCTTCATATTCCATCTACCTTTTACTCTGTAGCTACAGCTAATATATCTGTGGCCCCTCTATAAACATGTACATCCTGAAGTCTACTCAGTCTTTTATCTACAAATACATACTCCAACAAACTACTGTCATTTCGCCCTATATCATATCTTGTATAATTATTTATCCTCTTTTTCTTAAAATACAATGGACCCTCGGTTATCAGCCATTCTGCTTATCGGCCGGTTTTTCGGCTCCCTGTTATCAGCAGTTATTTCGCTTATCGACTGGTATTCGTCAACCCACCGCCGCCAGCTGTGAGCGTGTCAGTCAGGCTTGATCTCTGGGTGAGTGAGGAAGCTTCTGCTCATGCATCCAAACATTTCGCTATAATTCATTGATTTTCATGGTTATCGATTAAGTGCAACTGGGAAATAAGTAATCATGGCCCCAAAGAAAGTTCCTAGTGAAGTTTCTTTGGTAAAGAAAGTGAGAAACACGATGGAATTTAAGAAAGAAGTTGTTGAAAAGAATGAGAATGGTGCTCGAGTGCTAGAACTTGCCAGGATGTATGGGGAAAACAAATCAACAATCAATTCTATCCTGACAAAGAAAGAACAAATCACGGAAGCTGATGTGGCAAAAGGAGTAAATGTGCTAACTAAACAAAGGTCACCGATAATGGAAGATATGGAGAAGTTGCTGGTTTTGTGGATCACCGAAAAACAATTAGCGGGAGATAGTGGTGCAGAGTTGACGATTTGTGAGAAGGCAAGGCAGTTGCATAAGGATCTTGTAAAGAAAATGCCTGGAACAAGTGCTGCTGTTAGTGAACTTAGGGCCAGCAAAGGCTAGTTTGAGAGATTTAAGAAGTATAGTGGCATACACAGTGTGGTAAGGCATGGAAAGGCTGCGAGTTCTGACAAATGTACAGGCTTAATCTTTTGTTCTGTGCTAACGCTAGTGGGGATTTCAGAGTGAAGCCTTTACTGGTGTATCACTCTGAAAATCCCAGAGTTCAAGAAAAACAATGTCATCAAGAATAGATTGTGTAATGTGGAAAGCTAATAATGCATGGGTCACAAGGCACATTTTCAAAGAGCGGGTCAATGATGGGTTTGGCCCCAGTGTGAAAAAATACCCCCTGGAAAAGAAATTGCCACTTAAGTGCCTCCTAGTACTGAACAATGCTCCTGCTCATCCTCCAGACTTGAAAGACCAATTGTTAAGGGGATTCCATTTTTAACCCTTTGAGGGTTTTGGTCGTACTAGTATGTCTTACGCGTAGGGGTTTTTGACGTACTAGTACGCATAAATTCTAGCGGCCTCAAATCTCGCAGGAAAAGGCTGATAAGCCTAGATGTGAGAGAATGGGTCTGTGTGGTGGGTGTGCGCAGTAGGAAAAAAATCTGGGACCCAGTGGTGCATTGTGGGAATGCCATCATAGTACACAATGTCCACCGTGCCCTGTGGTAAGAAGTTCCTCACTCCTCGGCGAATTGGGACACTTTTGTTCCCCAGTGACAGTTCTAATACAGATGGAAGTGACAGTGAAGATGAGTTTCAAGGTTCTGGTGAGGTTTTGACCGAAACTAATGGACCATAATATGGGTAATAGTGAGGAAAACCCAGACAACCCACAGCCTTCCCCCTTTCTGGTGCTGGGCCGTCTTGTTCACGTTCAGTTGAAACCAAAATCAAAGGGGAAAAACTCCTATTTTCCAAATCCCAGACTCAGAGTGAGCATTGGTGATAGTGATAGTGTTTATGAACTACAAAGCTCTTCAAATTTGTTTCCAAGAATGGAGGAGGAGGAGGGGAGGCAAGAGGAGGAGGAGGAGGAGGAGGAGGCGGCAAAGAGGGAGGAGGAGGAGGAGGAGGAGGAGGAGGAGGAGGAGGAGGCAAGAGGAGGAGGAGGAAAGAGGAGGCAAGAGAGGCAGGAGGAGGCAGAGGAGGAGGCAAGGAGGAGGAGGCAAGAGGAGGAGGAGCAAGAGGAGGAGGAGGCAAGAGGAGGAGGAGGCAAGAGGGGGAGGAGGCAAGAGGGGGAGGCGGCAAGAGGAGGAGGCGGCAAGAGGAGGAGGCGGCAAGAGGAGGAGGAGGCAAGAGGGGAGGAGGCAAGAGGAGGAGGAGGCAAGAGGAGGAGGAGGCAAGAGGAGGAGGAGGCAAGAGGAGGAGGGGGAGGCAAGAGGAGGAGGAGGAAAGGGAGGAGGAGGAGGCAAGAGGAGGAGAGGCAAGAGGAGGAGGAGGAAAAGGGGAGGAGGAGGCAAGAGGAGGAGGAGGCAAGAGGAGGAGGGGGGCAAGAGGAGGAGGAGGCAAGAGGGAGGAGGAGGCAAGAGGAGGAGGAGGCAAGAGGAGGAGGAGGCAAGAGGAGGAGGAGGCAAGAGGAGGAGGAGGCAAGAGGAGGGGGAGGCAAGAGGAGGAGGAGGCAAGAGGAGGAATACGTAATGATAACAATAATATATAATAATAATAATACATAATAATAATACATAATAATAATAATAGGTAATAATAATAATATGTAATAATAAATGTTCACCCATGACAGTAACAAGATAAGGGGAGATAACATCTGATAAGTGCTGACGTTTGATGAGGGTAAATGAGGGTGCAGCTGAGACCAAAAGATGAGATGAACATCGCCCTCCCTTTGTTTTTGCTGGTATACTAACATTTCTGTCTGTCTATTTGCCTGTCTGTCAAGCTCCCTTCTATCCGGCTAGCTTCTCTGTCTCAGAGAGCCACAAGAACTGCGTCATCCCCTTTACTCACATCTTCAAGCAGAGTATAGCACTTTGTCTGGATTTTGGGTTATCCTAGGTAATTTATACTATGTATACTTGTATTTATGTGTACCTGTGAGACAGAGATAAACAGACAGTAGAAAGAGATAGAAATGAGGGAGAAAGATAATAGAATAGAATGGAGGAAGGGAAGCAGCATCCGACCCCCATTGTTTTGAAAAGGCGGGAGGGGGAGTGAGTAATGAGACAATGTCATTTTGACAGCTGCCCACTCCCGGTAAATTTTCACTATGGAGGAGGAAGGAGGAGAAGGAGAAAAGGGGGAAAGAATAGGGGGAAGAGGAAGAAGAGGAGGAAGAGGAGGAGGAGGGAAAAGGAATAAGAGGAAGAGGAGGGAGGAAGAGGAATAGGAGGAAGATTAGAGGGGAAAAGGAAGAGGAGGAGGAGGAGGAAAGAGGAGGAGGAGGAGGAAGAGGAAGAGTAGGGGAAGAGGAGGAAGAGGGAGGAGGAGGAGGGTGGAACTGATTAGAAAAAAATTAGATGAACATCGCCCTCCCATTGTTTCTGCTGGTACACTAACATTTCTGTCCCGTCTATTTGTCTGTCTGTCAAGCTCCCTGTCTACTGTCTATCCATCAGCTCTCTGTCTCCCAAAAGCCACAAACTGTGTCATCACTTTTACTCACATCTTCAAGCAATGTATAGCTCTTTGTCTGATTTTCTTGGGTTATCCTAGTAATATATACTAGGTATAACTTGATTTGTGTAACTGTGAGACAGAGGTGAAGACAGACACAGAGAAAAGAGAAAACAGATTGAGAGAGATAAATTAGGGAGGAAAGATATAACACCATTGTGTATGACACCATGTTTTGTTTCAGAGTTCCACAAGCTGCAGAACTAATAGAAGATGTTCAGTGACTGTATATTGTGAAACATGATAATAGAACAATAATAGCTAAAAGCAAGGTTTTGTATTGTTTTTTTTTGTAAATATGTTTTATGTAAACATATATGATAATTTTGTAGTGTCCTTATTGGGTTGTGATACAACGAGTGTAATAGAGTACATTGCACCTTATCTTGGTCCTCATAGGCCACATAAGTTATGTGAAAAAATAAAATAGTGAAAAAAACAACAAAACCTTCAGATACAAGTAAACTAAAGTTACCGGGTGAGGCGGAAGTCGCCGCTGTTGCCATACGCGGCTCATTTTCTGCAAACTTCCTGCATCCATACTCCGTAAGTATTGATGGTAAATTTTTTTTGTTTATCCTATAATGGTTTATGAAAAAAAAACTCTATTTTTCATAAGAAAATTGTATTTTTTTTTTTGAAATTGCCGAGCCCTGAGAACGAGTATTCGGAGAGGGGCCTGTCGACCCTCAAAGGTTTAACAGTGAATGTTTCTTGCCTCCTAACACCACTCCTCCATCCAGCCCATTGACTAGCAGGTCCCATATCTAACTTCAAAAAACTAGCTAAACAAAGAGCATGTTTTCAAAGTGTTTGAAAGACCTCAGATACTCATTGACTCTTAAGAGAATTCTGGAGGAATCACATCAGTAGCCTCCATTGGCATAAGCCTATAGGTAATGTTTGGTAGGGAGAGACTTCCTGGACTTTGAACTTTGCTTGGAGAAAATTGTGGCCAGAATGTGTCCTCGACAAGGATTTTGAAGGGTTTGGGGCGGCCCCTGAGGACCCTACACCTGTGTGCAATCTGATTATGGCTCTAGAAAGCCAGGGGGTGATAAGATCTGGTGGAGGGACCACGGGAAGAGTTAACCCATGAAGAGCTGCAAGACCTTCAACTGGAACAGCAACAGACTGCAGCTGAGGAAATTGCTTCAGAGGAGGAGGAAGAGGGAGGGGAGAAGGTACCTTCTTCAGCGATTAAGGATGTGTGCAAAGTGGAATGAGTTGCAAAGTTTTGTTGAAAAGTATCACCCTGACCAAGCTGAAACAAGCCATATCTGCAACATGTTCAGTGACAAAACTTTGTCCCACTTCAGGGGAATCGTAGAGATGCCAGAAACAGAGCACTCTGGACAGATATTTTGTGCGGCAGGGGTCCAGTGACTCAAGCTGGTCCTAGTGGCATTAAAAGACAAAGAAGGGAAGTAACCCCAGAGAGGGACTTGTCACCTGAAGTCCTTATGGAGGGGGATTCCCCTTCCAAACAATAACCCCCAACTCCCTCTCTCCTCCCTATCTTCCCTAAGCCAACAAGTGTCTTCAATAAAGGTATGTAATATTGATTAATTGTCATGTATTATTATTTCTCATTGTTTTTGTGTATTAAAACGCCAAACCATCAAAAATTTTTAATTTTTGTAATATTTTTGGTTGTCGGGAATGGATTAATGTTATTTACATTAAGTTTTATGGAATATTTTTGGTTTTTTTGGCCATTTTGGTTTTAGGCTGGCCTTCTGGAATGGATTACGGCCAATAACCGAGGGTCCATTGTATGTATTACCAATAACTAAACCCCTTTCTATACAAAGCTCAATCAAAGGGCTCCCATTATCATTTACACCTGGCACCGCCAAACATTACCTACCACACCCTCTCTAAATGTTCTCCTACATTATCATTTAGGTCCTGTACCACATACTCTTTTCATTAGTTCAAAAGTTTCCCTATACATGCGCGTAACATCTCCCAAAATCTCTCTCCTCTACATTCCTCTCTTCTCCACATGCATACACGCTTATTATGACCCACTTTTTGCATCCGACCCTTATTTTAATCCACGTAATCCTTGAATTTATACATTTACATTATCTCTTCTCCTCTTATACCATCCTTCAATCTTATTGCTACCCGCTTTCATAGCCCTAACTCTCTGTACTCTTGACTTAATCCATTGATTTCGCCCCACTGAAACTCGCCAACCCCCTTCACCTTTGTTCTCGTAGGGCCAGCGTCCTAACTTCTTTTCATTTATAACAGTCAAGAAATTCAGAATATCTCTATGTTTTTAGTGAATGTTTTAATAAAGTTTATTTGTCGAAGAGAAGTATAAGAGTTTTCCCTTATTTTTCCTTTATGTCTTCCGAATGCATTAATAAGTTAATGTTAACTACACATTTTGTATTGTTATTCCAAGCATTAAATCTTATCATTACAAACAAGTATTTTGGCTGGTCATTTATGTATGAACTCTACAGTTAACAATGTTTGATGTGAGCGAACTTGACCTGACAGTCAGGTGAAAATTGTATCCTTATGGACTTGTGCTGAGATCCAAGGGACTTGTGTAATGTCCAGGGGCCTTAGAAAGGCCATTGCGTGAAGAAAGCGATGCATTCCTTCTAACCCGTGTTAAGAGTCATAGTCCTAAGAGTAATGTGCCAATAATGGTCATATGTTGGTGCTTGACCATATTATAAGGTTTATGTACAAGACAGTCAGTGTCTGCTGTAAAAAATGGTTTTTTTTTGTTTTTGTTCATAACGAAGGATCAAGATATTGTAAATCGACCAGCATCAATTCCTTTTCTTAGTTCCATTAAGATCCCTCCACTACAGATTATTCACAAAACAGGCAACAACGGTCTGCTTTGTAGAGCACCATTCTTGCCTATAATCAGTTTATGATTAAATGCAATATAGTATTAAGCTTAGGATTAAGAATTGATAGGAATTGATGAATGATCATATGTTAGAATATTGTAGACACTTGTATATTAATCTTTTTGCCATCTCGGAGGTAGCTGTGTGACTTATGGGTCAGCATGACCTCTGCCAATGGAGGAATATAGGGATGATATACTTCTTACCTTCTACAGATGCAGACATTTACGCTCGCGCTAGACAAAGTGGCATATGATGATATTAAAAGATGAGACCTATTTACAAGAAGGTCTCAGAACATGGAAGATTTTATATATGAATACTAAACAAATAACCCTCACATAGAAACAGAGAACTTAAGACGGAGAGGAACTTGGTCCGACTTGGACATTTACAAAGTCAAACAACGAAAAAGAAAGGGGGGGAGTTAGATATAGGCCATAGTGTGGCAGTAGTGGTGAGTCATCAAATACTAAGAAAAAGAGCACTGCAAGGTGCATGGCCCCCAGAGGGAGAGCAAGAACACAGAGGGGGGGGGAATAATGAATGGAACAAATAACCCAAGGCAGAAGAAAGACAGCCCAAAGGAGAAAGAGAAAGGGAAGAGGGAGAAGAATAAAGGATCAGGTTGTCATGGTGTTGCTGAATTTTGGAGCTTTACCAATGTATTGTAGAGAAGGCATCTAAAAGACAAGCCAGACTAAGATTCATACAAGCATGTTCATCAATTCAATTCAAAGTTTAATCTCTATAAGGATGTACAATGCTGATTTACTGTAAGTTAAAATATTACAGAAATTATAGGTAAGTAGGTATTATGGCTAATGACTAAATACTAGTTTTGAAATATAGCAAGGTGAATGCTTTTGTTTGAACTATACATAGTTTTCAGTATTGAGTATCTCAGGCCAACTTATACTAGTTAAGATTCATTATATTGAGATTGAGATGGATATTCTGGTTATGTCAAATGGGTGAGCGAGTGTAAGTGTGAACCGCCATGGAATTCTATATTTAGTATTTACAGGTGTATCAGGGAGATAAGGTGTTTTCTGATGGTATTTTCGAAAGGTGATGAATGGTCTGCAGTTTTAGGATTTTCAGTAGGTTTTCCAGAGTTAAGGGCCTTTGACATACATTGAATTTTTGAAAGGGATAGTCGGACACAGGGAATGGCATAGAGATGTTTTGTGTCTGTTTTGTGGCCTGTGGTTGCTGTCACAACTATCAAAAAGCCATTTAGTCCAGTTAATCATTGGAATTTAAGGTCCGTAGATGTAACTGCACAGTAGTAAGTGTTGATGTTCTGCATAGGCGTAAGTTAGAATCTAAGAAATGGGGGGGGAGTGTTGCCAGGGATGGGATTTAGTGATTATTCTTACTGCGGCTT
Organism: Cherax quadricarinatus; assembly: GCF_026875155.1. NCBI lineage: Eukaryota > Metazoa > Arthropoda > Malacostraca > Decapoda > Parastacidae > Cherax > Cherax quadricarinatus. The sequence goes on along the minus strand of NC_069488.1, from coordinate 20,845,208 downwards.
TTTGTTGGGTTATTATTGGCTTTAGGTGTGTTGCTGCAGTTAGAACCCCACGCACAGATAGCCTAGTGAGGTATGGTCTATAAGTATTAGGGTAATAGTGTGAGACGGGCCGTTTGCGGCACCTACCTGAGTTTACCTGGCGAGAGTTTCGGGGGTCAACGCCCCCTGCGGCCCGGTCTGTGTGACCAGGCCTCCTGGTGGATCATCGCCTGATCAACCAGCTGTTGCTGCTGGCTGCACGCACACCAACGTACAGCCACAGCCCTGATCAGGAACTGACTGTTAGTGCTTGACGCAGGCCAGCTTAAGACTGCCAGGGTCTGCTGGTATTCCCCCTTATGTGTGCTGGGAGGCAGTTGAACAGTCCTCGGCCCCCTGACAACTTATTGTATGGCTCTTACGTGCTAGTAACTCCCCTGCTTTTATGGGGGATGGTGCATCGTCGCCAAGATCCTTTTGCTTTCGGATTGAGTGATTTTCTTGTGGCAAGTTCGGTACAGTCCCTCTAGGAATTTCCAGTGTATATAAAACATGTTCTCTCCCTCCTGCGTTCCAGGGAATAACAGGTTAGAACCTCAAGTCGCTCCCAGTAATTTGAGGTGTTTTACCTCCGTAAGCGCACCGTGAAATTCTCTGTACATTTCTAGGTCGCAAATTCACCTGCCTTGAAAAGGTGCAGTAGAGTGCAGCAATATCCAGCCTAGATAGAACAATGACCTGAAGAGTGGTCATCATGGCTTGGCCTCCCTATCGTAGCTTGGAGGATTCACCAAAGGCAATGGTGAAAGTTGGAATAGGGTAAACAGTTTTAAGCAGAAACTAGTCAATTAGTCAAAGGATGGCGTGTGGTATCTTGATGTGTCAGCAGCCGAACACACTTTTGTGCCCCTAAGTCTGTCAAAAGAGATTGCCCAAGTTGCTCCAAAATACTGAAGAGAAGGAGAACACGAAATAGAGCAGACACCGAAGCATCGATATAAGGATGAGAGGCAAACAAGATTCATGGCGAGAGTGTTAGTCTAGCAGAAAGTAAGTTTGATGTCTTAAGGAACGGAGAGAGTTGTCGATCAGAAAGACCGGACATGTAGGGAAGCAAAGGGCAGAAACTTCCAGTAGTAGAGAGTTGGGAGAGAAGAAGAGTTGGTGGAAGGGTTTTGACCAGCCCAGAAGCAAGAGAATAAGAGAGAAACCTCTAGAGGATATGAATTAGGACACACCATATACAGGTGTCATGGTCAAGTGACCGAAACAACATCGTAAGCTCTCTCATCGATGGCGGAATAATTTATGTATTGTTCCAGTCACGTATTTGTGGCCTTTTTTGTTATTATGATTGGTATAATTGATTGAAATCTGACATGAGGAGGACTTGATTATCCCTCTTTTATTTTGCCCATCATTGGCTACATCACTCAGGGAACATCACCAGCATTTTGACCTTGGGTGTGTTCGGGGTCTTGAAGCCGAACAAAAGTAAATTGGTGTCCTGTACAGATTTCACCATGCACCATCAACAATGAAGTGCAACACACCTGGTGGGTCTAGTAAAAGTTCTCTTCGTTTGGTGATTAAGTGTTTGGCCAATCCATAATTTTGCAGAAGACAGGATGAATAGGTAAGTAATAGTCGCCCCAGATATAGTCAAAGTAATCATTCCACCATATCATGCATCACCCTCATTAACCATACATACTTCTGTCCAGTGACCAAGTTACCATCAATTTAATCCTCGTCATTAATTAGAACCACTATTTTATTGTATTTATTAAATTGAACATGATACAGAGAAGTATCAAAAGAATACAGTTAGGTGGCACATGCCCCAAAGCCCTTGTATGCAAAGCATTATGGCAGGCTTTAAATTAACTTAAGATAACAAAGCCTTGATTTAATACAGTGGTAAAACATTATTGTAAACAAAACAATTATGCACAAATAGTATTACAAAGACAGGTCATAAGGTTTGCATGCATTGCTGTACATTCTGTAGATTTCCTGTTAGGTAAGTGTAAATAAAATATTAACAAAGTTTGATTTCTTAGGTTTAACAATTATGATACAATTATGAGAAACATTTAAAATAACAATTTATAAGATACAATTGATTCAGTATTTATTTTGTTGTGGGTGAGTAATGATCTTTGAGAAGTGACTTGAATTTTATAAACAGATAGTGTTTCTTTGTATTACAGGTATTGAATTCCCGATTATAGAGCCATTTATGTGCATTGAGTTTTTGCAATAGCGCAAATGACACGAAGCACATCAAAGAGATGATCTGTGCTTGTGTTATGGTCATTGATGTTTCTGTTGAGGTTCGTAAGGATACATTGGAGGAGGGTTATATCAAAGTTAGTGTTCTATGATGTAATAGGTGCAGTAATAAGTAAGGGATGTTTTGTATGGTAAGTAGGTTTAGAGTTATGAATATTGGTGGAGTATGCTGCATGGAGTGGAATATGTTATCATTCTGACTGCAGCCTTTGTCTTGGAATTAGTGGTCTGAGATAATTTTATTGGTTGTTAAGCCCCATGCACACATTCCATAGTTTACATAATTTACTAATGACCTTGATGAAGGGATTACTAGTGAACATGAGTAAGTTTTGCTATGATACAAATATAGCGTATAATTCACTCCTGAGAAGGAATCAATGAACTCCAGGACGATTTGAACACATTAAGTTTTGGTCTGAAAAATGGCAGATGAATTTAATGTGGAATAAGTGGTATGGAACTTGCCCTTGATAATGAAAAATAACCCTCGAAGCTTAATCTAGGGTGAAGTGAGCATGGTCCTACATAATGTGAAAAGACTTGGGGAGTCATGGTGATTCAGAAATCTAAAGCCCAGACAGCAGTGCCTTAGTGTGCGCAACAAGGCCAACAGATTACTTTGATTTATCTCAAGAAAGTATAAGGTAACTTAAGTCCTAAAGTTAATTTACAGCTCTATCCATCACTAGTGGGCGCGTCATTTTAGATTATCTGCTCAGTTTTTTGGTCCCCCTTACTAACAGGATGGACCATACACAATTTAGGTGGAAAAAACCATACATAGAAGAATGACTAAAATGAATTAGCTGTATGGAGGAACCTCCCGTATGAAGATAGACGTAAAGCCTTAAATTTCACTCTCTGGAGAGCGTAGATGAGGGGAGATATCATTGACGTGTATAAATGATGACGGACATAAACAAGGGAGACAGAATAAAGTACTGAGGAGTCGAACGCAGGTAAGAACCAGGAAAATGGATTTAAGTTGGTAAATTAGATTTAGAAAGGACATATGTAGAGTACTGGTTTTCTAACCGAGATGTAGATGCGTGGAACATTCTGTCCCTAGTGGGGTGATAGAAGGCTAGGACCTTGGGTAAGCTTTAAGAAGAGAACTGGACCAAAAAAATGATTGAAGGGGCGGTTTTGATTGTGTCCCATGGTACGGGAGTTATTTCTTGGTAGCGTTAGGTAATATGTGATTTTGATCAGGACCTGGGCCTCGGTATGGGCCAGTAGGCCTTCCTGCAGTGTTCCTACATTCTTATGTTGTAATGTTCTTAAGAGAGTGTTATAGGGCCAGGAGGGCTGACTGTGGAACTAGTCACCGTATCTTTCGATAGTAGTGCCTACGGTCTTGAAAATTTTTCTTGTAAATTTGTTGTATATGGTGTATGAAATTTGAGTCTATTATCCAAGGGGATTCATAAGAATTTCTCTGTGAGATTTGTGATAGTGATGCGTTTATCATTATGTTAAGGAGGGACATCTGTAGCTCTGTTACCAAACTGAATGAAGTAGGTTTTTGTCAATGTTTAGTGTTAGTTTGTTAGTCCCTCATCCAGGTAGATATTTCTGTAATTTGCTATTTACAGTATGGCTAGGCAGGACCTGGCTTGGCGAGAGAAGAATGAAGTAGTGACAACTGCAAATAGTGTGGGTTTGAGTATGCGAAGCCATTTGGAGGTCTTTTATGTATATGAGAAAGAGAAGAGGGCCAAGACACTTCCCTGTGGGACCACCAACTGTAATAGGCTGTGAGGAAGAGGATTTGCCCATTTGTGTACACATATTGGCTTCTGTTGCTTGAGGTATGACTGAGGTAGTTGAGGAGTGCCCTCTTATACCATAGTGTGACAAGAAATTTTAGAGAGGAGGGTGTAAGTGGAATTGGCCTAAGTTGTTCAATCTGTTTGGGTCTCCTCCTTTATGGATTGGGGTACCTTGCCTATTTGAGAACAGTAGGGAAGGTAAAGAGGACACCAATGATTTGTATATAGAGTTGTTCAATGATTGTGATAGCACTTGAGCTTTTTTGCATATAAAGGGTGGTAAGTATTAAATCTCCTGTCTTATTTTTTATTTTGTTGATAATAAGGGGAGACTTCGGTATGGGTTAGTCGGAGCTAGGTACAGTGTGATCGGGTAGTTGCCAGTGAGATAGTCATTGGGTGGGTTCCTGAGCTTGGGATTTTATTGGCAAAGTGTTTTTTCCTATAGTGGAGAAGAAAATCAATTGAGTCCTGTTTTGCTTTTCAGTTGGGGGGAGTTGGGTTTCATCTGATTTTTGTTAATTAATCTCCGCCATTTCGTGATATCTTCTTTGTTCCTAAATTTCTGACAGGTTTCCGTGTCTTTTTTATATCACCTCGTAAGTTGGATAATCTGTTCTCATAATACAATTTTTTTGCCCTTCTTATCAGGCTGGTTAGGATTGACGAGTAACGTTTTGTTTGGTCTCTGGTTATGTGACCCATTCTGTACTGTTTTTCATATAGGTGTTTTGTATTTATGGATTTGAGAATGCTGGTGTTAGCCAGGGACTGTTCAGTCTCTTAGCTGTCATCTGTTTAGTTTTTTTTAGGGCAGTGCTTGTTATAGAGGTATGTGAGGGAAAAGTTCAATAGATAGGAGTAGCAATATAGTAACAATAGTTTCATTACCGGCTACTAGTTAAGGTAGGGTAAGTCACGCTCCCGCCTTTCTTCCCCCTCCCGGAAAGTGATAGTTTCATTGCCGGGTACTAGTTAAGGTAGGGTAAGTCATGCTCCCATTTTTCCCGCCTCTTCTCCCCCCCCCACCCCTAAAGTGATAGTTTGATTGCCGGCTGCTTGTTAACGTAGGGTCAGTCTAGCTCCCGCTATCCCTTCCCCTCCCTCTTCCCCCCCCTCGAAAGGTGACGTATGGGGCTCTGGTCAAACAGTAAATCACTCGACTCGCAGCTCCCAACACTACTGTAAGTACATGCCTGCCTTGTATTCTAGTGGATTTATTGGTTAAAAGCTTCACTTTTGACCAATAATAAAATTAGTCCTTTCAGTCTTGCTCTAGGTTGACTGTTGTAATAATCACCACATCTTTTGAGTAATGTACACTGCCATGGAGAGTGATTATTTAAGCAGTGGGTAACCTGTCTTATCTTTTCAGCTTGGATGACAGTGAGGGTCACCTGTCAATCAACGAGAAGAACAGGAGAAGGACTAACGTCCAGAGACTTCTCCATTTTGGATCTAATTACCTGTGCACCTGTATGAAATTGCAGGATGTAACCCCACATCATTGCAGCGGTAAAGAACCTGCTTTCCTGTCATCGGGATACTACTCACGGCGTTAATCTGTGAAGAACTAGCCAGTGGTGGTCACCAACACCTGGGACCCCCCCCCCATCATCAGCAACGGCTACGATTTCAACAAGCAGTGTCACCAACACCAGACACCAAAGTGTTAAACTAGCGTTGAATTCAGTTATTTATATTTTTCCTTTTTCATTTTCTTTAATGTAGGATTAATATTTCATATTTAAGTGTTTTATATTTTATATTTTCTACATAATAGTGTTTGTTTGTCTGTTATTTCTTTTTCTATTCACTAATTTTCCTGAGGAGGAGCAAGCCTGGGTAATACTGTCTGAAGTTGTTACAGGGCTGAGTAAGCCTTCCCAAGTGGCGACCTTGCCAGGATCAACTCTACTGAATCAAGATTCAATTCCATCTCGAATCTACCATTGGAACCTCAACGCCGCATACCACAGACGGTTACCACCAGCCATGAGTAATCGTTCTCTATGGTAGGACTACAGTACAGGTATTTGAAAGATTTGGTGATTGTTATAGTCTCAATTCATTGTAAGTCAAGTCAGGCAGGATATAATATTTAATTCTGCCACCTAATTGTGTGTAAGCTTGAAACACTTTGGAGGATTAGACTCTAGGGACCCGAGATTTTCCAGTGACAACTTGTTTCATTGAGCTCTTCATTATATCAAGGGAACTGTCATAGGACCCTCTTGATTTGTTGGTGAGAAGATTGGATGGTCAAGGGACCCCATTCTACGTACTGTTTGCTTGGAGCCGGCATAGAACCCTTCGTTTTCGTTAATACATATTGTTTAATTGAAGCAGGGATCGAGCCCTCTGGTTAATTTACAGTTTGAGCGGAGCAGGAATTGAACCCTCCGTTTTCTTTAATACCCGTTTCATTTTCCCCTGATAGTTTAAGTTATTCTTGCAAGTATGGATGAATACCAGTTTTGGATGAATGCTGGAAGTAAGTTAGGAATAACAGGGAAAAATTTAGAATCATTCATTAGTGCTAAGATCCAGGAAAGACTTGAAAGAGAGAGAATTGAGAGAGAAGAAAGACAGCTAGAAAGGGAAAGAGAAGAGAATAAGGAGAGAGACAGAATCGAAAGAGAAGAGAAAAAGGAGAAAGAGAACCTTGAAAGACAGGAGAAAAAGGAGAGAGAGAGAATTGAGAGAGAAATCCGAGAAAGACAGAAAGAGAGTGAGAAGACCAAAAAGAGCGTGATAGACTTGATCGTGAAGAAAGAGCTAGAGAACGTGAGGAACAAGCTAAGATACGTGAAGAACAAGTCAAATTAAGAGAACTTGAGGAAAGAGAAAAGGATCGCGAGCTCGAAAAATCTCGCCTTGAATTAGAGAATAAAAAGTTAACTTTTACACAATTAGAGGAAGGAGTAATGGAACAACGTGCAGTCAGTGCACATATTCCAATACCTAATTTACCTCCCTTCACAGAGGGGGAAGACATAACTTCATACATTATTAGGTTTGAAAATACCGCTACCCTCTGTGAATGGCCTGCTGACACCTGGGCTACCAGGTTAGGAATGTTATTTTCTGGTACTGCTTTGAATATCTATGCAACTTTGTCGCAGGATATCATATGTAATTATAACCTACTAAAGAAGGCAATCCTTAAAGCATATCAAAAAACCACTAATTCTTACAGGAAAGATTTCAGGTATGCCACCTTACAGCTGGCCAGAACTTCAACAGTTACAGGTAACACTCTTTCGTTTGTTCGACTTTTGGATAGAGAGTTCAGGAATTGATCACAGTTATGAATCTCTTCGAGGCTTCATGGTTGCTGACCAGTTCCTGACAGCTCTTCCTCACCAGATACGAACATTCATTAGAGAACGTAACCTGATTAAAGCTGAGGAAGTTGCTGAGGCTGCTGACCTATATGCTGAGGCTCACAATTCCTATAAAGACCTAAAGGGATCGAACCCTAAGGGCAAGGGTTCATCAGACCTTAAGAAATCAAAGCCTCTAGTGGAAAGTAAAATGACTTCTTTTATTCCTGTTCGTCATTTGTGTGGTGTTAAGGGACATAAACGTCCAGATTGTCCTAAGAAGGTCCAAAAAGTTGGAAGATGTTTTAAAGACTGTAATGACCAAGCACCCTTCTGTTCAGGAACAGTTAATGGACTTAATGTATCTACCATTTTACGAGACACTGGATGCACATGTATAGTAATTTCTGATAAGCCGTTCCCTAATCTTAAAGAAACTCATTCCTCTGCTATACTTTCAGACTACTTGGGCCGTACAGACACTTTTCCTACCATCCGTTGTTACATTACCTGGAGACCTGGAGTTTACCCCGAGAGAGTTCCGGGGGTCAACGCCCCTGCGGCCTGGTCTGTGACCAGGCCTCCTGGTGGATCAGAGCCTGATCAACCAGGTTGTTGCTGCTGGCTGCACGCAAACCAATGTACGAGCCACAGCCCGGCTGATCAGGAACTGACTTTAGGTGCTTGTCCAGTGCCAGCTTGAAGACTGCCAGGGGTCTGTTGGTAATCCCCCTTATGTGTGCTGGGAGGCAGTTGAACAGTCTCGGGCCCCTGACACTTATTGTATGGTCTCTTAACGTGCTAGTGACACCCCTGCTTTTCATTGGGGGGATGCTGCATCATCTGCCAAGTCTTTTGCTTTCGTAGCGAGTGATTTTCGTGTGCAAGTTCGGTACTAGTCCCTCTAGGATTTTCCAGGTGTATATAATCATGTATCTCTCCCTCCTGCGTTCCAGGGAATACAGGTTTAGGAACCTCAAACGCTCCCAGTAATTGAGGTGTTTTATCTCCGTTATGCGCGCCGTGAAAGTTCTCTGTACATTTTCTAGGTCGGCAATTTCACCTGCCTTGAAAGGTGCTGTTAGTGTGCAGCAATATTCCAGCCTAGATAGAACAAGTGACCTGAAGAGTGTCATCATTAGGTCTAAATGGTTCACAGGTTGGTCTGAAGCCGTACTAGCTCCCATCACTTCTTGCTCCGTACTAATAGGTAATGTAAAAGGTGCCATTCTTCCTTCTGAGGTTGACCTTTCATCACCAAAGATGGATATAAGTGTTTCAGATCCTCTTCCTGTAGAGTCGGAGAAGCCCCTCGAAAGTTCAGACGAGACAATGTCTCGTGAGATTCATGTGGGATTAAAAACCAGTGATGATACTCTCGAAAGCGAGGTAGTAGGATCACCGGTTCACTTGTTAGATGAAAGTGAAGATATCACCTCCGATACCATAAATGTCTTGACTAGGGCTCAGACCTAAGCCCATGCTTCCCCTACTGTCCATCCTTTGATTTTCCCTGACTTTAAGCCTTTAGACATATCGAAGGACTCCTTTGTCAATTTACAACGTAATTGCCCTTCTCTTCAGAATTGCCATAATGCCGCTAAACAAATCAAGTTATCCAAAGGAAAAACTTTTCATATAAATTTGAATATATAAAAGATATCTTGTACAAGTCAGTATTCAAATTAAATTCAGATGAGATAGACTATTCCATCTTAGTTGTTCCAAGTCAATGCAGAGAGACTGTTCTTAAAATGGCTCATGACCTGCCAGTGGCCGGACATTCTCGCATCGTAAAGCTTAAATAAAATTAGGGAAACCTATTTTTGGCCAAAAATGTCCTCAGATGTCACTACCTATTGTAGATCGTGTAAAGTTTGCCAACTGTCATCCTCCCGAGGTACCAGGCGAGTATCTATGGTCAAAATGCCAATCTTTACAGTACCTTTTGAAAGAGTAGCTATTGACATCGTTGGTCCTTTATCTCCACTTTCATCTGGGGGACGTGGATATATATTAACATTAGTGATTATGCTTCGAGTTTCCCTGAACCCGTTCCCTTAAAGACCAAACTACTACAGAGGTTGGACTGAAGCCCTTTTGTCCATCTTCTCCGATGTGGGCATCCCTAGAGAAATTGTCTGACCGTGGGACACAATTCACATCTGACTTAATGCAACATCTATACCAACTTCTGGAGTTGAAGCTCTCTTCACCACACCCTATCATCCCAGCTGTAATGGGAGGATGAGTGCCAGCATTCGATTCTCAAGTCCATTTTAAGGAAACTTTGCTCCCTTAAACCTAAGGAGTGGCATCGTTACCTACCATGTGCTTTGTTTGCCATGAGGGAAGTTCCCAGTGACTCTGGGGTTTTCACCTTTTGAACTTCTCTATGGTAGACAGGCCAGAGGCCCATTGTCCATCCTTCATGACTTATGGACTAATGAGGAGGTAAATGCTGAGGTTCAGTCTTCTTACCAGTTTCTCCTTTACCTTAGATCCAAACTTGAGGAGACCTCTGACATAGTTTCGAAAAACCTAAGCTTGTCAATGGACCAGTACAAAACCTATTTTGATTCCAAAAGTCAGAGGAGAAGTTTCAAAGTAGGTGATGAAGTTCTTTTACTTTTGCCTATCAAGTCAAATAAATTATTAGTAGCATGGAAAAGTCCATATAAAGTATTAAAAATTTGTGGAAAGTTGACTACCTCATAAAAGTCAAGGGAAACCTAAGCTTTATCATATCAACATCCTTAAGAAATATTACTGAAAAATCGGTTAACTGCCTTACAACTTTGACTTAGTTTTTCCACACAAACTTGTTAAAACAACTGAAGAATGTAAAGTGTGCGTAATTGACACCTCTAACTTAGACTATGATGAAGAACTACATGACTTGGTGACTCTTAACCACTCGGATGCAACAAACATTAATATTAATGAATCTTTGGATGACCATAAGAGACATGAACACTTCAATGTGTGAGTAACTTTTCAGACGTCTTTACTGATGTTCCAGGTGTTACCTCCATGGTAGTCCATAAGATTGACTTAATTTATTTATTTATTTATTTATTTATTTATTTAGAAATTTGAGCACACACTACAGAGGTACAAAAAATACAGATAAGAGCAGCATGCCAAAGCCACTTATACTATGCATAGCATTACGGCTGGCTTAAAATTAACTAAGATTAATAAGCAATGATGATATCAGTGATAAAACTTTAATGTAAACAGATTTACTATAAAGCACAAGTGAGTATTACAAAGACAGGTCATATGTTGTATGCATTGTTGTACATTCAGTCGTATGAAGTATTCTGTTAGGTAGTGTATTTAAAAATAATAAAGTTAGATTGGGTTTTAGGTTTAACATTATGTGATATAATTGTGAGAAACATTTAAGATATACAATTTATAAGGTTCAGTTATTCATATTTATTTGGTTTTGGGTGAGTAAGTGATCTTTGAGAAGAGACTTGAATTATAAACAGGTAGTGTTTCTTGTATATTACAGGTAATGAATTCCAGATTTAGGGCCTTTTATGTGCATGAGTTTTTGCATAGTGTGAGATGGACACGAGGTACATCAAAGAGTGATCTGTGCCTTGTGTATGGTCATGTGTTCTGTTGAGGTTGGCAAGGAGATGTTTGAGGGGAGGGTTAATATCAGAGTTAAGTGTTCTATGTATTAATAGGTGCAGTAATAAGTTGGATGTTTTGTTGGTGAGTAAGTTTAGTGTTTGTTT
>NC_069488.1:20814651-20829651 GCF_026875155.1 Cherax quadricarinatus | reverse complement strand
TAGCTGGTCTAGTGGCTAGCGCGACGGGCTGGAGTTTTGAGACTCTATGACCGCGGGTTCAATCCCGGCCGGGGGTATGGTTTAGAGCTAGATACCCACAGAGGGAGAGCAAGCGCACAGAGGTGCGTGAAAGGGGAAGTGGTGAAATAAAGAAGGGACAAAAAACACGAGACAGAAGAGAGAAAGACAACCCAGAGGAGAAAAGGAAAGAGGAAAGGGGAAGAGGGAGAAGAAGAAAAAGAAAAAGAAAAAAAAATGAGGATTCAGGTTAAGTCACGGGTGTTCTGAAGTTTGGAGCATTTTACAATGTAGTGGGAGAGGAAGGCATCTACAGAGACGAAGCCAGGGCTAAGGTTCATACAAGGAAAGTTGTGTATTAGAGAGAATTCAACTAGACGGCGACTGTTCGAGTTGGAAGTAGGGATGACAGTTTTAGCAGAAGACCAGTCAATAGGATGGCTATGATCTCTGACGTGACAGAAAAGAGCATTGTTAGTGTCTGCAAGCCTAACACTATTTTTGTGCTCCCTAAGTCTGTCAGAAAGAGAACGACCAGTTTCTCCGAAGTATTGAAGAGGACAAGAGGAGCAAGAAATAGAGTAGACACCAGGAACATCTGTAGAGGGAGGAGAGGTATGAACGAGATTAGTGCGAAGAGTGTTAGTCTGGCGGAAGGTAAGCTTGATGTCTAAGGGACGGAGAGAATTGTTGAGATTAGAAAGACCGGAAATGTAGGGAAGGCAGAGGATAGAAGAGTTACCATGAGTAGAGAGTTTGGGAGAGAAGAAATTGCGTTTAGCACGTGAGAGGGCAGAGTCTATGAAATGGGAAGGGTAGCCAAGACGGGAGAACGAATTATGAAGAGTGGAAATTTCTGCTGGAAGGAACTGAGGAACACAGATGCGGAGGGCACGGAGGGAAAAAGGGAGATAAGAACACTTTCTTGACAGGGGGTGCATGATAGGAAAAGTAGTGAATGTACATGCCACTGTGCATAGGTTTGCGGTAAACGGAAAAGGAAAAAAACCCGTATCTGAGCGGTGGACATGGACATCAAGGAAAGGAAGCAAGGAATTAGATTCCCATTCAGCTTTAAACTTAATGGAAGGGGCAAGATTATTAAGAGCTTCAAGAAAAGGTTGGAAGAGACTGGAGTCATGAGGCCACAGAGCAAAGATGTCATCCACATAGCGGAGCCAGAGTGAAGGTTGCACATCGAGAGTAGGAAGAAGAACAGTCTCGAAGTATTCCATGTAAAGATTAGCAAGGACAGGAGAGAGAGGAGAGCCCATAGCGACACCGAAGGTTTGAGAATAATATTTCCCTTGGAAGGAAAAGAAGTTAGAGTCCACACAGAGGCGGATAAGATCAAGAAAGACATCAGTAGGTATAGGGAGATGAAGAAACCCTAACTCGCCATTGCTGTTTGAATTTAGTAACAAACGTTAGTGAATATTGCGAAGAATTTTCGTGCTCTAGAGAATTTATCTGGAGAGAGTTCCGGGGGTCAACGCCCCCGCGGCTCGGTCTGTGACCAGGCCTCCTGGTGGATCAGAGCCTGATCAACCAGGCTGTTGCTGCTGGCTGCACGCAAACCAACGTACGAGCCACAGCCCGGCTGGTCAGGAACCGACTTTAGGTGCTTGTCCAGTGCCAGCTTGAAGACTGCCAGGGGTCTGTTGGTAATCCCCCTTATGTATGCTGGGAGGCAGTTGAACAGTCTCGGGCCCCTGACACTTATTGTATGGTCTCTTAACGTGCTAGTGACGCCCCTGCTTTTCATTGGAGGGATGTTGCATCGTCTGCCAAGTCTTTTGCTTTCGTAGTGAGTGATTTTCGTGTGCAAGTTCGGTACTAGTCCCTCTAGGATTTTCCAGGTGTATATAATCATGTATCTCTCCCGCCTGCATTCCAGGGAATACAGGTTTAGGAACCTCAAGCGCTCCCAGTAATTGAGGTGTTTTATCTCCGTTATGCGCGCCGTGAAGGTTCTCTGTACATTTTCTAGGTCAGCAATTTCACCTGCCTTGGAAGGTGCTGTTAGTGTGCAGCAATATTCCAGCCTAGATAGAACAAGTGACCTGAAGAGTGTCATCATGGGCTTGGCCTCCCTAGTTTTGAAGGTTCTCATTATCCATCCTGTCATTTTTCTAGCAGATGCGATTGATACAATGTTATGGTCCTTGAAGGTGAGATCCTCCGGCATGATCACTCCCAGGTCTTTGACGTTGGTGTTTCGCTCTATTTTGTGGCCAGAATTTGTTTTGTACTCTGATGAAGATTTAATTTCCTCGTGTTTACCATATCTGAGAAATTGAAATTTCTCATCGTTGAACTTCATATTGTTTTCTGCAGCCCACTGAAAGATTTGGTTGATGTCTGCCTGGAGCCTTGCAGTGTCTGCAATGGAAGACACTGTCATGCAGATTCGGGTGTCATCTGCAAAGGAAGACACGGTGCTGTGGCTGACATCCTTGTCTATGTCGGATATGAGGATGAGGAACAAGATGGGAGCGAGTACTGTGCCTTGTGGAACAGAGCTTTTCACCGTAGCTGCCTCGGACTTTACTCTGCTGACAACTTCTCTCTGTGTTCTGTTAGTAAGGAAATTATAGATCCATTGACCGACTTTTCCTGTTATTCCTTTAGCACGCATTTTGTGCGCTATTACGCCATGGTCACACTTGTCGAAGGCTTTTGCAAAGTCTGTATATATTACATCTGCATTCTTTTTGTCCTCTAGTGCATTTAAGACCTTGTCGTAGTGATCCAATAGTTGAGACAGACAGGAGCGACCTGTTCTAAACCCATGTTGCCCTGGGTTGTGTAACTGATGGGTTTCTAGATGGGTGGTGATCTTGCTTCTTAAGGACTTTTTTCAAAGATTTTTTTGATAGGGGATGTTAGTGCCATCAGTCTGTAGTTCTTTGCTGTTGCTTTACTGCCCCCTTTGTGAAGTGGGGCTTGTCTGTTGTTTTTACTAACTGTGGGACGACCCCCGGTCCATGCTCCTCTCCATAGGATGGAAAAGGCTCGTGATAGGGCTTCTTGCAGTTCTTGATGAACACGGAGTTCCACGAGTCTGGCCCTGGGGCAGAGTGCATGGGCATGTCATTTTATCGCCTGTTCGAAGTCATTTGGCGTCAGGATAAAATCGGATAGGCTTGTGTTAACCAAATTTTGTGGCTCTCTCATGAAAAATTCATTTTGATCTTCGACTCTCATCTGGTTTGCGGCTTGCTAAAAACTGAGTCATATTGGTACTTTAGTAGCTTACTCATTTCCTTGCTGTCATCTGTGTAGACCCATCTTGTTTTAAGTAAGGGCCCAATACTGGACGTTGTTCTCGACTTTGATTTGGCATAGGAGAAGAAATACTTTGGGTTTTCTTTTGATTTCATTTATGGCTTTTAGTTCTTCCCGCGATTCCTGACTCCTATAAGATTCCTTTAGCTTAAGTTCGATGCTTGCTATTTCTCTGACCAGTGTCTCCCTACGCATTTCAGATATATTGACCTCTTTTAGCCGCTCTGTTTTCTTTTCCGTCGCTGTAAAGGGGGCGCCTGTCTCTTTCTAATTTACATCTACTCCTCCTTTTTCTTAGAGGAATAAGCCTTGTGCATACATCGAGTGCCACCAAGTTAATCTGTTCTAGGGATAATTGGGTCTGTGTTGCTTAGTATATCTTCCAGCTTATATCGGTTAGGACTTGGTTTTCTTGGTCCCACTTTATGTTTTTGTTTTTGAAGTTGAATTTTGGGGAATGCTCCCTCGTGACTAGTCTCATTATGTTGGTCTGGGGCTCCGCGCATACATGTCTGAACCTCAATTATGTTGTGATCTGAGTATATTGTATTTGATATGGTGACATTTCTTATCAGATCATCATTGTTAGTGAAGATGAGGTCTAGTGTATTCTCCAGTCTAGTAGGCTCTATTATTTGCTGGTTTAAATTGAATTTTGTGCAGAGATTTAAAAGCTCGTGTGAGTGTGAGTTTTCATCAGAGCTGCCTCCTGGTGTTATTACTGCAACAATATTATTTGCTATATTCCTCCATTTTAGATGCCTTAAGTTGAAATCCCCCAGGAGCAAGATGTTGGATGCAGGAGCTCTAGAGGTAAAATTGGGCTGACACCTCTCAAATAGGAGCCGAAATTGTTGGATGTGCATTCCTGCATAACTTGAGATATCAGGCGACTGGACACGACAGCTCCAGAAACCTCAGATAAGTCTGTTAATGCTTAACTCTGGCCAGTGTTATATCCATGTATAGACAGTGAGGTTTTCTGAGTATGATACAACTTAATCTCCAGTCAAATTGGTGAGTGATATTAAGATATATTCTCCTTCTGTTATGTAAATTGTATATATATAATCAATTATTAATTTTAATATACAGTCCACAAATTTATATATTTGCCAGAATTCCTGGTGATACATATTTCATTTGTAATTAATAGGTCTAGAGCAACTTGTCGATATGACAGTTGTAGGTATCGAAGGGGGAACATTTTTGCGACCTAGGTGTCCCAAATTCCTACTTGTCTATGTAACTGATAAATAATAATTATCTTTGTTATCATTTACTGTTATGCACATAATGAGTTACATTCAGATAAATGTAATTTTCCACATTTAATTTGCCCGTTGGTCCTTCTTGAACCGGAGGTAATTAGTTAAGTTCACAAATTTACTTAATGTGTAGTGGATTATAATTAGTACAATATTAATTTGATAAGACAATTCCGGCCAAGATTTATATCAGTGTATGTGTAATTGATAAGCCAAGTGTAGCTAATTATATTAATGCGTATAATATTAAATTTTTTGCTATCCCAAATTCTGACAAGGATTTATATTAATTTGTATAATATTAATTTTGATAAGTGAAGTCTGGCTAAAGGTTTATATTAATATACATTTAAAGTTTATATTATAATTTTCTTAGACGTGTAATTACTAAGCTCAAGTTTAGCTAACATTATTAATTTTTTTTTATTATCACACTGGCCGATTCCCACCAAGGCAGGGTGGCCCGAAAAAGAAAAACTTTCACCATCATTACACATTATTAATGTGTATTTAAAATTTATATTATAATTTTCTTACATGTAATTGCAGAGCTCAAGTGTAGCTTGGATTTACTCAAAGGTAAGTTGTATCAGTGTTGTAAGTTGTAACCAGTGTTATTAATTAAGTTGAATTTAATACATTGCATCATGGCTGAAAATGAGGAAATTAATGTAGAAGACAAACATATGGAATATAGAGCCAAAAAAGCATCACTGCAAGCTAGAAAGAGTCATGTAACCAAGGCATACAATAAATGTTTGGAATTAATGAATCAAGAAACTGTGAATATTGATGATTTAAAATTGTATTTAGATGCTTTAGGGAATAGATATGATTCATACAAATTATATTACAACACATATGAAGGAGATTTGTTAGTAAACTGTGTAGATGAGACTGAAGAAGATCTCATGATTAATCAGTATTATGAATTAGAGGAAAAGATTCTTTCTTGTAAAAGTCAGGCCTTGAATAAATTAAAATGTGTAAACAAGGCAGTTAATCAGTCTGCTCCATCAAATAAGATGTCTTTACCAAAACTCACAGAATTATGTTTACCTGTATTTAGTCCTGGAGAGAATTGGGAGGAGTTTTGGTCAATTTTTAAAGCAGCTGTGTATGATAGGAGTGACCTAGCCTGTGTAACTAAATTACTTTACCTCAAAGGACAGATTAGAGGAGATGCTCACATACTCATACAAGCCTTTCCCAATGTAGATGATTCTTACAAGGAAGCAGTTGACTTGTTGAAAGTCACGTATGGTAATATAGAACAAAGTAGGTTGGATCTAGTGAATATCATTGTTAATTTAAAATCTCCAGATTACACTTACAAAGGTTTACAGCAGTTTAGAGGTAAACTGGAGAGCACTCTCAAAACTTTAAGTAATAAATATAATCTAAAGGAATCAGGCTGGTTATTGAGTGCCATAGTACAGAATAAATTAAGCTGTAAAACAATTGAACGACTCTCGAGCAAATATCACAAGGGTTATTTTGGTCTGGAGGAAATAACACTAGGTCTACAAGAATTAATTGTTCAGTTGCAGACCAGCCAATCAACTCATTTTAAAGATGCAGCACATAATAACTCTGAGGTATCTGTCAAGTTTCACAAAAGGAAAAATTATCTCAATGGTAATAATCAAAATTCATTTCCTAAAAATAGTTGCATAGGTACATATCAAGTAGCAGGAATCAGAAATAATGATTCTCCACAAGGTAAGAAGAATAAGTACCCTCCTAAGAGTAGCCCAATTAATAAGAAACCAGTCAGAGAAAAGAGAGATTGTCTTTTCTGCAAGGGTACTCATTTTTCTAAGAATTGCAATGCATACAATTCGTGGAATGATAAAGTTTTGGGAAAATTGGAGGAACTTTACAGATGTATCAGGTGTTTAGGTAATCACAATGTAAAGGATTGTCATGCTAAATTAAACAACTGTTGTCAATGTCACAAAGGAAGACACCATATAGTCATGTGTAAAGGTCTATATGATAATGTTGATAATAATGATAATGTTGACAATCCTGACACAACAGTAGCTAATGTAAAAATTGCTGGTAATGTTAATAATGATGGTTTTGCTGAAGTAGCCTTACCTGTGTTACAGATAAAAATTGATGATAAAAGGCATAAATCAAAAAATGTAACTGCATTATTGGACCAGGGATCCCAGCGTACTTTCATAAAACGTAAATGTCTTGATGGGATGAAAGTGCAAATGGGCGATCCTACCACTCTAAAATTATCTGGTTTCCTCTCAGATAAAAGAGCTCAATTGTATGACACTGTTTATGTAACTGTCAGGTTGGGCAATGAGAAAAAAAAACGTGTTAATGCAGTAATTGTAGATAGACTTCCAGAGAAAATATCTACAGTAGGGCTTAGTAAAGCTACAGAAAGTCTTTCACATAATGTAAATTTAGCGCCTTCTGGTGTAAGTGATGATTATTTAGGCCCAATAAATATTTTGATAGGTAGTGACTATTATGCCTAGTTTGTAATGTATGGTAGGATTCCTCGTAATATTAATTCATGACTAGAGGAAACTACCAATACCATAACTGTGTGTCTTACTCATGAAATCGTGCCCCAGTATAATTCTTCCATAGAGGATGGTGTTGAGCCAGTGCATAAATTGTGGGAATTAGACAGCATTGGAATAAATGTAAATGAAGAAAGTCCAGATGATTCTTTTACTCAGGAACAATACCTGAGAGATGTAATATTTGAATCTGGACAATACTGGGTGCGACTTCTGTGGAGACTGAACCATCCAGAATTGCCCACTAATTACAGAATGGCATATGGGCAGTTAAAGGCTCAGCTCCGCGAACTGAGTACGACACAAGAATTGTTAACTGCCTACAATGATATAATTGCTGAACAATTAATTAATAAATTTATAGAAGAGGTACCTCCTGAGCAAGCCAAAATTTATGGTCACTATTTGCCACATCACAGAGTGAAGAAGGATTCTAAGACCACTCCTTTGAGGATTGTGTTTAATTGTAGTGCCAGGAGCAACAAAAATGTACCTAGTTTAAATGACTGTTTGATGACAGGTCCGTCGTTGACGGAAAAATTAGGAGATTTCTTATTAAATTTCAGGGTGAAGAATTATGCCTTTACGGCTGACATAAGTAAAGCTTTCCTAAGAGTGGGTTTACAAGAGGCTGACCGGAATTGTACCTGCTTCTTATGGCCTGAGAATCCTAGTGACCCACTTAGCCCTCTGAAAACCTTTCGCTTTAGGAGCGTATTATTTGGTGCTACATCCAGTCCGTTCCTACTTCAAGCGATGATAAATGCACACCTTAAACGTATGGGAAGTCCATTGAGTAAAGTAATGAGCAAACAGTTTTATGTGGACAATTTCCTGGGTGTGACGTCAACTGAAGAGGAACTGTTAATGACTTATAGAGAGGCTAATAAAATTATGCAAAGTGCAATTATGCCTCTGAGGAAATGGAATAGTAATTCGTCCAAATTAAAGGACAAAATAAGTAAAGATTACCCTAGAGATGAAGTGCCAAAATGTAGTAATGTATTGGGATTAACTTAGGATACTGAGAGAGATTTGTTAATGTTACAACCTAATAATTACAGTATGCCCAATAAATTAACTAAGAGAGTTTTGCTTGCTGAAGTTTCCAAATGTTTTGATCCACTAGGTTTAGTGTCACCCCTTACTATAAGAGGGAAATTATTAATGCAGGAAGCATGGAAACTTAAATGTGCTTGGGATGAAATTCTACCTGAGGAATTTATTAACAGGTGGGATGAATTAATTGGTGATTATGAAAAAATTCCAATGTTGGAGTTCCCATGCCAGGTGGCCAATCCAAATGGGAAAAATGTGCACCACATTTTTTGTGATGCTTCAAAATTGGCATATGGAGCAGTTGCTTATCTTCAATGTAATAGTGTTATTTCTCTTGTTATGTCTTAGGATAAAGTGTCTCCAATTAAATCACGTACCTTACCTCAGTTGGAATTAACAGTCATTTATGTAGGTGGCAAATTAGCTAATTATATAAGAAGTAAGTTGCAGGAGATAAATATTAGCAACACTGTAATTTGGTCTGATAATGAAGTATCCTTACAATGGATTCGTAATGGAAACAATAAGATTGTGTACGTACAAAACAGAGTCACTGAAATTAATCAGATGCAAGAAAAGTATAATAGTTTGGGTCAGCATATGTTAACATTTAATCATATACCTGGTGAGGAGAATCCAGCTGATTTCTTGTCTCGAGGTTTACCTTATGCTAAATTTGTAAATGCTGTATCATGGTTTAAAGGACTGAGTTGGTTGGTAAATAAAGGTAATTGGCCTGTACAAAAGGTGTATATTGCTCCTGTTGAAATTACTGTGACCACCGCTCCAATAGTTTGTCCTTCTTTTGCCATTGATATAAATAGGTATTCTTCTTTACCCAAACTAATCAATGTAACTAAGTTGGTGTTTAAATTTCTAAACAAGATGAATATCTCAAATAAGTTTTCACATCCTCTTGAATGTTGGATAAAGAGGGTACTAGAGGATATCAATGGAAGTGAGATTAAATTGATGATGGAAAGAAAAATTGTGAAAGGTTCCATAATAGAGAAATTGGGGCTGTATTCAGAGAACAATGTAATTAGGTACAGATGTAGGTTACAAAATTCTGAATTGGGTGATTATGCTAAACACCCTATCTTACTGCCCAAAACTCATCATCTAAAAAATTTTTTAATTGTTAAAAATAAAAAAAAATGAAATGATTGGGGTAAAAGGGAAACCAAAATTGTTTAAAAAAAAAAAAAAAAAAAAAAAAATAAAAAGGGGATTAAATTTTGTGAATATGTCGCCCGTGTGGTTCCAGATCTATATGTCCCAGGCCCCTCCCCATTCCAAGGAAATTTTTGAGTCATTTAGAATGAACTCTCCCCGGCCGCAGTGGGGAAAAATGCTTATATTTTTTCCAGAAATCAGTATTATAGGTAAAAGATGGCCATTGTTTTTTAAAAAAAAATTATATTATAAAAATTGGGAAACTGACCTCCCAAAGAGACTTGCCTTTGTTGTTTAATTGAGAAAACAAACTTAGTAAAATTTTGGGAAAAATTTCCGTGCCTAAGTAAAATTGGGCTGACACCTCTCAAAAGGAGCCGAAATTTTTTGGGATTGCATTCCTGAAAACTTGGTATCAGGCGACGGGACACGACAGCTCCGGGAAAACCAAAGATAAGTCTGTTAAGCTTAACTCTGGCCAGTGTTATTCCAGTTAGACAGTGGGGGTTTTCTGAGTAGATACAACTTAATCTCCAGTCAATTGGGGTGATATAAGAAATTTTCTCCTTCTTTTATGAAAAATTGTATTTTAAATAATCAATTTTTAAATTTTAATATACAGTCCACAAATTTATATATTTACCAAAATTCCTGGTGATACATATTTCATTTGAATTAATAGGTCTGAGCAACTGTCGAATACAGTTGTGGGTCGAAGAGGGATTTTTTTTGCGACCTAGGGTCCCAAATTCCTACTTGTCTATGTAACTGATAAATAATAATTATATTTGTTATCATTTTACTGTTATGTACATAATGAGTACTTCAGATAAACGTCATTTTCCACAATATATATAATATAATTTATATATATAATATATATTATATATATAATATATATATATATATTTTATAATAATAATAAATAAAATTTCACTTAAAAACCCCAAATCATCCATAAAAAGTTTTTAAAAAATGGACCAAATATATGTAAAGTAGGTATGACTAAAACAGGTCTGTAATCACATACATTAGTCTATATGATATTCACGTGATAATTTTAACTAAAGCTGATGAGGGATTAGGGAAGTTTATCAGTCAAACATTTAAATAAAAATTTTGCTCATATTTTCAAAAAATTTTTAAGGTTTTTATTATACGGATAAATACCGAAAGGTACTAAAATTCGATTTGCTTTCATAAACTATACAATAAAAAAAGGGTCCCCGGCATTAAATTTTTGTCAACTGTTAAAAAACGCGGCATTAATAAATAAGAATCTAAAGAAACAACGGGTCAATTATTGATCCCACTCCGCATCTAGCATGTTTCTGTTCTGTAACAGTTTTTTAGAAAGGGTTTTTCAGCCTAGTTATACCGTGTAAATATGTAACTTCTCATACACTTTTGGGGGTTAAAAAAGAATACAATCCAACTAAGTAAAAAAATGAATTTTTAATAAAAACGGGCTAGGGGTAATTACTTTTACTGTACTTAAATAATAAGGTAAAGGGCCTACAAAAATTCTGGAGTATAACTCATCTTTTGTATTAAATTTTTTAAAATTTTTTCTGTATTAGAATCTTATGGTGCTTGGGCACATATTATAAGATACTGTCCTTAATATTACCATCTGGTCTTTGCATAATGAGATGTATTCTAAAACAAGAGAAAATTTTGGGTTTGTTTTAGTGTATTTTGTGAGTGCTGGGTATGTGCTAATTTTTTAAACTTGACTTAGCTTAGAATGTGACAAAGAAAACAAGTCTCTCTAAACAACTTCTGAACCATCGAAGCAATATAAAGCTGCTTGAAAAATTAACAACCCAATTCCCCAAACAGTAATAATTCTCGAAGCACCGGAACAAGTAAAGAACGAGACAAAAAACGACCATAACGGGGGACCTTCACTAACCCTCCATAAAAAGGCAAAAAAAAAAAATCCTTATTACTGAAGCTGAGTTCAGCAATTCCAAATTCCGACTAGACAGTGCATGATGCCAAAAAAAATGTATCGAGAGTTGAACTCAGGACCAGAGATATAGTCTCATAAACAAACTCGGAAAACTCAAAATAACTAAGTCTAAATAATTTTCTGATATGAGTTCCAATTATGAGATTATGTCCCAATTTAAAAATGGAAACATTACCATAAAAGAAACATCTAACCACTGAGGAAACAGCATTCTACCAGACAGAGCAAGAGGAGATTTTTCATCCCGAGGGCAGCCCCGACAGAGCAGCTAGGAACGCAATACAAGGTTAGAGACTCCCGCCAAAATTTTCACTCACCCAAACCCGAAACAGCAAAAAAGGTAGTTTGCAGTGCGACAGCCAATCAAAACTTCCTTCATTGAGCACAGAGTGGTATAGTTACATACTACGTACATACATATCAAAATTTTACGTCAAATAAAATATAAAAGTATTTTCGTTTTAGCTATTAACAAAAACATCACAATATAAACATCACAATATAATACATCACAATTAATACATCAGCAATATAATACAATAAATTTTGGCATCCTCTTCTCTTAAAATGCTAGATCAACCCCGTCCTATCGTCCCTTACAAAGCGAACTAATTCATTCAGAAAATAATCTTCACTCAGTTGACAACACTAGTTGCCTGATGTTATTTTTTTGTCCAAAAGAAAGAGTAGAGAACTTTTTTCCGCAAAATGTACATGAAGGGTTTAAATAACAAACTCCCTTCCTCCCCTTTTTGTACCTGGGGGCAGTGCTCTGATCGGGGGAATGAGAGCAAAAGAATGAAAACGTTATTAATTCATTTATTATTATTTTATTAAATTAAATTTTTTTATTATTAAAAATTTTTTTATTATTATTATTTTTTCATGTCCCAACAGAAAAAATAATAATAATAATAATATTTTAATAATAATAAATTTACAAACTTTCCATATATTAACAATTTAAAAATCCTAGAAAGCTAATTTACCCCGGAAACCTCCGCTCGTTTTTAAAATCGTGGGTTTTACCACTGGATAACCAAGGGTTTTTAATTTGGTAACCCCCAAAAGGGGATTAAACCAGGTAACCAAGTGGGTTATTAAATCCGGTAACAAACGTTATTAAACCCCAGATAACCCGGAGGGTTTTTTAACCCCGGTTAAAACGAGGGTTATAAACCTAGGATAAAACACAGGTTTTGACCCTATAACAGATTAAAGTTTTTACCCATGGAAAAACCCGGGAAATTATTTAACCCCGATAAATTCGGTGGACTGTTTAAACCCAGATAACCCTGGATGACTATTTTAAAGAGGTACCTCTCCAACTAAAGAATTGATACGAGCCACAAAGACCTCTTTTGAGGTAACCCTTGTTTTTTATGAGGGGTGATGGGTAAAGGCAATGTACCGTACAAAGTCTTCAAAAACCGGGTGTTTGTTCACCTTCACCAGGAACGCTGACGTAGAGAGGAGAGGCAAAAAGGGCATCGAGGTGTATAAACACGCAAATTTTCCCCTTTATGGGTTAGTGGGTGACCACACAACAAGACTAATAAGTTTAAAATATAAACGAATGCTACATGCGCTTTTGCGCGCGCGCGCGCACACCACACACACACACAACACACACCAACCCCATTCACGAAGGCAAAACCCGTGTCACAAACCTTCTGGAGTTTTTATGATAAAAAAAAACAAAGAAGACAAGAGAGAGAGGGGTGGGTTATTGCTCTTCTTGGGCTGCAAGAAGCCTTTGACACAGTTCCTCACAAGAGATTAGTCAGAACTAGAGCATCAGCGATAAACAGGGAAAGGGGACTGCAATGGATAAAGGGAAAACCTGACAGAGGGCAAAACGAGTCATGGTAATAAAGATGTATACAGTGGGCACCTGTGACGAGCGGGGGCCCACAGGGGGCGGTCCTGACCAGTGCTATTTTTGGTATATGTGAACGACATACGGAAGGGTTAGACTCAGAAGTGTCCCCCTTTTTCAGATGATGTAAGTTAATGAGGGAAATTAAAAACTTGAGGACCAGGCAGGACTTCAAAGAGACCTGGACAGACTGGACACCTGGTCCAGCAAATGGCTTCTCGAATTTAATCCTGCCAAATGCAAAGTCATGAAGATAGGGGAAGGGCACAGAAGACCACAGACAGAGTATAGGCTAGGTGGCCAAAGACTGCAAACCTCACTCAAGGAGAAAGATCTTGGGGTGAGTATAACACCGAGCATGTCTCCGGAAGCACACATCAATCAGATAACTGCTGCAGCATATGGGCGCCTGGCAAACCTGAGAATAGCGTTCCGATACCTTAGTAAGGAATCGTTCAAGACACTGTATACTGTGTACGTCAGGCCCATATTGGAGTAGGCAGCACCAGTTTGGTCAAGCACGTCAAGAAATTAGAAAAAGTACAAAGGTTTGCAACAAGGCTAGTTCCGGAGCTCAGGGAAATGTCCGACGAAGAAAGGGTGAGGGAAATCGGCCTGACGACACTTGAGGACAGGAGGGTCAGGGAAGACATGATAACGACATACAAAATATTGCTGGGAATAGACAAGGTGGATAGAGACAGGATGTTCCAGAAATGGGACACAGAAACAAGGGGTCACAATTGGAAGCTGAAGAATCAGACGAGTCACAGGGATGTTAGGAAGTATTTCTTCAGTCATAGAGTTGTCAGTAAGTGGAATAGTCTAGCAAGTGATGTAGTGGAGGCAGGAACCGTATGTTGCTTTAAGACGACGTATAACAAAGCTCAGGGAGCAGAGATAGGACCTAGTAGCGATCAGTGAAGAGGTGGGGCCAGGAGCTGAGTCTCGACCCCTGCAACCACAATTAAGTACAATTAGGTGCAGCAACTGGCTCCTTGAATTTAACCCTGCCAAATACAAAGTCATGAAGATCGGGGAAGGGCAAAGAAGACCGCAGACACAGTATAGTCTAGGTGGCCAAAGATCGCAAACAACACTCAAGGAAAAAGATCTTGGGGTGAGTATAATACCGAGCACATCTCCTGAGGCGCACATCAATCAGATAACTGCTGCAGCATACGGGCGTCTGGCAAACCTAAGGATAGCCTTTCGATACCTCAATAAGGAATCGTTCAAGGCTCTGTTCACCATTTACGTCAGTCCCATACTGGAGTATGCAGCACCAGTTTGGATTCCACACCTGGTCAAGCACGTTAAGAAATTAAAGAAAGTGCAAAGGTTTCCAACAAGACTAGTCCCAGAGCTAAGGGGATTATTCTACAAAGAAAGGCTAAGGGAAATTGGCCTGACGACACTGGACAGGAGGGTCAGGGGAGACATGATAACAACATATAAAATACTGTGCGGAATAGACAGGGTGGACAAAGACAGGATGTTCCAGAGATGGGACACAGAAACAAGTCGAAGACTCAGATGAGTCAAAGGGATGTTGGGAAGTATTTCTTCAGTCACAGAGTTCTCAGGCAGTGGAATAGCCTAGAAAGTGACGTAGTGGAGGCGGGAACAATACATAGTTTTAAGACGAGGTATGATAAAGCTCAGGGAGCAGGGAGAGAGAGGACCCAGTAGTAATCAGTGAAGACGCGGGGCCAGGAGCTATGACTCGCCCCTACAACCACAAATAGATAGAACACCCACACAAAACAACACACACACACACAACAC
>NC_069488.1:20781671-20814151 GCF_026875155.1 Cherax quadricarinatus | reverse complement strand
TTATCTGGGTAATTCCATGATATATTGAAATTAAGTGATTTTGTGATCACTTTCCCCAAGCTCATCATAAACCTCAAGATTATTAACCCTTTCAGGGTCCGCCCGTAGATCTACGGCTTTACGTTCAGGTCCAAACCATAGATCTACGCCCTGAGTTCAGCTCACTCTGGATAAACTGTGAGTGGTACATTTGGGCCTATATATGAGAGAATACATCTATGTGGCATGTGTGCACCACATTAAACAAATCCTGCAGCACACTGTGTATAATGAGAGAAAAAAACTGAGACCATGATTTTCGATTAAAACAGCAACTTTGGCAGTGTATTTTTCGTAATGTATTTTTATGGTTGTATTTGCAATTTCTTGGTCTCATTTGATAGAATGGAAGACATATTACAGAAAAAGAGATGATTTGATTGGTTTTAAGCACTGGAAAGGGCTTGAAACTGAGCTCAAAGTAGCAGAAATGTTAAATTTTTGCCAATGTTCAAGAGTAAACAAACGACCTCACACGTGTAATACACGCCAGCTGGTGGGTCAAATATACATTCACAAATTTGGTGATGATATTTATACAATTATTACAATATTGCATAACAGTAAATTTTCCCTATTTTTTGGTGTGAATAAAAATTCATTATGTGAATAAAAAATCAAAATGGAGTTTATTTGTAAAGCCTCAAAACATAACTAATGAACAGAGGAAATGTTAGTTTAGTGCCAGGAATACCTATATTGCTTATTCTGGACTCTATTTTGAAATTGGAATATTTTGAACTTTGTGTTAAATTGACCAAATTAAACCAATTTCCGATCACTTTATTTTTTGTAGTCGAAACAGTTTGACCTTGGCGATTTCTTGTGATCAATTGATAGAATAGAAGTAATACCAGTGAAATAGCTAAGAATTTGGTTGACTGGAATAATGTAATTGGCCTAAAATGGGAGTCAAAGTCGGCAAAATCACCGACTCGTAAATACCGCTGACACATCAAAATTCGCGAGAGCATAATTTCGTCAATTTTCCATCAAATTTCGTACTTTTTGTTTTATTAAACCCTTTATAAAAACATTCTCTAACCATTTCATAAGAAAAAATAACAATTTTTTTTTTTTTAAAATTCTTGGACACTGGGCACCACTTCAGATTTTGGCCTTGGACCCTGAAGGGGTTAATTAGTGAATCTTTGTTGGCAAGAACCAAGTCAAGCAGATTGTTTCCTCTAGTTGGTTCTGTCACAACCTGTTCTAAAAAGCAATCCTGAACCGTATCAAGAAAGTCACTAGACTCAAGATTTCCCCGTCATATTGTTCCAATCAATTTGTCTAAAGTTAAAATCTCCCATTATCACAACTTTTTTCATATCTAAACCCTTATAATTTCATCCCAAACAGCTTCAAAGCACCCCAATCAAGGTTTGGGGCCTATAAATCACAACAAAAATTTAAATTTTTTTCACGCCCCTAAAAAAAACTGTAGCCAAACTTTCCCACGCCCCTTGAGAAACTGAGCCAAACAGTTTCCCTGTTTTTGGGAAGTTTCAAATTTTAAAATAAATGTCAAGACAAAAATTTTAAATTTTTCCCTCTGAC
Source organism: Cherax quadricarinatus (assembly GCF_026875155.1). Classification (NCBI taxonomy): domain Eukaryota; kingdom Metazoa; phylum Arthropoda; class Malacostraca; order Decapoda; family Parastacidae; genus Cherax; species Cherax quadricarinatus. The sequence goes on along the minus strand of NC_069488.1, from coordinate 20,812,555 downwards.
AACTTTCACCCTCCACCACCCTTCCTGTTGACCCTATGGGTGTGGAAAGTTTTAAAACCCTGTATTTCCCCATTCGGGAAGGGCATTTTTCTATCTTTAAAGGTTGAAACCGGGGTCCCCTGTTAAATAAATAAAAACTATATTACTTACACTTGCAAGAAATTCTTATTTCATCTATCTTATTCTTAGCCTCCTACATTTGATAGAAAACCCTTTAAGGGAGCTAGTCACCCCTTGCCCCTACTAACCTCTTTGTTTTTTTTGATCAATTGATTTCCCTTTACTAGCAATTTTAAAATTTGAATACTGTTTTTAAAAAACATATCCCTGAGGTTTTCCCAGTAAAATTGTTTTTTTTAACCCAAATGCTGCAGCTGTTTTTTTCCCACAAACATCCATACCTCTATAATCAAATTGGCTAATGAAACCACTCCCCCCCCCAGAGATGAACCCCATCCCTTGCATACATATCACGTTTGCCAAAGAATGGGTCCCATTTATCAATAAAAGGATTGCAATTTCCCTTGCAGTACCTGTCTAGCCAGAAAATTTATACCAATTGCCCTAGAAATCCATTCTTTCCCCCTATCCCCTTTCAAAGGCAAGATGCACATAGACGGGGGATCCCCCCCCCTTTTAACCTAACTACTTCTATGGCTAACCTGTACTTATCAACAGTCCTCTCTCCTCCCCTTTTTCCCAATGTCATTCCCCCCCAGCAAAAAGACAGATAATGGGTTTTCCCATTCCCTGCCCATAATTTTAACCAACCCTGTTTAAAAAAAGGGTCACCAACACCACCCCAGGAAGGAAACACCCCTCTGCTGACCTTTCTGTTCGGGTTTAAAAAATTTGCGGGGGTCCAAATTTTCTTCCCTGAAAATTTGCCTACTTTAAAAAAATTTTCTTACCTTGTTAGCGGGGGAAAACAGGGTACCTTAAAACCTCACTAACCCCTAAAAGCAAACACGTCTTGGAGAACAAGAATTGTTTTTTTCCAAACCTTCACATCTTCTCTTTTTAACTCCCTCATCTTCCTTTTTCCCCAAACCGTGAACCATTTTACACAAAAAGCGGCTCCCAACTATCCTTTTGGTGACCTTTTCCCTCCTTACCAGCTAAATCCTCTCACACTCAAACCCAAAACTCATCTATGTGTAGCTCGGGCCTCCTATTTTCCTCCTGAAGAAGTAAATCCCCTTTCCCTTTAAAACACCTGAACCTAAAAATTCAAAACACTAAAACCAACCCAATGGTGCTTGGTAACAGTCCACGCTAACTCCCCCAAAGCTTACAGGAAAATGAACCGCTAAACCTAAAGCGACAGTAAAAATTTTTTTTTTAACACGTCAGCCTTTTTCCCATTTAGGCGGGGGAAACCCCCCCCCCAAAAAAATAAAAGAAAAAACTTTCATTCCCAATTCAACCCTTTAAACCCAAATCACTCAACAAAAACACGTCTTTTGTAGGGGCACTCAGAAAAAACCCTTTTAGATTCCCCCCAAACGCCAATACCCCAAAAACCCTTCCTTGAAAAATCAGGCATTGTACAGGGGAACCCTCGGCTTAAAAGTGCCCCCCCCATAACAGTTTTCGGGATACGACCCGGGTCGCTCTTTTGACTTTTTTTTTTCTGGATAAAAGAAAAAATTCGGAGGGAGCTTCCCCCTCAAAAAACTTTTTTTAGACCCCCAATCTTAAAAAAAATAAAAGTGAATATACAATTTTTGTTCATTTTTTGTAAATGTATTATTTGGGGTTTTTACGGTTTATTGTTGTATGTATTATGTTGTTTTTACTGCTTATTTTTGGATGTATTTTTGTTGTTTTTACTTCTTAAACTATAACTGAAAAACAAAACAATAATTTTTTTTCCCCTTAAATTGTGGGTGCTGGTGTTCCAATTTTTGTGAAGAGAGGGGAGATTTTATCTGGGGGCCTTACGGGGGGCTGAGGTGGAGGGTAAGGTTCTGGTACTGAAGTCAAGGGTGGGTGCAAAAAATTTCCCTGAAAAGAATTTCTGTTCTTTTTTAACCCTGCAGTACATTATACAACTGAGGGGTAAGGAAATCGCTGCTCTAAACACCTTTTTCGGGGTCCTTTTCCCGGACAAAGCTAATTTTTAATTCACCAGAAAGGGCCCAGCCCAAGTCATTCATTTCCAGTCTAGTCAGTCAGTCAAGTCAGTCATTAAATCATTCATTCAGTAAAAGTCCGTAATTAAATCAGCCCACATCAGTAATCATTCGGGTCTTTTAAAAAATTTCATTTTTTTTCTTTAAGTCAGCAACACGGGGTATGCCTCCCGGGGTGAAATGACGCTTGGCAGATAAAAGATATGGAAATTTAAAAGATCAAAACACATTTCACAAACACAGCTGGCTTTAGGAGAGAAGTGGGAACTGAAAGTGGAACAAAGCTGGGGGGGGTTTTTTGGGATGTGGGGGTTGAAGTACAGTGGACCCCTGGTTAACGTTTTTAAATTTTCCGTGCAAGGGGGGGTAATTTTTTATGCGAAATAATCGCTATGTGAATAAATTTTTCCCCCCAAAAGGAAAAAAATGGAAATAAAAATAATCCGTGCAAGACACCCAAAAAGGGATAAAAAAAAAAAATTTTTTTACCACAGAAAAATACATTTTCCCACCCCACAAAGAAAAGGATACATCACAATAGAGAGTAAAACATCACATAAATATTGTGCATGTACTAGTCTACAAAATAAAGAATAAATGACACTTACCTTTATTGAAATCCCAGCAATGCCCTAAATGGAAAATTTGTGTCCTGGGAGTCCTTTTCCCCTGAAAACTGGGGTCCTTTTTTGGCATTTTTTTTCCAAAGAACAGGCCTTACCCACACTGGGAAAGGGCCCACTCCCGTTTCTTAAATCCTAAAAACCAATTTTGCTGGCTTTAAATTAAACCAAAAAGACATATTTCCGGGATTTTTCCCCTGTTCCCGGGGTTTTAGTCGACTTGTGGGGGTTGCATCCGGGGAGACAAATTAAGGACCCCAATGAAAATAAGTTGCCCAGTTTTCCCGATGACACGGGATTTTTTTGGGGTTTAATCCTGGTGGCAAACCCTCGGGGGTTAATTGTTTTTTTGGTTTTCTCAATAAGCCACCACCAACAAGGGGTGCAACAGCAGCAGTTTGACAGTGCAGCACAGCGCAGCTGACAGTGCGGGCGCACAGCAGCTGTCCCAAACCAAATAGTACGATGGTTGATTGGGGTTTATTATAAAACCTGGCCAGCTCGGAGAAAAGCACCCACTTTCATACTATCAATGATCTTTTTTTTTCCATCTCTATTGAAATTTCCCCACCCTTTGCGGGGGTTGGAACTAGAAGCTTTTTTGGGGGCCCCAGGGCCCACTTATTTTCCAAAAAAGCACCAAAAAACCCCTGAAATTTAATAGAAATTTTTCCGTTTGTTGTTTGGATTTTCCCGGGCGGGGGCCGGGTTTGTAAACAATCCCACCGGCGGAACATGGGGAGGTGGCTCACCCGGGCCCCTTTGGGACCTTTCTCGGACGAAAATCGGTAACGGGTTTTTAAGGGGGTTATGTGAGGGAAAAATTTTTTTGAAAATTAAAGTAAGCGGAAGGGCGAAATAATGCTATGTGTTTCCAAATGGGTTTTTGGGGGGGTTTCCCATTTGGTAATTTTGTCCTCTCCCAGAAACAAAATTTTCCCTTGAATGGTTTTAAATGGAAATTTTTAAATTAAATTTAAAAAAAGAAAATTGACTCGAAAAAACCGGGGAAATCGGATACAGCAAGGTCACAGAAGGGTTTAAAACCGGGTAACAAGGATCCCCTGACCCATTTTCCAGGACCCCAAGTCGGGCAAACCATTTCCCTGAACCCTTTTCAAAAAAATATAACCCTGTTTGCAATCCAACAGCTCATCAGGTCCCAAAAAAAAATTTGTACCTCACATATCTTGTTGGAAGTCCAACCCTCACCCCCAACCTTTTCGAGGTTTCCCCCCCCCAACCCCCCCCCCCCCGCCTTCCTTCCCCTAAAAAGATTTATAAAACTCCCAATAAATTCTACTTTTTCTTTTCTCTCTAAATGACCAAACCACCTAAAACCCCTTTTCAGCCCTCTGACTAATATTTTAGTAACCCCAACCTTCTAATTTCCACAAAAACAAATTTTCTCTCCCTAATTTTTTACACCACACATTCCCCTAGACAAAAACATCCCCACAAACCTCCAGCTGCCCCTCAAAGCAGCATTTACAACTCATGTAGACAGCCTGAAAACGGCAGAGCACCCCAGCCTACCCGTCTGCTCTGACTATTTTCATATTTCGGGGCATTCAGTGCGGGCCCCTCTGTGGGCCACCTAGGTGGGGTGGGAAAACACACCCAAACCCTCCCCTACCCCCCCCGCTTCAAACCCGATTTGAGGTACACAGGTACTTCCCCCCCACGACTGGCTTGCGGTCACTTCCCCCACACTGCCCGTTGTGAACCACCCTACCCGTTAAACCAATCTACCCCAGGGCCCTTTTAACATTGCACCTACGCCCCCTTTCATCGGAAAACAAAAAACCGCTTTTCAACTAAAAAACAGCAATAAAAAGTGGTGACAGCGGATTTCCGGGCGGCCTTGTGACCCTTCAGGGTAAAAGGGGATCGGTCGAAAACCACCAACATCATCCGTCGTCACCCAAACCCGAAACCTCCCTAGCCTAAAGAGTTATCTGCTATTTTCCCCACCCGTCTTGACGGGCCCCCGAGATAGATTTTCCCGTCCTAAAATTTTTCCCACAAAATCGGGAAAAGGGCATAAACGGCTTCACCCCCAGCCTTAGCGGGCCCGTTTTTCACCTCATCACCCCCCTCTACCCCCTTTCCCAACACTCTCCAGCACCATTCTCCTGCCTCCTACAGCGCCCCCAAACTCCCTTCTCACTACAAGAAGTAGAGGTAGGTCGTTAGGGGTGTTGGTTTCGTGGGCCCACATTGACCACGAGGCAGCTCCGGTTTTTTTAAAACCCTAATCAGCTTTTTAAAACCCCAAAAGCCCTCTATAAAAACCTTATCCGCTAGGCAAAGACGTCCTTCTCCCCGGGTCCGTGTGTTGTTTTTCTTCCCAGTTTCCTCCAAAATTCAACCGGGCTTCCACGGGGGGAACCCATTTCTTAGCCCCAAAGCCGCAAATTTCAGCGCCTACAGCAGCCCCCGGTGACTCATCATAGTGCCCTACTACTACCAGCCCCCTCTATCCCCCGCCAGGCAGTTTTTTTTTTTGTTTGCCCATTTTAAAAAAATTTTTTTTTTTTTTTTTTCCCTTTCCCTTTTTTTGTTTTATTCCCAGTTCATCACCAGTTCTTTTTTTTCCCCGGGATTTTTTTACAGTAAAACTTACTCGCCCCATTTTCAAAGTTTCATTTAAGCTTGTTTTTAGCACTTTCGGTAGTGAAGTAAATGTTTTGTTCTCCGTGTGCTGAACCCCGCAGTCATTTCACCCGCCCCCCAAACACGCTTGCCAGTGAAAACAACCAAAAAAAACCAGCGTGGTTCACGCCGCGTACCCACGCTAAAAATCTTAAACCCCCCACAGTTTTTACCCCGGGTCCTTCCTGTTTTTCCCCAAAGTCCTTTCTGATATTTTTTTTTTCTACACATTGAAGCCCCAAGAAAGAAACAAATGCTACGGGGCCGTGTAGTGTCACTAGAAAAAACACTGAAATTTTCCACCACCTGCCGTACCTTCGTCCACCTGCACTCAAAGTTAAGAAAACCCGTGATTTACCAGAAATTTCCTAAAAATTTTGTAAACATTATTTAACTGCCGGGCCCCCTAATTATTATAAAACCATATTTTCAGAAAACTTTTCAGTGTATCATGAAACTTTTGGCCATTTACCTAAAAGTTTAAAATTTTGTGAATTATTTTTGCCTCCTACTTTTTAAAAATTCCATTTTTTTTTCTATTCGGGTTTCTTGCACCTCATTTATTGTTTTTAAATTGTTCAGTGTTAACCATTTATAAAATTTTTACCTCTCACAATACATTTTTCTTTAAATTTCCCCTGTGTGCTGTTTTTTTTTTTTTTTAGTTCACCTGCAAGTTAGCCACAGATTTTTTTTGACCCCCCTCGCACTTTTTTTGGTTTTTTAGTTTTTTTTAAAAAGTGAAATCTTCAATACTTAAGTATTATTTATATTCAAACCTCAGTCATAAAATCTGTGCCTACCCATTAAATTTTTTTTTTCTTTTCCCCCCCCTTTTTTTTTGCTCTACATATTTTCCTTTTTTTTAAATTCAGGGGAATATTAAACCTATTTTCATTCCCTTTTTTGCTATTTTTATACCCCCAATTCCATTGAATGTATTTTTGGGAAACCCGCTTAAAAAACCATTAAATTTCCAAAATTCCTTGTGAAGTTAATTAATTTTGACCTTGGTGAAATTTTGCAAATTTTTTTTTTTTTTTTTGCCAGTGTTCACCCCGCTAACACCAGTTTAAACCCCTTTTCCTATTCTTTAATTTAATAATTTGCATTTTTATTTAATTTTTTTTGGGGTGCCCAAAATAGCAAATTTTGGTCAGTTTTTTTTTTTTGGTGTTTTTTGGGACTAATTTCCCCCAAATCTGATATCTTTTTGTGCCAACTTCCCCTTTGTGGGAAGTGAAATTTCCTTTTTTTTTTTTTCGTTTCAATTTGCCCCACTGCAAGCACCCCCCCAATCTTTTTAAAAATGTGCTTTCAGCACAGTTTAGTGGTTTTTGTATACCTGATTTATTTTTTAAATTTTTTGAATTTTTGCTACCATGTTTACCCGTTCAACCCTTTTCATAAAATTTTTTTGGGCCCGATTCCGGGGAAAATTTTTGATATCCTTAGCTTTTATTTGTGCACTTCCCTGTATACATTCACTTGCATACATCCTTATTTTTTTTCAGAGTGTATCACTATTTCCCTTTTATTGTTGTTTTTTCTCCCAAAATTTTTTCTATCACTAAGCAGTTTACCTAGAAATGTGGGTTTCTGAGTTCTCTTTGACTCGTTTTGAAAAGTAGGGCCCTGCCAAAACAATTTTTTGCTCTGACCGTTTAAACCCTCTTCGTGACCTACTTGGGATTTCAACCCAAATTTACGTCATGACAAAAACACCAAATGGCCAAGCCGTTACCCCCAGATTCTGCTGGGGGCCACAATGGGGCCTCAGCCAGCGTGGGGCCCCGCGGCAGGGCACGAAGCCCCACGGGCAGTTTTGGGCAACTTGTGGCCCCAAGCCCCCCCGACCACCAGTGGGGTTCCCTCTCATCGTCCCTACCCCACCCTTATTTTTGACGGCGGGCAAATAGTTTAGAGCCATGGCTGCATTTAGGGCGAGGGGACAGGTTTTTAAAGGGCCCATTTTTATATCCCCAACGGAAAACACAGTTTCATTCGTGCTGCGTTTGGGAGCGTGGAACCACCCCGGGGGATAAAGGTTCCTTTGTGCAGCTCAAGCGCGTTTGTAAAATTCATCTTTTTTGGGGAAAATTAAGGGGAATTTTGGCGTTTTATTTCGGCGTAGTCCCAACGCCATTACATTGACATCGTTTCCGGCTCTGGCCGAATTTTCAAAACCCCCAACCCAAAGCCCCTGGGTTGCGTTTGCCGTTTCAGCAAGCCGCCACGGGCTTTACTGATTTCCGTCCAACTCCACTAAGTGGGCGGATTGGGGGAAAGGCCCAAAGGCTATTAAAGACATCATCCCCATGCTCTGTCGGGAACAGCGGGGGGGAAACCGCCCCTAAACCCCTGGGGTGCCATTGATGCGCTAGGAAATTTTGCCCTCAACAAAACGTCCTGGGGGCATATTCGCCTTTTGACTCGCTCAAAAACCGCCTTCCGAGCAAGGCAAAAGGTTTTTCCCCCCTTTGGCGGGTGATCCCCTACCCATTCCCCTTTCAGCGCCGGCCGCAGTGACCCCCCCGGCCCGCAGCCGGAAGTCACTTTTTTCTCTGCGTCGACACCCCAACCCCCAAAGGGTTTTAAAAACCCCCCCCCCACTAAAACGCCCTAAGAAAAAAAACGACCAACCGTAACAAAAGCGGTCCCTTTTTACAAAAAGGCAGTCCCTTCGACCCTGGCCCCGGGCGAAACTCGCCAGCAGACACCACCCCCAACCTCACCCGCTAAGGCGTGTAGGGCTTGTTTCAACTGTGGCAAACAGGGCACTACCGGGTCTGAGTGTTAAAAAACTCAAGTCCCCCCCCAAAGTAACCGCACAGTCCCCAAAGGGTCAAAAAACAAGGGAACCGGGCAAACCCTCCCCAAAGGGCCCCGTCTCGCGAGGGGAATTTTGTGTTTTTCCAAAAACTTTCCCGTCATACCTCCCATGAGTGTAACCCAACTGCGAAAATATGCTACAGCTGAGTGGAGCAAGCAGTCGTCGGCAAAGCCCCATGCTCGTAGAAACCCCCTTTCCCCTATTCCGGGGGAAAAGGGGCGTCCGCAAAACCAAACGAAGCGAAATAAAACCCCGTCGGAGCCCCCTGTATTCCTTTCCCGTCCGCAATGCATTCCCCCGCCCGGGCAGTGGTACGGGTTGCCCCACAGTGGGGAAAACCGAGTGTCCCCTTTACGTTGTTGCTGAGACTCTTACCGTACCTTCCAGGTCGAGCCTCGTCAACAAAATGTCCCAGCCTCGAGCAGCTGGACTCCCCCGGGGTCTCGCGGCCCCTTTTATGGGCCCTTTAAATTTGGGATGACAACCCTGGGACCGCCCCCTTTGAGTCCCCCTGCCACAATAACCTGTTCAGCTTTTCCTAGAACAGGGTTCGTGGGTTTAAAATTGTCCGCTCCACCTTTTTCCCAGACATTGCCTTCAAACCCGGGCCCTGTTTACAGAGCCATCCTTTCCATTCCCGGGCCTTTGGGGAGGAGTCTCAGGGAAACCGCTGACGGGGTTTGCGGTCGGGACAACGCTAGAATTTTTTGGGCCAAAAGGGCACAACTGTCCCGGAAAAAATTTTTAGTCGTAGATGGGGATTGGGTTTTTCCCCGGTGAACTGCCATAGGGTTTAAAACCATGGGAGATCTTAGGATCCGTTTAGATCCAGCTGAGTAAAGCGAATTCAACCGGGGGGATGTTCCCCTGGGGCTTTCGCTTTTGGATCCCCAAAGTGCTACCCCGTCTCAGAAGTAAAAGCACAGTTTCCTAGAAACGGGTTTGGGAAAAACCGGGGGTTTCCATAGCACAAAACTCCCCGGGGGCGGTCCCCGCGTCCTGATCGCCTCGTAGGAGAGGGTCGTTGCCCATCACCTCCTGGCCATCACCCCGTATTTAAACCGTGGAAAACCCCGTCTGGGGGACCGCCATCCCAACCTTGGCACCTAACCGAAGCTGTTGTAGAGACCAGCATTTTTCAAGCCGCAAATAAACCCTGTCGGCCCGGCGACTGGGCGACTCGGTCATGGCTCAAACGAGCGAAATTACTGCTTGAAAAAAGTATGACGTTTACTTTGTCAACTAACTCGCCACCCTCCTGTTTCGGTGACGTGAGCAAGCTTTTGAAAGGGAAAACCAAATTTTTGGGGTGGGTTTTAAAAAACCCATACAAAGCCGAGACAAGGGCCCCTCCCCCCCCTTTAAACCATCCTTGACACAGTGCAAAAGGGTAAGGGTTTCAAGTTTCCTTTTTTGGGCCAAAAATGCAAAGGTCGAGAAATTTCCCCCCCGCGGAAGAAATACCTCACTTGTTGACCTTGCAATTCCCTTTTCCCCCGGGGAGAGTGGAGGAAGCCCCCCGCCCAAATTCCTTGTGATGCAAATTTTTCCCAGGGGGAGTCTGCGCTGACTCTTTCCCAACCCCCCGGCCCCCCCTGCAGGAAGATGATCTAGCTTTGAAAAGACTAAACCGAAGGGGGTTTTTCCCAAAAATTCTCCAGGTTCTCAACGGCCCCGTTCTGCGTTGCAAATAGATGGGGATTCCCAAAGGGGTTTTACCTCACGTCTCTCACCGAAATTTCCCCTTGACAAAGGAAATAAACCCCCTTTTTGTACCCGCGTATCGCCTCCAAAATTTCGCAAAGGTCTTCGCCGAAAAACTTTATTACAAAGGGTGCCCCGTGAGGAGTTATTGAGGAGTTTCCCCTTCCCCGTGGAATGCTCCCCTTATTCTGGTTTCCCCCAAAAAGACGGAACCTTCCCCTGTTATCGATTACAGGAAACCCGAATCCCCTGTACCATCCCAGAAAACCTTTTCCCCTTTCCAGTTCTGAAAGACCTGTTTTCCCCCGAAAACATCGGCGATAATAAGGTCCCTTTTTAAAATTTGAACTTCTTTAAGGGTTCCGGCGATCCCCCCCGATGAAGAAATAGAGAGTTGACAGCTTTTTTCCCACTCCAACGGGCATTACCATTTTAGGGGGATGCCCCTTTTTGGCTTGGGGCGGGAAACCCATCACTTTTTGTCGTTTTAAAGACGGCAATTTTCCGTACCCCCCAGGGGGCAACGCTCATGGTCACCTGGATGAAACTCATGGGCCCTGCGCAAGATGTCCCCCTCCAAAATCTTGAGAAACTTGACAAAGGGGATTAAGGGCAGGCTTTCTCAGGCCCAAAACCCAAAAAAACCCCTCCCCCAAAATGAAACCCCGTACCTCCGGGAAAGGGAAATTTAAAATTTTTTGGGTCACGTAGAAAATCAGAATGGCATAAAGAACGGGCCCGGGCTAAAACTCGGCCGTGGGAAAATTCCCCAGACCCAGACGGGGGATGCATCCGGTCCTTCAAGGCCCGGGGGGGTTTTTTAACCCCACCTTTTTTCGCAGGTTTTTTCCACCATTGCTGCACCCCTGACTCGCTTACTCAAAAGGATGCCCCCTTTTTAGTGGGCCTTTGGGTCAGGAAAGAGCTTTTGTCAATTTTTAAGAAAAAAGTTAACCCTCAGCCCCAAACCCCCCCCATTTTCCCCGATTTTTACCAAGGGGATTTACCTTGACGACTGTGCCAGCAAAGTTGGGATCGGTGCAAATCCCCGTTCCCCAGGAATCTAAATTTGGGGAAACAAAAGCCTATTGCCTAAGCTAGCCGATTTTTTACTAAAGCGGAAGTCAATTATTCCTTTACAGAGCTAGAAGCTTAGCCATTTTAAAGGGCCCTGATTTATTTTCGGGGGGGGGGCATACTATCATTTTCCATCAAGATTTATACAGAACATTTACCCTTATTGGCCCTTTTTCAAAAAAAACCTCTCCCGGGGAAAACCCGGGCCGGGGGTCGCTCCGGTTTAAATTTACAAAAACCCGAAATTTTCTATGTCCCAGGAAGCAAAAAAGTTGTAGCTGACGCCCCTGCCCAGACAATTTGCATTCCCTGAGTGGTTCCCCCAATTCGTTCCTGTTGAGGGTCTCGAAGAGCCCAAAGCGGACCCTGTGGGGGGGGCTCCATTTCCCCGTTTCCCTTTCCAAGGGGGAAAAGGGTTTACTTACAGGTCCCAAATCCCCGTTCCACTGAAGGATTTAGTGGGCCCAAACCCAAAAGGTACGTGCCGTGTTTCACAGCGGTGGAAACCCCCGGGAAAAACCGAAAACCAACTGGTGATACCAAGTCCATGATACCAGCTACTCTTAGGTTGACCACAATTTTCCCAGGTTGGGACGCACCCCCCGGGAAAGGGCCCCCAGTATCAAACCAAAGGCCCCGAATGGGAAAATTTCCCGGGCCAAAATGGCAAACCCGGGCATTGCCCCAAACATGTACACCCCGTGGGGTTTTTTCTGCCTAAGCAAAAAGGGACCATTACAGGTCCTAAAACCCCCTTCCCAAAGTATCCCATTACAAAGGAGCCCTGGGAGAAACTTCTGTTTGACCTGTTGACGAACTTTTTCGACCCTCGGAGAAGGGAAATTTAAACACCTGCTTTTTAAAGGAAATAACTTGAATCCCCCGGGACGTGGGAAAAAGTACCCATTCCCCGATAAAACCGCTGAAACGGGCGCAATTTCTTTCCGTGAGGGATGTTTTTTCTTCGTCAACTTTCCCACGTTTCCCCTTTTTCAAAAACAAAGGGTCGGGGTTTATAAATGGGATAATTTCAGGATCTTTGCTCCCAAATTTAACCCTTCTCAACGCCAGTACCCCCAAAAGCCACCCCGCGAGTAATTTGGGCTTTTCGAACGTACAAAAAGCAAAGTCCCCGGGGGTGCTCAGAGTAACCGTTTTAACCCCAAATTGTACTACATGGGATGAGGCAAACCCCGATTTTTCATTTTTAAAAAAAATTTCCCCCCCTCAACAGCCGATCGGGGAGAAAACCTCATTTTGGGTTTGGGATGGCTATGACCCAACGCTTCCATATGAAAACGTTTAAATTTTCCAAACCCAGAACCCACTTACGAAAAACTGAAAACCCCCCGTGTATAAAGAGAGGACAACCCCGCTTGTCCCTTTCCCGCGGGGACAGAGAACCTTATAAAGCTACTGATGTTTACGTCAGAGCGCAATGCCCGCCCAAGGAAAGCAAAGGGGAAACCAGGTTGCAAATTTATGTTGCTCAACCCCATGCGACCCCAGGTATGCACAAATTGTCCCAAAGTTTGTGGGTCCTTACCTTCCTATACAGCCCGTGGCAATAATTCGAGGTGAGGGAGATTGCTAGGGGAGCTAAAAGGAAGCCCACCTTATCACATAAGTATGTGGCCCATATGCGGCCCGAAGTAGAGTGGAGGCGCTGCTTTTGCAACGCCACGATCAGACAATGTTGGGGGAAAACCGTCTCCCCCCTTCCCCCACTACGGGTAGGGAAGAGGGCCCCAGAAAGGGCTCCATACTTATGGCCTGCGCCCGGGAAAACAGTAATTTCGTCATGCGTACCTACTGATTTGCCCCGACCCCTACGCTAGTTATGAAATTTTTGCTTGCAAAAGGGGTATAAATGCACACACATTTATAGCTAGGCGATAATAAGTCAGGGGGAAAACACATTAATTATGAAATACTTTTAAAAGGGGTACCCAAGTGTAATGAATTCCTGGAATAGATTATTGTATGTATGTGCCCCCAGTTTTTTTTTTAACAAAAGGGAAAAAACCGTTTTACGGTCGGGGGCGTTGCCCTCGATTACATGTCCCCTGGGGAAATGCTCTGTCGTCATTGTTTGCAGATGTGACGTGCAACTTAGTAGACGATGGCAATGATTTCAGCCCTGGGGGAAAACCCTGATATAAAGATTTTATTTCCAGTGCTACTCTCCCGGCTTTTAAACCGATGAAACAGCGGGGGCAAACCATTTTTCTCCCCTGGAGGGGAGATTTTTTTTTTTTGCCTTGCATTTTTTTGTCCATTTTTTATTTACCCGTAGCGAAACCAGTCCTCTCTGGGGCTTTGGGGAATTTCCTTTTTTAACCTATGGGCCCCCCATATTGTCGCGTCGGGGGCGACGCGAGGGGCGTGGCCGAGCAAATGTAGACGTCGTACGGGAGGCACACGCCTAGCCGTTTCTCGATAGTCAATTTCGCGGCATTCAGTGCTGCCCTCTGTAGGCCTACCAGGTCGGTGGGACACACAGTCCACCCTCTCCCTCCCGCTTTGACCGACTTTGGGACACAGGTACCCCCCTCCCCGGACTGGGTTGCGACTTTCCCCACACTGCCCGTTGGTACTCACTCCTACCCGATTAAAGCCAATCTAGTCCCGGCCGTATCATGCTACCCCGCCACCTTACGCCTAAACCGGTGTTTAAATAAGAAAACAATAACACCAAGCTTCACACCCTATAAGAGGTTGGTACCACTAACTTTTTTACATTCCCTTCTTTGCCTGCATGGGAAAAGTTTTTGTCTCCAAAATACCCAAAGCACCCCTCACCTTTTTTTTTTTTCATCAATTCTAGGTTAATCTCATCCTTCAAATTTCATAAAATTTTACATTAAAAAAACTTTTCACTGTTAACTACTACCTCCTCTTGCACTTTCACACTTTTGCTAGCTATTTTCTTCCCCATTTTTTCTACTCTCCTTTGTTTCCCTTTTCAAATAAAGGGACAAGGGAAAAAGGGGATTAAAGGGCACAAACCCGACTCATGATAAGGTAACTGCAAAAAAAATTTAAGTGAAATTTAAATTGGGTTTTTAAATTTGTTTTTGGAAAAAACAGGAAAAAGTAAATTCTCTAAGAAATTTTGTCTTTCAAGTGCCTTTTTTTTTTAAAGGTTTGTGAATTTAATGAGAAAAGGAAAAATGAACCAAAAAAAAGTGTAAAAAAAAAAAAAAAAATTCTACTCCATTTTTCCCAAAGGCATCATGGGGCAAAAAAATTTGAATGTCTCAAAATTGTAACGTACGATGATCCCAAAAGGACGATTTTACTCCCGAGAGAACCCAAAATTCTTTAGACCTTGCTCCCCGCCCACCACCCAGAAATAAACACGGGATCACTAACCGCAACAAATATATTTTATGGTTTCTAAATGAAAGCTTTTTTGAAAAAACAAATCCGCCCCGCTTTACATTGAAACTACAAACTATAACTTAAGGAAAATTACCCACGTATCAAAAAGAGGATAAAAGGGGAGCAAAAGGGAAAAAAAAAGGTGGTGGGGAGTGTAAAAGACTAATGAGGATGGGTGAGGGTTTATCCCCAAATATTGTTCAGAAAATGAAAAACTTTTGAGTGAGATTTAAAAAATTTAGAAAGCCAAAGAACAAAAGGATTTAAGCTAAAAACAAGAGGGACGTTATTAGAGGAAAGTGGGGGATGAGAAGACGGAGGAAAATTTCTGAGGACTTTTAAGTTAACCCTTTTCGGGTCCACGGCCCTCTCAAGCTTGTTTCCGGGCCCCCCCAAATTTAAAAAAAAAAAAAAAAAAAAAAAAATTTTTTTCTTATGAAAAATAGAAAATCTTCCCCCCGACATAATGACACCAAAATATGAAATTTGATGGAAAATTACAGAATATCTCCCAAAGTTAGGGGTTCGACGTGTTTACCATCGGCGTTTTGCCCCTTTTGACCCAATTTTTGGAAATTTCCAATGCACTAGTCGACAAAAATCTTACTATTTCACTAGAACTCCCATTTTTCTATCGAATATACAAAAAAACCCCAAATTTACGATTTCAACTACCCAAAACAGGGGCAAAATTTAAATTTTTCCCAATTTCAAAAAAAATTTCAAAAGATCCCAAATTTCCAACGGGGTCCAAAATAAACAAAAAAGACATTCCTGGCCAAATAACATTTCTCTGTTCATAGTCAGCCCCCCTGCCCCCTCACATTCTTTTGCTTTTCCCATTTTAAATTTTTATTCCAAAAAAAAAAAATTTACTTTATGCAGACTACTGCTTAGTGTAAAAGGGCATAAATAATATCGGCACTTTTGAAAGAATATTAGCTCACCAATTGGCTTTTTTGGACGCGTAGCAATTAAGCGACAAAAAAAGGACGAAACGAAATAAACTCCTGACAGCACAACCGATCTGCCTATTTTCTGAAAAGGTACTAAGGTGATGTACACCATTCATTTGTACACAGGTTTTTTTAAAATAAGAAGTGATCTTTTGCAGTTTGTCTCCAACTCCGTTTTCTCTTTACTAAACGTCTGAAGAGGCCCACTCTCCCCCCCCGCCACCACATATGTAATGACATTACATTTTATTTTCTAAGGTATACAGGTTTCCTAGGTTATTTATATTGTTTATTATGTCATATTAGATGAATTATAAAGATAAATAAGACAGATTGATAATAGGTCTATGAAGTCTTTTTTGCCCATCCCTCCAGACACGGGAACGGATTAATTGGATTTAATTATTTCTTAGGGAAATAGCTTCGACTTTAGGACGTTTAACTTTAGTCCTGCTCCTGGAACGGATTAAGAACGAAACTCGGGTTCCACTGTACTTTACTTGTCCTCAAACACAAAAACAATACGTAAAGTAAAAGGGCAAAAGTGCAACAATGGACAGTTTTTTGTGGCAACATTCGCCCTCCAGGACTTTTGTCAACCCTTTACGGCTTGACAAAGCTCCTGGAAAAAGGAAAGTTCCCACAATAAAATTTCAATTAGTTGCATTTGCCTTTTACTTTACATATTTTTGGGAAATTTCCCAACATTTTTACACATTTATACTGACTATCTCTAATTTTCCCTTACCTCATCAAAATATCTTTTTTAGGGATTGTTCGGGACTTGAAGGTCCCTTTTTTTAAAATATAAACAAACAAAACTGATTTTTTTTGTGTAGTATAAAAAAAGTAGTTTAACATATAAATCATTAAAGCACAAAAGAAGAAAACCAGTATGCATGTCATAGTGACTTGTCCTAATCTTGTATTATAAAAACCCTTGATTAAAAGGACTTTTAAAATAAACTGGCAAATTCCCACTGGGTAAATTGCACTTTCAACTTTTATTTATTATAACTGCAAATTGTGTGTACAGTACTATACATGTATTGGGTATACAGTACAAAACCTAAATGTCTTTTTATTTTTAGATATTAACCCTTTCACTGTCGAGAGAGCCCTGCTCACAAACTTGCTGTGTTGAAAATTTAAAAAAAAAAAAAAAAATTTCTTATGAAATGAAGACGATCTTTTCCCAATAGTAATGACACTAAAAGTACAAAATTTGAGGGAAAAAGTTAGGGAAATTTTCGCTCTTGCGAAGTTTGTGGTCTCCGGTGACATATATGCATCGGCGATTTCGCCCATTTTGAGCCTATTTTGGGCCCAAATTCCATTGTTCCAGTCAATCAAACTCATAGTATTTCGCTAGAACTCCATTTGTTCTACCCGATTGAGTACAAGAAACCGCCCATTTACCGATTTCAACTACCCAAAAAAAATGGTCAGAAATTGGCAATTTGGACAATTTCACACAAATTTCAAAAGATGTCAATTTCAAAATAGGGTCCAAAATAAACAATGCAGACATTCTTGGCACTAAAATAACACTTCTTTGTTCATCAGTCATGTCTCCAGGCCCCTCTATATTACTCTTGTTTTACATTTTTAATTTTTATTCACACAAAAAATGGAAGATTTAATGTTATGCAGACTACTGCATTATTGTATAATTGTATACATAATGTCAACCCATTCGTGACTGCGTTTTAGACGGGCCCATTTGGCCCAGTATTGGACAGTGACGTCATTTTTTTACCCCTTGAACTCGGCAAAAATCAAACATTTCTGCTACTTGAGCTCAATTTCAAGGTACTTTTCATCGTGAAACCAATCAAATTCATCTCTATTTCTGTAATACATCTTGCATTCTATCAAATGAGGCCAAGAAAATGAGAATACAACCATAAATACCATACGAAAATACAACTCAAAGTTGGCATTTTAAACCAAAAACATGGTCAGTTTTTTTTTCTCATTATGCACTGCATGCTGCAGGATTTTTTTTTATACTGTGCACACTGACTACATAGACCCATTCCCTCACATGTAGGGCTACCAGCTTTCTCCCACTAGATCTGAGGCCGCTAGAATTTTGGCATATTAATACAGCACCAACACTGGCTTGTAAGCCATACTAATATGACACCGACAGTGAAAGGGTTAATGTATTCTGGTTTAACACATACTTAGACAATCCCCTTACGTACAAGTTCCTTGTACTGAGAGTTTACTGTATATCATAGGTGTTTCAAACAAGATTGTGTTTGGACCACAATGCCAAAAATCCAAGAAAGATATCTCCACATCCATCAGGTCCAGCTCCCTCTACCTAAATGCACACAAAAAGAAGAGTACAGAGTGGAATAAGTTTCTAATGTAGGTAAATATCAGCACTGAAGATCTGAAGCCAATCAAAAGGCATTCCCCAGGTTATTGCATTTAAAATAATAATGCAATTTCACAAAAAAAAAAAAAAACAGTCCACAATTAAAACCTTCCATAAGTAAATCAACCCAAATTTTAAGTTTGAAGCCAACCTGAAGCATGTTACTGAAAAAGAGGCTACATCCCAGTTAAAAAAAAAAAAGGCAAATTTGGCTTACATGGTCTATTAAAAAAAAACCTTTCTTTGATAAAAAAAACCAGAAATAATTTTAAAGCCACTAAAGTTACTGTGTTGAATTTTTGAAGCACCACAATTACACAAAAAAAACCTGTCAGTGGCCCCTGGAGTTACGTATTAATTCTTCTAGAAATATATTTGTACCTTAAAACTATCAATCATCCCGAAATACAATTTTTTTGGTACATAATTTTTCCAAGACCCCGAAGGCATCTTTCACTGAAGATTGTGGGGGAGAGGGTGGGAAATTACGGTTGGATGTGAAGCCTTTTCAACTGCTGTCTCTTGAAAAACTGTCTAAGTTGTTTTTTTTGTTTTCAGTCTCTTTCTTCTGACAGTTTCTAGGAAAAGAGCTAGGAAAAAGGTGTTTTTGACCTTATGTTGGATGGATAAGGTGCTTTATGAAAGGGGGTTTAGGGAAATCAGTTAAAATGGCTTAGTCCTGTAGGGAAGTACATGCCACACGGAGGGGGGGATAGGCTATTGCAATTGGGGGGAAACTAAGTTGCAAAGTATTTTTTTTTTAGGTCACCCACCTCGGTGGGGGATTCAGAAAAAAAACACGGAAGCGAGTTCCTTTTTTCAAAGTCTGGGTGCTTTTTTATATTTTTTCAAATTTTTTAAAAAAAAAAAAAACTGAATTTTTACAGCGTTCCTTTGGTCCCCTTCTTCTACTTCTTCCTCCTCAGGCCTTTTCATTCACCCCTAATTCCTGGGTTCCTCTTTGCAACTCCTTGTGGTCCCAAATTAAAAATTCTCCCTTCCTCTTTAAAAACCTTTAGCCCCATGCCTCACCAAAAGGACGATCTCCTGGGTTTACACCTCCCAGCCTCAACCTTCTGTCAAGGTGATTGAAGGGTTATAAGTTTTTTCAGGGTACATCAAGAACCAAGTGAAAACTTTAATCCCCCGGGAAATTTTCTATGAGCCCACAAAATCTAAGATATTACACTTTCTTTTTCCCGAATTCCTTTAGGGAAGTAGCTCCATCTCCGGGTCTGCAGAGCACTTGGCGAGGCAAACATCTTGATATAAATCCTCTTGAAATATACAGTCACTTTTGGGTTCATAGGCTGAAGCCGACAATGGTGTTGG
This sequence comes from Cherax quadricarinatus, assembly GCF_026875155.1. Classification (NCBI taxonomy): domain Eukaryota; kingdom Metazoa; phylum Arthropoda; class Malacostraca; order Decapoda; family Parastacidae; genus Cherax; species Cherax quadricarinatus. The sequence goes on along the minus strand of NC_069488.1, from coordinate 20,793,467 downwards.
GTACATTTATCTCAAAAATTTTTTATTACAAGTTAACCTTTCAGGGTAAGATAAGAATTTTGCTCGGATTTTAACCCCAGAGGGTTTTGCCTCCAGGATAACCCAAGAAAATCAGTGTGTCATCAAGGACTGTCTAATTTATTTCCTTGGGGCCCTCAATTTGTTTCCCCCCAAAATGCGACCCACACCAGTCGATTAACACCCAGTACCTATTTGCTGCTAGGTGAACAGAACAATAGTGTAAGGAAACGTGTCGAAATGTTTCCACCCGCCGGAATCAACCTGGCCCTCCGTGTGTTGAAGTGGGAGCTTTAGTCACCAGGCCACTTTGAAGCCAAGGTCCAAGCCGTTTCATCTACGCCAAACTTCTAGCGGCTTCAAATATAGAGCGAGAAGGCTGATAGGCCTACATCTAAGAGAATGGGTCTGCAAAGGTTCAGTGTGTGCAGTAAACAAAAAATTGGGGCACTCACATTGCATTGTGCGAACACCATCTCAGTACGCTTTGTTCATCATGCCTGGTGGCAATGAAGCTCTCACTCCCTGGTGAATTCTGACTCTCCTCTTCCCAAGTTATAGTTCTAACACTGATTTAAAGTGGATCTGAAGAGGAATTCTATAGTTTTGAACCATATGATACATTGTACCATATGGTATAATGGTAGCCACATGGTATAATGGTAGCCATATGGTACAATGGTAGCCATATGGTACAATGGTACCATATGGTACAATGAAACCTTGCCATTACATAGTCTCTCCTGCTAATACTATAAAAGCACTTTACAGAGGAGGAACACTGAAACAGACCTTCTCTAATCCAACCTCCAACAGAAACATTTGTCTAACCTATTTTTATGCTACCCAAGTAATAGCTTTTATAACCTTTTACTCAAGTGCAAGTTGATTGTTCTACCATATTGTATTACTACTACAACTTATATTATTACTACTACTACCACCACTAGCATTACACCTCACCCTAAGCCTATATATGCTCTCTGCGTCCATGTATTGTTTGTAACAGCTTAATAAAGCTCCTGGAGAGCGAAACGTTGCCACAATAAAATGTTACAATAGTTGCATGTGTGTCCTTTTACTTAACATATTGTTGGTAATTCTACCAATATTAATACACAGAATAGAGGAAATCAGCTCTAATATACATTATGTAGGTATGCATACTGGTCAGCGAGCCCATTGTAAGTCTGAGTCATCGGTAAACGAGTACGTTGCTAAGTGAGGAGAGGCTGCATAGGTATTACCTGGAGTTTACCTGGAGAGAGTTCTGGGGGGCCAACGCCCCCGCGGCCCAGTCTGTGACCAGGCCTCCTGGTGGATCAGAGCCTGATCAACCAGGCTGTTGCTGCTGGCTGCACGCAAACCAACGTACGAGCCACAGCCCGGCTGGTCAGGAACCGACTTTAGGTGCTTGTCCAGTGCCAGTGGTGTTAACCAGTAAAGACAATAAAAAAAAGTCTTATGGGCAAGTAAGTTTATTTAGTCACAGGTAGACATTAGTACAATTATCATACAGTATAATTTCCCCAGGATAACCCAAAAAAGTCAGATCGACTTATTTCCACTGGGGCTTCAGTAATAAAAGCTTTTTTACCACCTGTCAGCTACTCCATACTTCAATTATTATTATTATAATCAAAAAGAAGCGCTAAACCACAAGGGCTATACAGTTCCATACTTCAAAATAAAAGTAAACAAACATTTCATACCACATTAAGTAAAAGGGGAGAAGTGCAATTAAAGTAACATTTTCTGAGCTTTAAAGCCAAAATGGCTTGACAGCCATTGCACTTAAATCCTTTTACCTAACATATCGGTAATTTTACCAAGATTATTTCATATCATCCCAAATATAACTATAAAATACGAATTATAATATTCATAGGAAAGCTGTAAACCCGTAGGTGAGTGCAGGGGTCATACAGTGCCTCGGGGGAATGAGACAAGAGGCTCCAATTACTCGGATTAAAATCTCTTTACTAACATCAAGGCAGCCCCCCCAACTCCCCTGAAAGAGCAAAAAAAAAAAAAACAGTGAAATATGTTGTGAGTAAACTGGTTCCTTACCTTTTCTGAGCATCCAGACCCCAGAGCCGGATCTGACGGTCATACAGCGCCGCCTCGTCCTCTGTGATGTTCTCAATGTGCTTCTCCACCATCCTCGCGGCTCTCTTCTCCTCTGTGAACCGTGCACGCTGATAGATACTTCTTAATTAGTGAATGAGAGAAGAATTTCCTCAGGAGAGTGAAGCACAAGGCGTCCCTCCCGCGTCCCTCTTGTTGTTACTACACACGAGCCTAAAATAATCTTCACAAACTTCACATGAGCCTAAAATATAGTTCATTGATTAATGCCAGGATTTTACTCAGTACATCTTCAAATGGTATGTACACATCACATAATTTTTTCAATGACTCTGAAGGCACTTAATTGCTGTGTGCACTCAATCAAATAATGTCATTTATATTCAGGTGTAAGTACACATAAACACAGTTCCATGAATTATCATACATATCAGCATGTGTAGATTACCTAGGATAACCCAAAAAAGCCAGACAAAGTGACATTTCCATTTGGGTTCTTAACAAGCTATGGTGCCCCAATGGAAATAAGTCACCTGTCTGACTTTTTTGGGTTATCCCAGGTTCTCTACGCATATGCTGCTATGTTGGATAATCTATGTAACTGTATTCATTGTGGCCCGGTGGTCTGGTGGCTAAAGCTCCCGCTTTGGATTAGGAGGCTGAAGGTCCACCTCAATGGGTCTGGGAGAGAGTGTGAGGTGGCTGGAGTTGTGGGGAATGAGGCTTCTAGCAGCGAGGTGCAGTCTGTCTCTCGCTGTGGGGAGGCTGTAGTTGGGGAGGCAGCAACGGCTACCAGCAGTGAGGAGCAGCCCAGCACCTGCTACAAGTGGCGAGTAGTTCACAGTAATGGAAGGCGCATCAGAGTAAGGAAAGTTAAGAGTGAAGATCTGAAGGTAGGAAATCGCTTCTCTGTTCTTCAGGATGAATGTACTTCAGTGGCCAGTGAAGGTAAGGGTACTACTGCCCCTGCTAATGGAGGTAAGCGCATTCTTGTGGTTGGTGACTCTCAGGTAAGATACATTGACCGTGCTTTTTGTAATAGGAATAAGAAGATGAGAGATAGAGTGTGCTTCCCTGGAGCTGGTGTTGGGGACATTGTCACAGGCTGGATAATATCATGTCAGGTAATGGGAGCAAGCCCATTATCTGTCTCTCAGTGCTGGTGGAAATGATATTGGGAAGGGTAGGAGAGAAGAGCTGCTAGATAAGTACAGGTCAGCTATAGATTTCATTAAGTCTAAGGGAGGGATCCCAATCATATGTAGCATCTTGCCTAGAAGGGGAGTAGGAAATGAATGGTTGTCTAGGGCAATTGGTGTAAATTGCTGGCTAGACAGATACTGCAAGGAACTTGCAATCCCATTCATTGACAACTGGAACAACTTTTATGGCAAACATGATATGTATGCAAGGGATGGGGTACATCTCTCTGGGGCTGGGGTGGTAGCACTTGCAGACTCGATTGAGAAGGCCATTGGTGAAATGCTATGATTTTAAACTGATGGAAGATAGAGGTATGGGTGTGTGTGGGAAACAAGCAGGTTGCAACACTTGGGTTGGAAACAGTAAATGTATAAAAGGCATTCAGCATGAAGTTATAAATAAAGACAATAGATCAGGTCAGCAAACAAAGGGGGACAGCAGAGGGCAGCAAGGGACTAGCTCCCTTAAGGTTTACTATACTAATAGCAGGAGTGTAAAGAAATAAGATAGATGAGCTAAGATTAATTGCAAGTGCAGGAAACATAGATATTATTGCTATAACAGAGACCTGGCTCAATCTGAAAGATAGAGAGATGCCCTCTGAATGTCACATACAAGGCTATAAATTATTCCACACTGACAGGGTCAACAGGAAAGGTGGTGGAGTAGCGATGTATGTCAGAGACAATTTAAATTGTTGTGTTAGACAAGATATTAAATTAGAAGCGTCAGCCACTGAATCTGTTTGGTTACAGCTTCTCGAGGGCCGAGAAAAACTAATTTTGGGTGTGATTTACAGGGCCCCAAATCTTGATAGGGAGTGCAGTAAACTTCTATGGGACGAAATTCGTAAGGCATCTACATACGAAAATGTTGTGCTAATGGGAGATTTCAACTATAGACAGATTGACTGGAGCAATTTGACAGGAAATTTGAGTCAGGTGACTTTCTTGATACGATCCAGGATTGTTTTTTAAAAACAGTTTGTGACAGAGCCAACTAGGGGAAATAACCTCCTTGACTTGGTTCTTGCCAGTAGGGAAACACTAATTAATAATCTTGAGGTTAATGATGAGCTTGGGGAAAGTGATCACAAATCACTCAGTTTTAATATATCATGGAATTCCCCTAATAATGGCAATCAAGTCTCCGTCCCTGACTTTCGCTTGGCTGATTTCATAGGACTGAAAAATTACTTAGGTGGGCTGAACTGGAATGACCTGACTAAGGGTCAGGTAGGTGGTGATGGTTGCCGATATGATGCTTTCCAGGGCATAGTTCTAGCTGCTCAGTCAAATTATGTTCCAAATAGGGAAATCAGATCAAACAAAAATGATCCTAAATGGATGAACAATAGATTAAAATATCTGATTGTCAAAGAGAGGCATATATAGGCAAATCAAAAGAGGAGAGGGGCAATTGAGAAATCGATATATTCAGTTAAGAGAGAAATAAAAAAGGGAATTAGAAAAGCAAAAAGAGATTATGAGGTTAAAGTTGCAAGAGAATCGAAGACTAACCCAAAAGGATTCTTTCAGGTATACAGAAGTAAGATCAGGGACAAGATAGGCCCACTCAAAGTTCCTCGGGTCAGCTCACTGACAGTGATAAGGAAATGTGTAGAATTTTTAACACATACTTCCTCTCAGTTTTTACACAGGAGGATACCAGCGATATTCCAGTAATGATAAATTATGTAGAACTGGACGATAATAAACTGTGCACTATTAGGGTCACAAGTGACATGGTCCTTAGGCAAATAGATAAATTAAAACCTAACAAATCCCCAGGCCCTGATGAACTGTATGCAAGGGTTCTAAAGGAATGTAAAGAGGTGCTTAGCACACCTTTGGCTAATCTTTTCAACATATCACTACAAACTGGCATGGTGCCAGATAAGTGGAAAATGGCAAATGTGATACCTATTTTCAAAACAGGTGACAGGTCCTTAGCTTCGAACTATAGACCAATAAGCCTAAACCTCCATAGTGGGAAAATTTATGGAATCATAATTGCCGAGGCAGTTCGTAGCCACCTTGAAAAGCATAAATTAATCAACGAATCTCAGCATGGTTTTACAAAGGGGCGTTCCTGCCTTACGAATTTATTAACTTTTTTCACTAAGGTATTTGAGGAGGTAGATCAATGGTAATGAATATGATATTGTGTATATGGACTTCAGTAAGGCTTTTGACAGGGTCCCACATCAGAGACTATTGAGGAAAATTAAAGCCACATGGAATAGGAGGAGAAATTTTTTCCTGGATAGAGGCATGGTTGACAAATAGGCAGCAGAGAGTTTGCATAAATGGGGAGAATCAGAGTGGGGAAGTGTCACGAGCGGTGTTCCACAGGGGTCAGTGTTGGGCCCCCTGCTGTTCACAATCTACATAACGACATAGATGAGGGCATAAAGAGCGACATCGCAAGTTTGCCGATGACACCAAAATAGGCCGTCGAATTCATTCTGACGAGGACATTCGAGCACTCCAGGAAGATTTGAATAGACTGATGCAGTGGTCGGAGAAGTGCAGATGCAGTTTAATATAGACAAATGCAAGTTCTAATGTTGGACAGGACAATAACATGCCACATATAAACTAAATAATGTAGATCTTAATATTACGGATTGCGAAAAAGATTTAGGAGTTCTGGTTAGCAGTGATCTGAAACCAAGACACAGTGCATAAGTGTTCGCAATAAAGCTAATAGAATCCTTGGCTTCATATCAAGAAGCATAAATAATAGGAGTCCTCAGGTTGTTCTTCAACTCTATACATCCTTGGTTAGGCCTCATTTAGATTATGCTGCACAGTTTTGGTCACCTTATTACAGAATGGATATAAATTCTCTGGAAAATGTACAAAGGAGGATGACAAAGTTGATCCCATGTATCAGAAACCTTCCCTATGAGGATAGACTAAGGGCCCTGAATCTGCACTCTCTAGAAAGACGTAGAATTAGGGGGGATATGATTGAGGTGTATAAATGGAAGACAGGAATAAATAAAGGGGATGTAAATAGTGTGCTGAAAATATCTAGCCTAGACAGGACTCGCAGCAATGGTTTAAGTTGGAAAAATTCAGATTCAGGAAGGATATAGGAAAGTACTGGTTTGGTAATAGAGTTGTGGATGAGTGGAACAAACTCCCAAGTACAGTTATAGAGGCCAGAACGTTGTGTAGCTTTAAAATAGGTTGGATAAATACATGATGGATGTGGGGGGGTTTGTGAGTTAGACCTGATAGTTTGTGCTACCAGGTGGGTTTTGCCGTGTTCCTCCCTTAAGTCAATGTGACCTGACCTGACTAGGTTGGGTGCATTGGCTTAACCCGGTAGGAGACTTGGACCTGCCTCGCATGGGCCAGTAGGCCTTCTGCAGTGTTCCTTCGTTCTTATGTTCTTATGTTCTTATGTTCACAAAACGGAGGCCCGGGTTCGATTCCCGGCGGGTGGAAATTCCGTTACTTTTTCCTTACACCTATTGTCCTGTTCACCTAGCAGCAAATAGGTACCTGGGTGTTAGTCGACTGGTGTGGGTCGCATCCTGGGGGACAAGATTAAGGACCCCAATGGAAATAAGTTAGACAGTCCTCGATGACGCACTGACTTTCTTGGGTTATCCTGGGTGGCTAACCCTCCGGGGTTAAAAATCCGAACGAAATCTTATCTTATCTTATCTGTCCTCTTCTCTTCCGGGCCGAGTGGACGTGCTGCGCAGGCGCTCCCGATTCAGTTGATTTTCTGCGCAGTTTGCCTGTTTTGAGCAATCAACATGGCGGATAGACATGGCAGACGTGTGAATACTGTCTGTGTGGAATTAGTACGTGGGGCCCTAAGCAGTTCTACAATGCAGGTGCTACTCCCTACGATTATTCGTGATGTGTATGGGATACCCAATGAAGAGCTTTATGGTGTGGCTGTTAACGGAGTTACGAGGATTTTCATCAAATTTATAAATGCTGGATTTTACTCAAGCATAGTTAACAAGTACCACGAGAAGAGGATGGCCGTGAATGCAGCAGTGGAGGCATGTATACATGATGTATCCAGCTACGTGACATACGTAAAAGTCAGGAATGTGCCCTTTGAAGCTACCGAGTATGATGGGTGCGGTCTTCCGTCGTTATGGCAAGATTCATGCGGCGGAATTGGGAGTGTGGAAGGATGGGCCTTATGTGGGACTGCCCGAGGGATTCTTCAATCTGAAGATGACGTTACGGCAATCAATTCCTTCGTATGTTTTACTGGAAGAGTTCCGAACGCAGGTCTACGTATACTATGCAGGACAGAGGGCAGACTTGTAGGCTGTGCGGATCGTTGACCATATGGCAGGGCCCCAATGCCATAGAAAACCAGGACGGGGAACAGATGCCAACACCGGTGGATCAGCAGTTGGGTCCTGTGGTGCAGGAGACAGATGCGGCCGAAAGGCAGGCATCGTGCAGTTGGAGTGAGGAAGTGGATAAAACAGAGGCGGGAGACGGACTCATGTGCTACGTTACCTGGGGGACGGGGCCTGAGCGACGACGACGACGAACGATGGACGGTGAGCCTGTAATGCAACAGGATGGGAAAGTTTTGGGGGGTTTTGAATACCTTCCTGGTGATGGAGGGGGTCTTGATGATGAGCACGGACGCTCATTGGAGGAGATCAGTATCACGGGACGGGGGAAAAACCGTGTCAATGAGGGAAGAAGCACACATAGTGGCTGAGGTGCACAGAGCGTGCAGGAAAAGAGGGGGTTTACATGTGGAGATGGGGGTTCACGCAAGAAAAACAGCGGGGACGTTGATAGGATGACGTTTTTAAAACCCCCGGGGCGAGGACCGGGGAAAGAAGCCCTTGGGGGCCCGGGGTGGATCTCCCGGAGAGTGGGTGTAGCGGTGCTGAAGTACTGAAAGGTTAAAAGGGTTTAAAGGGGGGGGTTGGGGGGACTGGACAGACAAGGGGGACAAACGGGGCTCTAGTCCCGCCAGGCCCACGCGGGTCCCCTTTCCAAGGGGGCGAGGAAAAGCCGCCTTTACTGCCCAAAATTTTAAAAGGTTTGTAACGATCAATTTTAAATTTGGCCCTAGAGCCGGGGCCCTAAAAAGAAAATGGGGGGGAAGGGTTTTTAAAAGAGATTTAATGTAGATAATGTTTCATTCGGGAAAGCAAAATTTAATAATTTTTGGTTTTGTTGTTTTTGAAGGATTGAAGTAAACTGGTTTCCTGTGGGGAGCAGCGCAGGATAAAAACGGCACCACCTGGGGGGCCCTTCTTAACAAAACGGGTTTGGGTTTGTATGTCTTTGGGCGCCAACACATGTGTGTATTCTCTCCTACTATATCCATTTAACATGATGGGAGATTACATGGTGAGTTTAAATATGTGGCCTGTAGTTATAAATTTTTTTTACATATGGCCCAAAACATCACCATCCCCGTGAAGCCATTATTAGATTACTAGTCCCTTATATTTTTGGGTTTTTGCAGAAGTTAAGAAATTTTTATGTTCAAAAAAGCCCAAAAGGGTAAGGCCCGTGTTTCTATCACAAAAATTTATTGAACATAGAATTTCCCGGGTACCCCGGTGGGGGATTTCCCCGCTAGATTTTCATACAAAATGGAGCGTTTTCTGAAAACCTGAGGGGCTAGACTGTAAACCCCCGCTTATCAACGGGGTGCTCAGGGAAAGGAAGCCCCTGGTTTAAAACTTTTGAAAAATTTTTGGGAGCCCTTCCCAAAGAAAATCTAGATAAAAAAAAGTCTTCCCCATCAATTTTTTTGGGCACCTAAGATTTTACGAAAGGGATTTTGAGTGTTAAAAAAAATACGAAGGGTGCTATCAAAACCCTCAAGTCCAATTTAAAAAACCTAAAAAAATGAAATCTTTGCACGCTTGCCTTTCAAATCGCCGCCAGCAGATTGATGAATCCTTAGGAGGAATACTTTAAAGCACGGAAATTTTAGGAAAGGGCTGGGGGCCCCTTTCAAGGGGGCCCGGAAGGCTCAGTTTGGGGGAAGATCCATCAGGGGGTTCTTTTACAGTGGCCTGCAATCACAATAATAAGGCACGTTTATTGGAGAATAAAAAATCTCGACTTAGCCCCTGCCTTTTACCCAACAAGAGCCTAGATTCAGCCCCGAAGGAAAATTTTTGGGAAAATATAACATTAAACCCCTCAGCCCTTCTCGATGGTAAATGCCCGCAATTCCTGAACCAAGACTCTTGCAAAAGAATTTTTCTGTGGAAAACCCGCCTCATTTACAGCACAAACAGGTCGGGGTGTTTCCTTTTTTTTGGTTTTTCAAAACATCACGTCCAAAATGTCCTGCTCGGAAGCAATGTGCCATAAAAGCCCCAAGAAAGGTCACTTTGCTAAAGTAAGCGTGCTAAAGCATCAACAAAGCTAGTGCCCCCCACACATTCCCAATTTTTCATGCGAATCTACAAAAGGGACTTCTCGGGTACTCCAAAAATTTACGGGCAAAGGCATTGTGAAAAATAATTTTCAAAGGAAAAGAAGTAGATGGTCTTTTTGAATAGGGCAGCTCAGAGAGGGTTTTTTCACCCTTGACTTTGTTTTAAAAGGTCTCCTTGATTTTAAAATCACTCCTCAGGGACCGTTTCCCCGGCCTCAAAAAAACTCTCTCTATTCAACCTTGGGTTTTGGGAAAGGGAAATTTTTCAGATTAAAGGAAAAAGGGTTTCAAGAGTACTTTAGCTATTTTGCCACAAATGTGCCCCTTTATGTTACCCTTTGGGCAGGACTTTCAGAAGCTGCTGGTAGTGTCCCTTAAAATATGGAGGTGAACTGCCTCCTCTTTTTGCCCTTTGGGCTTAGCCTTTAAAAGGTAACCCCCCAAAGCTGTTTGCAAATCTTTTTGCGGATTTCCCTCCTATAACAGCTAAGTCACGGGCCCCTATTCTTATTAGGATCGGATTTTTCATTGAGAAAGAAATCAGAGGGTGCTGAAGGGGGTATTATGAAACCCAGTGATTTCCCTTTGGGGTTTCACGGTTGTTTTTTTGTTAAAGATGGGTTTTTTTGGAAACGGGGACCCGGGAAAAGATTACTCTGGACAAACCCAAAAAATTTACACTTTTTTGTGGGGACCCCCCTACCTCGAATTTATGATAAAAAAGGAACAAAAATTTTCGTACTTTGTTTAGCACAAATTTATCTACCCGAGTGCCTACATTTAAAATCCCCATAAGGAATTAAGAAAAAACCTACACAGCGTTTCAGGCTATGAGGGCCTGTATCAGTTTACCAGAGTCCCTTTTGGAGTCACCAATGGGGTACCCTGTTCCAACAAATTTAGGGATTCATCATTCGGGAAAGAAATCAGGGAATTACGCGTATTTAGTATTTTTTTCCCATTTGGGCAAGACCCGGAGGAACATGAGAAACCCTTGATAATTTTTGGCCCCCCGCCAAGAAAAAAATATCAGTTACAATGGGGAAAAGTCATTTTTAACTAAAGGTTAGCATCCTTGGTTATGTGGGGAAGGGGGTTAAAATTTTCCCCAGACCTAAACCGACTACGACCTCTAGGGGAAAACTTCCAATGCCTCAAAAAAAAAGTCATTTCCGAAAAACCTTGGTCTCTTTGCTTATTACCACAATGGCCCTAAAACTACAAGTAAAAGTCCGCCCATTGGTGCTACCCATTCTGTGCCCAAAGGGAGCAGAAGCCGCTTTCCCTACCCCTCAAAGGGGACTTTAAAACTATAGTTCAACCCATTGAGAGTCCCCCCTTTTCGAAGTGGAAACGGATGCACTGACATTGCATTGCTGCAGTCTTATCTCAGGAGGCGCCCAAGCCTTCTTTTCGAGAATTTTTAAAGGACAAGAAAGTTATGCTGCTTAGAAAAGGAAACCCAGGCCATTGAAACAGTTCGCCACTGAGGCATTTTTAACTGGTAGACATTTCACCATAAGGACTGACCAACGGTCCGTGATGTATTGTTTGAAAAGAAGACAAAATAGGATAAAGATGACAAGAAATTTTGGAGGGTGGAATATCGTGTTATGACTTTGTATTCTGTACCGCCGGGTCAAGAGAAATCTCACCAGCATTCTCTAGGTCCCACTGGGAGCAGCATTCAGATTTGCAACATCTCCCTCCACAAGGCTTTTTGTCACCCAGGAGTTACACGCCTGTCCATTTGTCAAATAAAGACTGCCCTACTAGTGGAAGATGTGCGAAAGTGATCAGGGCATGCAAGTAATGTGCAGAGTGCAAGCCCAAACTTTTTATCGCCAGAGAAGACTCATCTATAAAAATCCACCCAGCCCTTTTGAAAGATTGAATAAGTTTCAAAGGGGACCCCTAAACCCAAACCAAATCAGAATAGGAAATTTCCTTAACATGTAAGAATATTTTAAGGGTTTTCCCCTTTTTTTCCCCCGTCAAATATGGCGCTTCAATGTTATTAGTTTTTTTCACAGTTGTTCTCTATTTTTGGTAGGGCCCGCTTTATCCATTCGAAGGGGA
>NC_069488.1:20758238-20781171 GCF_026875155.1 Cherax quadricarinatus | reverse complement strand
CATCAGCAACAAAACTTAATAACTTACAAAAGTTACGGAAAACAAATTATGAAAAAAACAAAATAAACCCCATCAAGAGGAAAAAAATTCCCTACAAAATTACAATAAAAAACTGCGAAAATAAATACCAGAAAAATTATTTTTGCAACAACTGGTAGACTAACATGGACAGTGACTTCTATAACTCTCTTTTAATCTCAAGGACCTATTTTATACAAATCTTGGGCTAATCAAAATCTTGCACACAAAACTTACATGTGAACACAGCACCACTCAGTACATACCTTCCCGACCCTCACATTCCTTCGCAAGTCCTTTACCTTATACACTCTCCCTCCGAAAACCTAATGGCAACCCGCTTGTAAAGGAAACCAGTCCTTTACGTATAATTAGCTCGCCAACTGAATGAGGCCATTGACCGTAAGTTTGCAGTAGGTCTCCGGAAAACGGTGTCCTCCACTGTCCCCGTAAATAAGTTTGTTTTCTGCAAACCATTCTATATATGCCCGCCGCAATTGCCCTAATCCTAATTTTCTTCCTCCTCCCGTGTCCCTCATCCCCCAGGAAATATACAGAAAATCCACCACTACTTAATCGCCCTTTCACTTCTCTGGAGACCCCGCGTACTTCTAATGTAAGGCTCGCAGGGTCTCTACATTACCCCCACCCATCAACCGAAAAACCTTCGCTAACCACACCCTTACCTCCCTCAACTCTTCACAGAAATAAACCGCATGAAAAGCTGTTTCCAGTTCTCCACAGTGATCGCAGGTCTGTTCCCTCACCAATCCATTGAACACAAAGCAGCTTTCGATGCTAATATCCCCATTATAAACCTATATACAAACTCCCTACTCTCGGCATTAAACTTAAGCTTTCGAAAGTCATTCCATATCATACCCCAATAAATACAAGGGATAAACTGATACCCCCTTATGATTTCCCGGCCTTCTGCTTATCGTCACCAAACCCCCCACCCTAAGTTTTTTCCACCTCCCTAATCAATAACAATAACCTCACATATCCTCCCCATTCAATTAATTCTTTTCCGCTCCACCATCTCCACACATCCTTCATCACTTTCCCCACTCTAACCCCTCTTTCCCCCCCCCTAAAAGAACCTCTGTTTCACATATAAAGCCTTTACTCTCGGCCCAGCGCTAAAAGGCCTACTCCTCCACTGCGTATATTCGACATCACCACCTCCTTGCTTAGCCATGCCCTCCCAAAACCCCCAAACATAACGAATGCCCGCCTCTGAAATCTCATGTACGTCTTGAGTCCGCAGTGGATAATTTCACCACACCATACTCAACACATTTACTATAAACTAATGAATTTACAAATTATCCCCGCTGTTGTAAGGTGAACGTCCACCCACCTCGTAAACTCCTTAACCTTTTTTACTGCCTTCTCTGCCACCACCTCCGAAAAGGGGGGGGGGGGGGGGGGGGAATTCACCTGCCTAGCCTCCCGTGCATGCTGTCATGTATATAACTCACAAATTTTAGCCTAGCCACTGACTCCCACCCCCAAACTCCAACCCCAAGCCCCCCCCCCACCCAGGCACCCACTCCTCCAGCAAAACTTGATTTTGCTCGGTTCACCCACATGCAGATGCCCTCCGAAAAGCTCCAACACACTTTCCAGTCTCCGAATGCAATCACACCCCTCCACTTCCCGGCCATCAGAACAGTGGTATCATCCACAATCCCCACCACAGAATCTATACACCCATCCTTCGCCCCATTTAAAAATCCCCCTCCCCTCAACGAGCCCATAAAAATGGACAGGGGACACCCCTGTCTCAAACCCCTCTCCATCCTTACAGGCCCTAACCATCCTGCCATTAATTTGTACTCGCACCTTTTCAAGGCAGTGAAATTGCGGACCTAGAAAATGTACAGAGAACGTTCACGCGCGCATAACGGAGATAAAACACCTCTATTATTGGGAGGCGCTTGAGGGTTCCTAATACCTGTATTTCACCTGGAACGCAGGAGGGATGATACAATGATTATATACACCTGAAAATCCTAGAGGACTAGTACCGAAACATGCACACGAAAATCACTCATTACGAAAGCCAAAAGACTTTGGCAGACGATGCCCATCCCCCCAATGAAAAGCAGGGTGTCACAGCAGCGTTAAGAACCATACAATAAAAGTACAGGGCCCAGACTGTCAACTGCCTCCAGCACACATAAGGGGGATTACACAAACCCCTGGCAGTCTTCCAAGCTGGCACTGGACAAGCACCGCTAAAAGTCATTCCGATCAGGCCGGGCTGTGGCTCGTATGTTGTTTGCGTGCAGGCCAGCAGCAACAGCCTGTTTGATCCAGGCTCTGATCCACCAGGAGGCCTTGGTCTCAGACCGGGCCGCGGGGCGTTAACCCCGAAACTCTCTCCAGGTTGTTTGGGGTGCGCCAATGAATAACATTGTATCAACCCACCTCACACTCCCATGCCAAAACCGAGATGCAACAAATCTAGCCCTCAGAAAGTTCTATTCCACACAGTCGTATGCATTTTCCCTATCAATGCCCAAAAGCCCTCCTCGCGCTGCAACCCTCCAAAAAATCCCTAATGTGGCCATGCCCATCTTTCATGCTTCTGCCCGGAAATACCCATCTGCCCCTTATGAAAATAGCTCACCTAACACCTTCTTCATCCTATTGCCCATTATCTTCGCGAAAATCTTGTAGTCGGCACACATTAGCGAAATAGCCTGTACTCACTCATTACCTTCCCTCTTGCTTTTTTTTTGCGTACTAATACGACTAACACCCATTCGCTGAGTCTGTCCTAACTGTCCCTGACCCGTCGCCTTACAAGTATCATGACGCCTCACGCAGACAGTACTTAATTGCTCCCATTGTAATTCTATAAAAAATCATTTGATATCCCATCTATACCACGTGCCTTGCAGTACTCATATTGAACACAGCTGCCCAACTTCCCCATTCCTAATCTCACCTCCCATCCTCATGCCTCCTCTCCACATGAGCCTAAACCTCTCCCTCCCCCCCCCACACCTCCTCAATAGCATCGCCCTCCTCCCCCCCCTTCCCCCACTTCTTTTGGAACCAGAAATCAGCATAATTGCTCCATCCTTTATTGTAGTATTCAGTACCTGTCCCTTGTGATAACCACCCATATCCTCACTTACCTCCAAGTGTTTAAAAATAGTCTAATCCTTCTGCCTTACCCTAAAACCTCGCAAAACACTTCCTAAAGGTTTATCACCCCAAGCACAGCCTCCAATCCCGCCCTTACACTACGTGCAGTCAAATCTAGCCGGATAAGTAACTCTTCCAACCTGTCCCTTGAGTTGCAACCATGTTTTCCGTACAGCCGCCACCCCCCCCCGCCTTCCTCATAACACCCATTAGCAGATATTAAAAATATTTGCAACGCATACCTCCACGCCTGCCTCCTTCCCTTCCCTTTCCTCTTATAGAAACCTGCTAAAATAGCCCGGCTTAGCTGTGCCTGATTCCACCATTCTAAGGACACACAACTCTACCACTCTAGAATCCCAAAAAGTTTTGCCACCATTCCCCAAAAGCCTACTCACCCTCCTCAACTCCTCATCGAGTCTTGCATTTAATTTCCAAAAACCCGATTGTATCCTAACCAACCTTTCTAATCAGATCTGCTATAAACTGTCCTATGATCAGAAATCCCTCACATCAAAGTCCTAACTCCCAACACAACGTACAGCTTCCGTTGCATAATCCTATCAATCTTGCAGCATAATCCCGTCTGCAAATGTATATCTCAACCTGCCAACTCCCCCCTCTCCCACAACATCCAAAACCCACCCCCACGTCCCCAAACGACATTCGTAACAACCCCAACATACGACTCCGCCCCCTCGGTTCCACATCCCACCCCCCTCGGTTCCACCATCCCCCACCCCTAATAACACAATTCCAATCTCCCCCTATTACAGTGGACTTAAATAGTACATCAAAAATTCCTCAAAAAGTTCTCTTCTCCTTGACATCGTGCGTTGCCATCTGCCTTCATATACCACTCCTATAAAACAAACCCGCGTTGCCACCCCACTCGCCTCCTCCACCCTCGCGGACCCTCCCCCCCCTCCTCCTCCCACCCCAAATATCGCAATGGACTGTTTTCCTTACAGCCACAGCAACCCCACCTTTTAACCTCAAAGAGCCCTCACATACAACTTATATCCTTGTTGGTGACAGAAACACAGGCCTTATCTCCTAGGCTTTTATTGAACATAGAATCTTCAGAGTACTTCTGCAATACAACAAAATATAGTGACTATTACATCTAATAATGGCCTTTCTACAGGATGGTGATGTCTTGCATATGTCAAGAGTAAAGTTTATAACTACAGGCCACATATTTTAAACTCACCATGTAATCTGCATCACTGATAAATGGATATAGTAGGAGAGAATCACACCACCATGTGTTTGTCGCCCTTACATACACCAAACTGTTGTTGTTGTTAATGGGCCCAAGAGGTGGTGCAGTATTATCCTGCTGCTGCTCACCCACAGGACTGTATCACTACCTCTCCCCCTTCTAAAATATCAGAGACATAACTCCCAAACTGTTTAGTGGGCGACGTACACGTCCCGACCTTCGTACCCTTTGAGCCTCTCACAGTTCGATATTTTCCAGCGGGGGTTTGATAAACTGCTGGAGCAGAACCTCTATTTCCCATTGGGTATCCTCAGGGGCTTTCAGGAGAAAACGAAGCATCTTTTCACATCTATTGGTGTATCTTGAAGAATCCACCCTAATAGGGAGTTCAACTGGGGCACTAAATGTCTTGTAGATACGTATCTCTTCACCATTTTGGTAGCGACATGTTGGGCTAATGTGGATTAGCTTGCAGAGCTCTACCACTTCCACTAAAGGATCCGTCTTGTTCATCCTACGGTGACTCTTCAGGAGAACGGGTCAGGATGACATAACCAATGGGCACGGAGGCTTCCCGTAGAGGAAACGACGGTGAAGTTGTTGAGGAGTGCTTTCATGAGGGGTTGCATTAGTAGCTGTGCACAGCAGTGATCTAATAGAGTGAAGAGCATCAGGAAAGGACAAGTTTGCCTAGTGTTGAACAGTATGATTGCGGACGACTTCATGTCCATTGTAACTGCTTCCATATAAGTACCATTGAACCGCTCCCACTTGACCATTGCCGTTGAGGTTGTAGCTTGTTGTTCTGCTGCAGCAATACCTTTGCTAGCCAAAAACCTCCGTGAAGGTTCGTTACTCATGAACGAGGAATCCCCTGTCTGAATGGATATAACAGGCATAAAACCAAAATATAGAACAACTGTGAAAGACAACTAATAACAGTTGAAGCAGCCATATTTGCACGAGGGGAATACAAAGGGAAACCGTTGAAAAATCATCGACGAGGGTTGAAGGAAATACCATTCGATTTGTGCTTGGTAGAGGTCCTTTGAAATCTAATTCAATCTTTCGAAAGGCTGGTGGATTTTAAGAGATGAGTCTTCTCTGCCGATGAAAGTTTGGCTTGCACTCTGCACTACTCTGCATGCTCTGATCCCTTTGTCGCACATCTTCACTGAGTAGGGCCATGTTCTTTGGATTTGACAAAATGGGTACAGGCGGTGTTAAACTCCTGGTTGACACAAAGCCTTGTGGAGAGCTGAGAGTGGATTGCAAATCATGACATGCTGCTCCACAGTGGGACCTAGAGAATGCATCAGGTGAGATGTTCTCTTGACCCGGTCGGTACAGAATATCAAATGTCATAACACGATAGTTCCATCCTCCAGCGTAATATCTTGTCATCTTATCCTACTTTTGTGCTTCTTGTCGAACATATACATCGACGGACCGATGGTCAGACCTTATGGTGAAAGTGTCTACGGCATGTTAAATATGCCTCCAGTGGCGAACTGCTTCTATGAGGTCCCCCCCCCTGGGCATCTTTTTCTACAGGCAGCAGTAACATTTCTCTGCTCCTTGAAAAGTTCTCGAAAAGAAGGCTGACTGGTCGTCCTGCCTGATAGTAAAGACTGCAGCAATGGCAATGTCAGATGCATCCGTTTCACTTCGAATGGTAGGACGTCATCAAAGGCTTAACTACTGAGTTTTTTCAAGTCCTGTTTGAAGTAATGGGAAAGCGGCTTCTGCTTCGCTTTGCCCACAGGAAATGTGGTAGACTCAATGGCGGACTTTACTTTAATAGTTGTAGATCCATTGTGAGTAATAAGCAAGAGACCCAAGAGTTCTTCGGAGTGACTTTTTGTCTTGAGGCATTGGTTAGTTCCCGTAGAGGTCGTAGTCGTTCAGGGTCTGGGAATTTGAACCTCTTCCACTACCATAATCAAGGATGCTAAGCCATTTAGTTGAAAAAAATGCACTTTTCCTCATTGTAACTGATATTTTTCTTCGTTGGCGGCTTCCAAAAACTATCAAGGTTTGCATCATGTTCCTCCTGGGTCTTGCCACAAATGGTAACATTATCCTAATTACGCGTAAAGGTTGCCATGAGTTGCTCTCCTGAATGAGGAATCCATAATTCGTTTGGAAGGCAGGCTACCCCCATTGGTGACCCAATAGGGACTCTGGTAAACTGATACAGGCCATCACCTAGCCTGAAAGCTGCTGTGTATGTTTATCTTCATTCCTATATGGAACTTGATGATAGCACTCTGTAGATCAAGTTGGCTAAACACATATGTACTGAGGCCATGTTGTTCACATGTACATCAATTCGAGGTAGAGGTACCATCAAGAAGTGTAAATTTGTTGATTGTCTCCAGAGTAATCGATAGCCAGTCCTCCTTTCCCTATAACCATCTTTAACAACAACAACCTGTGCACGCCAAGGGGAATCACTCGGTTCTATAATACCTCCTTCAGGCAGCCTCTGAGTTTCTTTCTCAATGAACACCGATCCTCATAAGAATAGCGCGTGACTTAGCTGATATAGGATGTGCAATCCGCGGTAAGCTTTGCAACAGCTTGTTGGTGGGTCTACCCCCCCCCCTAAAAGTGCTAAGTCCACTAGACAACAGAGGAAGGCAGTTCACCTCCATATTTAAGGTGACACTACCATGCAGCTTCTTCTGAAAGTCCTGACCAAGGATAAACATCAGAGCAACAGTAGTGCAGAATAGCTAAATGTACAATCTTGAAAATCCTTTCCAATAACTCTGAGAGGTTACCTTACAAAACCCTAAGTCTGATTAGAGAGAGATGTTTAATGCCATGGAAACGGTACCTGATGATGATGTAAGAGTCAAGATAGCCCGTTTAACTAAGTCAAGGTTGAATGAAACTCTCTGAGCTTGCCACTATCAATAAGACCATCTTACTTCTGTTCCTTTGATGAATACTTTCACAACTGCCTTTGAACAAGTGAATTTGGAGTAGCCGTCAGAAGTCACTGTTGCTAGAGTCGCAGATCACTGGAGAATGAGTGGAGGCACTAGCTCTTGTTGATGCATTAGCACGCCATACTTTAGCAAAGTGACCTTTTCCTTGTGGACATTTATGGCACATTAGCTTTCACGAGCAAGGACACTTTGGACGTGGATGGTCTTGGAAAAACCAAAAAGAAACACCACCGTACTGCTGCTGGCTGTCCACTGAGCTGGTTCCCACAGTAACTTCAATTGCAAGGATCCTTTGTCAGGAATTGCAGCCACTTAACCACTCGAGAAGGCTGAGTGGTACTGTATACTTCAGAAATCTTCCTGGGCTGAATCTATAGCTCTTGCTTGGTCCAAAGGCAGCGGCTATAGTCGAGAGTTATATTCTCCAATAAACGCTGCCATTATTATTAGTGATTGCAGGCCACTGATAAAAGCATCCCCTGATGGTCTCCTTCACAATACTGAGGGCAGCTGTCACTGCTTGAAAGTGACAGTCCTTACCTAAAATTTTCAGTGCTTTTGGAAAAAAAAAAAGTATTCTCGTAAGGATTCATCAATCTGCTGGCGGCGTGAGTGTGCAAGGCGATAGCGTGCAAAGATTACATTTTTAGGTTTAATATACTGAACTTGAGGTTTTGATATGCATCTTCGTATGTATACACTCAGAAATAGCCTCGTAGAATAAGCTTAGGTGAACAACAGAAATTGATGAGCAGACTTTATTTTTATCTAATCTTCTTTAGGAAGGGTCTCCCAATAGAGTTTTTCGAAAGTCTATAAACCAGTGCTTCCAATTCCTGAGCAGCCGTTGATAAGTCTGGGTTTACAGTCTAGTCCCTCTCAGGTTTACATTAAACGTCTCCATGTTGTGATGTAATCTAGCGCAGGAATCACACCAGGTAGCCCAAGATTCTATGTTCAATAAAATTGTTGTGATAGAAACACAGGCCTTATCTCTAGGTCTTTATTGAACATAAAATCTTCATAGTACTTCTGCACAACAAAATCTAATGCTAGTACACTAAATAATGGCTTCTACAGAGGGATGGTGATGTCCTTGGTCATCTGTCAAGAGAAAAGTTATGAACTACAGTGCCACATATTTAAACTCACCATGTAATCTGCATCACTGATAAATGATATAGTAGGAGAGAAATCACACACGCCATTGTGTTGGCGCCATGACATACACCAACTGGGTTGTTAAGAGCCCCAGAGGTGGTGCAGTAATTATCCTGCTGCTTCTCCCACAGACCAGTATCACACAAACACTACAATCCTTTCAAAGACAACTCACAACCAAACTTATAATTGTGCTCCTGAATGAAACATATATCTACATTAAAGTCTGGGCTTTAAAACCATTCCACCCATACTCTTTTAAGCCGTCGGCTCTCAGGGCCATAACATGATCGTTACAGCAACTTGAATTATGACAGTAAAGGCGGCTTGCCTCGCCGCCTTGGAAAGGCACCACGCGGACCTGCTGCTGACTAGAGCCATCCGTTATGTCACCTTGTCTGTCCAGGTCCCCCCAACCCCCCCCTTAACCATTGAACCTTTCAGTACTTCAGCACCGCTACAACCCACTCTCCGGGAGATCCAACCTGGGCTTCCAAGACTTCTTCCACAGGTCATCTGCCCAGGCGTTAGACGTCATCCAACAGAGACGTCCAAGCTGTTCCTTGCGTGAACCTCCATCTCCACATGTAACCTCCTCATCCATGCCACGCTCCTGGCACCTCAGCCACTACTGTGTGCTTCTTCCTCATTGCACACGGTCTTCCCCGTCCCGAATGAAACTGTAAGTCTCCTCCAATGAGCGTCCACGCTGCTCATCATCAAGACTCCCCTCCACCTCACTCAGGAAGTATTAAAAACGCTGTCGATCCAACATTCCAGTCCTGTTGCATTACAGTCTCAACCGTCATCGTTCGTCGTCGTCGTCTCTCAGGCCCCGTCCCCACAGTAACGTAGCACATTATTCCCGTCTCCGCCTCTGTTTTATATCCACTCCTCACTTCAACTGCACATGCCCTGCCTTTTCGCCGCATCTGTCGTCCCTGCACCACAGGACCCAACTGCTGATCCACCGTTGTTGGCATCTGTTCCCTCCGTCCGGTTTTCTATGGCATTGGGCTGCCATATGTCAAACGATCCGCACAGCCTACAATCTGCCTCCTGTCCTGCAAGTATATCGTAACCTGCGTTCGAACCTTCAGTAAATACATACGAAGGAAATGGATTGCCGTAACGTCATCTTCAATTGAAGAAATCCCTCGGGCAGTCCCCATAGGCCCATCCTTCCACACTCTCCCAATTCCGCCGCATGAATCGTGCCCATAACGACGGAAGACCCGCAACCTACATCATACTCGGTAGCTTCAAAGCACATTCCTCTCCTGACTTTTACGTAGTCACGTAGCTGGATACATCCATGTATACATCCTCCACTGCTGCATTCACGGCATGCCTCTTCTCGTGGGTACTTGTTAACTATGCCTTGATGTAAAATCCAGCTTTATAAATTTGAATGAAAATCCTCGTAACTCTCAACTCCCGTTAACAGGCCGACCACATAAAGCTCTTCATATGGGTTATCCCATGACCACATCACGAATAATCGTAGGAGTAGCACCTGCATTGTAGAACTGCTTAGGGCCCCAACGTACTGAATCCACACAGACAGTATTCACACGTCCGCCATGTCCTATCTGCCGCCATGTTGATGCTCAAAACAGCAAACTGCGCAGACAATCAACTGCATCGGGAGCGCTGCGCACAGCGTCCCACTCCGGGGTGCCCGGACAGAGAAGAGGACCAGATAAGGATAAGAGTAAGATTTCGATCGGATTTTTAAAACTGCCGGATGGTTACCACCCAGGATAACCCAAGAAAGTCAGGTGGCGTCATCCGATGGACTGTCCTAAAAACCTTAATTTCCATTGGGGTCTTAATCTTGATCCCCGGCATATGCGGACCCACGACCAAGTCGACTTACACCCAGGTACCTATTTGCTGCTAGGTGAACAGGACAATAGGTGTAGGAAACGTATCGGAATTTTCCCACCCGCCGGAATCGAACCCGGGCCCTCCGTGTGAGAACATAAGAACAATTTAAGACATAAGAACGAGCAGGAACGATGCAGAAGGATTATGCTGGCCGCATGCGAAGCAGGTCAAGTCCCTACCGGCTTAAGCCAATGCACCCAACCTAGCAGGTCAGGGTCATCATTGACTTAAGGGAGGAACACGGCAACCGACCTGGTATGCACAAGCCTATCATTCCTAACTCGACAACCCACCCACACCACTCATGTATTTTACCAACCTATTTTTAAAGCTACACTACGTCTGGCCTCTATAACTGTACTTGGGAGTTTGTTTCCACTCATCCACAACTCTATTACAAACCATACTTTCCTATATCCTTCCTAATCTGAATTTTTTCAACTTAAAAACCATTGCTGCGAGTCCTGTCTAGGCTAGATATTTTCAGCATCAGCTATTTACATCCCCTTTATTTATTCCTGACTTCCATTTATACAACCTCAATCATATCCCCCCCTAATTCTACGTTTTCTAGAGATGTCAGATTCAGGGCCCTTAGTCTATCCGCATAGGGAAGGTTTCTGATCAGGATCAACTTTGCATCCGCCTTTGACGATTTTCAAGAACTTTATAATCCATATCTGTAGTTTTTAAGGTGACAAAAATGTGCAGCATAATTCTAATGAGGCCTAACCAAGATGGTATAGAGTTGAAGAACTACCTGAGGACTCCTATTATTTATGCTTCTGATATGAAGCCAAGGATTCTATTAGCTTTATTGGCGGAACACTATGCACGTTGTCCTTGGTTTTCAGAATCACTGCTAACCAGAACTGGTCCTAAATCTTTTTCGCATCCGTAATATTAATGATATAACATTATTTAGTTTATATGTGGCCATGGTTATCTGTCCTGTCCAACATTTAGAACTTTGCATTTGTCTATATTAAACTGCATCTGCCAACTTCTCCGACCAACTTGCATCAGTCTATTCATATCTTCTGGAGTGCTTCGAATGGTCCATCGTCAGAATGAATTCGACGGCCTATTTTGGTGTCATCGGCAAACTTGCCTATGTCCTCTTTATGCCCTCATCTATGTCGTTTTATGTAGATTGTGAACAGCAGGGGCCCCGAACAACTGACCCCTGTGGAACACCGCTCGTGACACTTCCCCACTCTGATTTTCTCCCACATTTATGCAAACTCTCTCGCCTATTTGACAACCATGCCTCTATCCAGGAAAAAATTTCTCCTCCTATTCCATGTGCTTTAATTTTCCCTCAATAGTCTCTGATGTGGACCCTGTCAAAAGCCCCTTATCTGGAAGTCCATATACACAATATCATATTTCATTACCATGAATCTACCTCCTCAAATCCTTAGTGAAAAAAAAAGGTTAATAAATCGTAGGCAGGAACCCCCTTTTGTAAAACCATGCTGAGATTCGTATGATTAATTATGCTTTTCAAGGTGGCGTACGAACTGCCTCGGCAATTATTGATTCCATAAATTTCGCCACTATGGAGGTTAGGCCTATTGGTCTACTATAGTTTCGATAGCTAAGGACCTGTCACCTGTTTTGAAAATAGGTTCACATTTGCCAATTCCACTTAATCTGCACCAGGCCAGTTTGTAGTGATGATGTGAAAAAGGATTAGCGCAAAGGTGTGCTAAGCACCTCTTTACATTCCTTTAGAACCCCTTGCATACAGTTCATCAGGGCCCTGGGAATTGTTAGGTTTAATTTATCATTGCTAAAGGTACCATGTCGCACTAGTGACCCTAATAGTGCACAGTTATTATCGTCCAGTTCTACATAATTATCATTACTGGAATATCGCTGTATTCCTCCTGTGTAAAAACTGAGAGGAAAGTATGTGTAAAAATTCTACACATTTCCTTATCACTGTCAGTGACCTGACCCGGGCCAGGAACATTTGATGGGCCTATCATGTCCCTGATCTTACTTCTGTATAAACCTGAAAGAATCCTTTGGGTTAGTCTTCGATTCCGCATGCAACTTTAACCTCATAATCTCTTTTTGCTTTTCTATTCCCTTTTTTTATTTTCTCTCTTTAACTGAATATATCGATTTCTCAATTGCCCCTCTCCTCTTTTATTTGCCTATAATAGTGCCTCTCTTTTACCAATCAGATATTTTAATCTATTGTTCATCCATTTAGGGATCATTTTTGTTTGATCTGATTTCGCTATTTTGGAACATAATTTTTGGACTGAGCAGCTTAGAACTATGCCCCTGGAAAGCATCATATCACGGCAACCATCACCACCTACTACCTGACCCATAGTCAGGGGTCTTCCAGTTTCAGCCCACCTAAGTAATTTTTCAGTCCTATGAAATCAGCCGAAGCGAAAGTCAGGTACGGAGACTGATTGGCCATTATTTATGGGAATTCCATGATATATTAAAAACTGAGGTGATTTGTTGATCACTTTCCCCAAGCTCAAGCAATTAACCACTCAAGATTATTAATTAGTGTATCCCTACTGCAATAACCAAGTCAAGAGGAGGTTTATTTTCCCCCTATTTGGCTCTGTCACAAACTTGTTTAAAAACAATCCCGATCGTATCATAGAAAGTCACCTGACTCTAAATTTCCTGTCAAATTGCTCCAGTCAATCTGCTATAGTTGAATCTCGCATGAAGTCACAACTTTTCGTATGTAGATGCCTTACGAATTTCGTCCCAGCTAGAAGTTTAGCTGCACATCCCTATCAAGGTTTAGTATTTGGGCCCTGTAGAATCACACACCCAAATTTAGTTTTTATCTCGCCCTACCGAGAAGCTGAAACCAAACGATTCAGTTGCTGACGCTCTAATTTAATATCTGTTCTAACACAACAATTAAATTGCCTCTGACATACATACGCAACTCCACCACCTTTCCTGTTGACCCTGTCAGTGTGGAATAATTTATAGCCTTGTATGTGACGATTCAGAGGGCATCTCTCTCTATCTTTCAGGATATGAGCCAGGTCCTCAGTTATAGCAATAATATCTATGTTTCCTGCACATGCAATTAATCTTAGCTCATCTAACATATTTCTTACAACTCCTGCTATTAGTTATAGTAAACCTTAAGGGAGCTATCCCTTGCTCCCTCTGCTGTCCCCCTTTGTTTGCTGACCTGATTCTATTGTCTTTTATTTATAACTTCGATGCTGAATGCCTGTTTATACATTTACTGTTTCCAACCCCAAGTGTTGCAACCTGCTTGTTTCCCACACACACCCATACCTCTATCTCCATCAGTTTAAAATGCATAGGCATATCACAAATGGCCTTCTCAATCGAGTCTGCAAGTGCTACCACCCAGCAGCCAGAGAGATGTACCCCACCCTTGGCATACATATCATGTTTTGGCCATAAAAAGTTGTTTCACAGTTGTCCAATGAAATGGGATTGCAAGTTCACTTGACAGTAATCTGTCTAGCCAGCAATTTACACTCAATTGCCCTAGACAACCATTCATTTCCTACTTCCCCTTCTAGGCAAGATGCGTCAGTGGATTGGGGGGGGATCCCTTCCCTTAGACTTAATGAATATCTATAGCTGACCTGTAACTTATCTAGCAGCTCTTCTCTCCTACCCTTCCCAAATCATTTCTTTCTCCACCAGCACTGAGACAGATAATGTGCTTGCTCCCATAACCTGACATGATATTATCCAGCCTGTTGACAATGTCCCCAACACCAGCTCCAGGGAAGCACTCTCTCTCTCATCTCTTCTTATTCCTATTACAAAAAGCACGGTCAATTATCTTTAACCTGAGAGTCACCAACCACGGAAGAATGCCTTTACCTCCATTAGCGGGCAGTAGTACCCTACCTTTCACACTGGCCACTGAAGTACATTCAACCGAAGAACAGAGAAGCGATTTTTCTACTCTTCAGATCTTCACTCTAACCTTTTCTTACCTGAGCGCCTACCATAACTGTGAACTACCGCTCACTTGTAGCAGGTGCTGGGCTTGCTCCTCACTGCTGGTAGCCGTTGCTCTGCCTCCCCAACTACAGCCTCCCCACAGCGAGAGACAGGACTGCACCTACGCCTGCTAGAAGCCTCATTCCCCGCCCCACAACTCAGCACCTCAACACTCTCATCCAGACCCTTGAGGTGGACATTCAGCCTCCTAATCCAAAGCCGGGAGCTTTTAGCCACCTGAACCACCGGGCCACAATGAATAAACATTTACAATAGATGTATCCAACATAGCAGCATATGCGTAGAAAGCCTGGGATAACCCAAAAAAGTCAGACAGTTACTTATTTCCATTGGGGCACCATAGCTTGTTAAGAACCCAAATGGAAATGTCACTTTGTCTGGCTTTTTTGGGTATCCTAGGTAATCTACACATTGATATGTATGATAATTCATGGACTGAGTTTATGTGTACTTACAACTGAATTATAAATACATTATTTGATTGATGACCATCAGCAATAAGGTGGCCTTCAGAGTCATTGAAAATAATTATGTGATGGTGTACAGACCATTTGAAGATGTACTGAGTAAAATCCTGGCATAAATCAATGAACTATATTTTAGGCTCATGTGAAGTTTGGTGAAGATTATTTTAGGCTCGTGTGTAGTAACAACAAGAGGGACGCGGAGGGACCCTTTGTGGCTCCACTCTCCCTGAGAAATTCATTCTCTCATTCACTAATTTTAAGAAGTATCTATCAGCGTGCACGGTTCACAGAGGAAAGAGAGCTCGCGAGGATGGTGAAGCACAATGAAACATCACAGAGACGCAGGCGGCGCTGTATGAGACCGCAGATCCCGCTCGGTGTCTGGATGCTCAGAAAAGTAAGGGAACCATTTACGCACAACATATTTCACTGTTTTTTTTGTTTTTTTTTTTGCTCTTCAGGGGAGTGGGGGGGCTGCCTTGATGTTAGTAAAGAGATTTTAATCCGAGTAATTGAGCCTCTTGTCTCATTCCCCCGAGGCAGCTGTATGACCCCTGCACTCACCTACGGGTTTACAGCTTTCCACTGAATATTATAATTCGTATTTTTATAGTTAATATTTGGGATGATATGAAATAATCTTGGTAAATTACCGATATGTTAGGTAAAAGGATTTAAGTGCAATGGCTGTCAAGCCATTTTGGCCTTTAAAAGCCTCAGAAAATGTTACATTAATTGCACTTCTCCCTTTTACTTAATGTGGTATGAAATGTTTGTTTACTTTTATTTTGAAGTATGGAACTGTATAGCCCTTGTGGTTTAGCGCTTCTTTTTGATTATAATAATTAATAATTGAAGTATGGAGTAGCTGACAGGTGGTAAAAAAGCTTTATTACTGAAGCCCCAGTGAAATAAGTCGGTCTGACTTTTTTGGGTTATCCTGGGGAAATTATACTGTATGATAATTGTACTAATGTCTACCTGTGACTAAATAAACTTACTTGCCCATAAGACTTTTTTTTATTGTCTTTACTGGTTAACACCACTGGCACTGGACAAGCACCTAAAGTCGGTTCCTGACCAGCCGGGCTGTGGCTCGTACGTTGGTTTGCGTGCAGCCAGCAGCAACAGCCTGGTTGATCAGGCTCTGATCCACCAGGAGGCCTGGTCACAGACCGGGCCGCGGGGGCGTTGGCCCCCAGAACTCTCTCCAGGTAAACTCCAGGTAATACCTATGCAGCCTCTCCTCACTTAGCAACGTACTCGTTTACCGATGACTCAGACTTACAATGGGCTCGCTGACCAGTATGCATACCTACATAATGTATATTAGAGCTGATTTCCTCTATTCTGTGTATTAATATTACCAACAATATGTTAAGTAAAAGGACACACATGCAACTATTGTAACATTTTATTGTGGCAACGTTTCGCTCTCCAGGAGCTTTATTAAGCTGTTACAAACAATACATGGACGCAGAGAGCATATATAGGCTTAGGGTGAGGTGTAATGCTAGTGGTGGTAGTAGTAGTAATAATATAAGTTGTAGTAGTAATACAATATGGTAGAACAATCAACTTGCACTTGAGTAAAAGGTTATAAAAGCTATTACTTGGGTAGCATAAAAATAGGTTAGACAAATGTTTCTGTTGGAGGTTGGATTAGAGAAGGTCTGTTTCAGTGTTCCTCCTCTGTAAAGTGCTTTTATAGTATTAGCAGGAGAGACTATGTAATGGCAAGGTTTCATTGTACCATATGGTACCATTGTACCATATGGCTACCATTGTACCATATGGCTACCATTATACCATGTGGCTACCATTATACCATATGGTACAATGTATCATATGGTTCAAAACTATAGAATTCCTCTTCAGATCCACTTTCATCAGTGTTAGAACTATAACTTGGGAAGAGGAGAGTCAGAATTCACCAGGGAGTGAGAGCTTCATTGCCACCAGGCATGATGAACAAAGCGTACTGAGATGGTGTTCGCACAATGCAATGTGAGTGCCCCAATTTTTTGTTTACTGCACACACTGACCATGCAGACCCATTCTCTTAGATGTAGGCCTATCAGCCTTCTCGCTCTATATTTGAAGCCGCTAGAAGTTTGGCGTAGATGTACGGCTTGGACCTTGGCTTCAAAGTGGCCTGGTGACTAAAGCTCCCACTTCACACACGGAGGGCCCAGGTTTGATTCCCGGCGGGTGGAAACATTTCGACACGTTTCCTTACACCTATTGTTCTGTTCACCTAGCAGCAAATAGGTACCTGGGTGTTAATCGACTGGTGTGGGTCGCATCTTGGGGGACAAGATTGAGGGCCCCAATGGAAATAAATTAGACAGTCCTTGATGACACACTGACTTTCTTGGGTTATCCTGGAGGCTAACCCTCTGGGGTTAAAAATCCGAGCAAAATCTTATCTTACCCTGAAAGGGTTAACTTGTAATGAAAAATTTGAGATAAATGTACCCAACACCACTTGTCGGCTTCAGCCTATGAACCCACAAGTGACTGTATATTTCAAGAGGATTTATATCAAGATGTTTGCCTCGCCAAGTGCTCTGCAGACTCCAGGAGATGGAGCTACTTGCCTCAAGGAATTCTGGAAGACTAAGTGTAATATCTTAGATTTTGTGAGGCTCATAGTAAATTCCTGGATTGAAGTTTTCACTTGGTGTCTTGATGTAGCCTAGAAGAACTTATAACCTTCAATCACCTATGACAGAAGGATTTGAGGCTGAGGAGGATGTGAACCAGGAGATCGTCACTTCTGGTGAGGCACTGGGGCTGAAGGTTGTTGAAGAGGATATGGAGAAGTTAAGTTAGGACCACAGACAGGAGTTGACAACAGAGGAACTCCAGGAATTAGGAGAGATGAATGAAAAGGACAGTGAGGAGGAAGAAGTAGAAGAAGAGGACCAAAGGATAACAGCTGTAGAAATTCAGTTTTTTTTTTATTAAGAAAGTTTGAAAATAATCATAAGAAAGCACCCAGACATTGAAAAAACTGAACTCGCTTCCTGTGTTTTTTTTCTGAATCTCCCACCGAGGTAGGTGACCTAAAAAAAAAATACTTTGCAACTTAGATTCCCCTCCAAATTGCAATAGCCTCATCCCTCCTCCATAGTGCTGGCAATGTACTTCTCACCTACAGGACTCAAGTCCAGTTAACTGATTTCCCTGAATCCCTTCATAAATGTCACCTTACTCACACTCCAACAATACAGGTCATAAACACCACTTACCTCAGCTCATTCCTATGTAACATGCTCAGAAGAAAGAGACTGAAACAAACAAAACAACTCTAGACAGTTTTTTCAAGAGACAGCAGTTGAAAAGAGCTTCACCATCCAACCAGTAACTTCTCCACCCTCTCCCCCACAACCAACTCTTCAGTGTAAGCATGCACTTCAGGGGTCTTGGAACAAATTATGTACCATAAAATTGCATATTTCGGGTATGAGTTACGATAGTTTTAAGGTACAATATATCTTCTAGAATGAATTAATATCGTAACTCGCAGGACCACTGACAGGTTTTTGTTGTGTAATTTGTGAGTGCTTCAAAACTTCAACACCAGTAACTTGAGTGGCTTTAAACTTATTGCTGGTTTATTTTTATCAAAGTAAGGTTTATTTTTAATAGACCATGTAAGCTCTAATTTGCCTTTTTTTTTTTAACTGGGATGTAGCTCTCTCTTTTCAGTAACATGCTTCATCTGATTGGCTTCAAACATTCAAAGTTGGTTGATCTTACTTAGTGGAAGGTTTTAATTAGTTGGACTGTGTATTTTTTTTTTTTGTGAAATTGCATTATTATTTTAAATGCAATAACCTGTGAATGCCTTTTGATTGGCTTCAGATCTTCAGTGCTGATATTTACCTACATTAGAAACTTATGATCCACTCTGTACTCTTCTTTTTGTGTGCATTTAGGTAGAGGGAGCTGGACCTGATGGATGTGGAAGATATCTTTCTTGGATTGTGCATTGTGGTCCAAACACATCTTGTTTGCACACCTATGATATACAGTAAACTCTCAGTACAAGGAACTTGTACGTAAGGGGATTGTCTAAGTATGTGTTAAACCAGAATACATTAACCCTTTCACTGTCGGTGTCATATTAGTATGGCTTACAAGCCAGTGTTGGTGCTGTATTAATATGCCAAAATTCTAGCGGCCTCAGATCTAGTGGGAGAAAGCTGGTAGCCCTACATGTGAGGGAATGGGTCTATGTAGTCAGTGTGCACAGTATAAAAAAAAATCCTGCAGCATGCAGTGCATAATGAGAAAAAAAAACTGACCATGTTTTTGGTTTAAAATGCCAACTTTGAGTTGTATTTTCGTATGGTATTTATGGTTGTATTCTCATTTTCTTGGCCTCATTTGATAGAATGCAAGATGTATTACAGAAATAGAGATGAATTTGATTGGTTTCACGATGAAAAGTACCTTGAAATTGAGCTCAAAGTAGCAGAAATGTTTGATTTTTGCCGATGTTCAAGAGTAAACAAATGACGTCACTGTCCAATACATGTCCAAATGGCCAGTCTAATACGCAGTCACGAATGGGTTGACATTATGTATACAATTATTACAATAATGCAGTAGTCTGCATAACATTAAATCTTCCATTTTTTGTGTGAATAAAAATTAAAAATGTAAAGCAAGAGTAATATAAGAGGGGCCTGGAGACATGACTGATGAACAAAGAAAGTGTTATTTTAGTGCCAAGAATGTCTGCATTGTTTATTTTGGACCCTATTTTGAAATTGACATCTTTTGAAATTTGTGTGAAATTGTCCAAATTGCCAATTTCTGACCATTTTATTGGGTAGTTGAAATCGGTAAATGGGCGGTTTCTTGTACTCAATCGATAGAACAAATGGAGTTCTAGCGAAATAGCTATGAGTTTGATTGACTGGAACAATGGAATTGGCCGAAAATAGGGCTCAAAATGGGCGAAATCGCCGATGCATATATGTCACCGAGACCACAAACTTCGCAAGAGCGTAATTCCGTAACTTTTCCATCAAATTTTGTACTTTTAGTGTCATTACTATTGGGAAAAGATCGTCTATCATTTCATAAGAAATTTTTTTTTTTTTTTTTTAAATTCTTCAACACAGCAAGTTTGTGAGCAGGGGTCTCTCGACAGTGAAAGGGTTAATATCTAAAAATAAAAAGACATTTAGGTTTTGTACTGTATACCTAATACATGTATAGTACTGTACACACAATTTGCAGTTATAATAATAAAAGTTGAAAGTGCAATTTACCCAGTGGAATTTGCCAGTTATTTTAAGAGTCCTTTTAATCAAGGGTTTCTTATAATACAAGATTAGGACAAGTCACTATGACATGCATACTGGTTTTCTTCTTTTGTGCTTAATGATATTATATGTAAACTACATTTTGTATACTACACAAAAAAAAATCAGTTTTGTTTGTTTCATATTTTAAAAACTGGCACCTTCACAGTCCAGTAACAATCCCTAAACACAGATAATATAGATGAGGTAAGGATAGATTAGAGAGTAGTACAGTATAAGTAGTGTAATAATGTTGGTAGAATTACCAACAATATGTAAAGTAAAAGGACACAAGTGCAACTAATGTGACATTTTATTGTGGCAACGTTTCACTCTCCAGGAGCTTTGTCAAGCCGTAATGGCTTGACAAAGCTCCTGGAGGGCGAAATGTTGCCACAATAAACTGTCACATTAGTTGCACTTGTGCCCTTTTACTTTACAGTATAAGTAGTGCTGTTTGAGGTACACAGTAATGTACAGTGGAACCCCGAGTTTCGTTCTTAATCCGTTCCAGGAGCTAGGACTAAAGTTGAAACGTCCTAAAGTCGAAGCAGTATTTCCCATAAGAAATAATGTAAATCCAATTAATCCGTTCCTGCTGTCTGGAGGCATGACAAAATAGTACTTCAATATGACACTATTATCAACTCTGTCTTATTTATCTATCATAATTCATCTAATATGACATAATAAACAATATAAATAACATAGAAACCTGATATACACTCTAGAATGAATAAAATATGTATATGTCATTACATATGTGGTGGCGGGGAGGAGAGTGGTTCCTCCTTCAGACGTGTTAGTAAAGAGAAAACGGAGTTTGTGAGACAAACTGCAATAGATCACTTCTTATTTAAGAAAACCATGATGTACAAATGAACTGGTGTACATACACCATTTACGTACCTTGCAGAAGATAGGCAGATCGGCTTGTGCTGTCAGGAGTTTATTTCGTTTCGTCCTTTTTCTGTCGCTTAATTGCTACAGCGTCCAAAACACGCCAATTGGTGAGTCTAATATTCTTTCACAAATGTGCCGATATTATTTATGCCATTTCTACACTAATGCAGTAGTCTGCATAACAGTAAATCTATTTTTTTGAGAATAAAAATTCAAAATGGAAAGCAGAAGAATGTGAGAGGGGCATGGGGACGTGACTAATGAACAGAGGAAATGTTATTTTAGTGCCAGGAATGTCTTTCTTGTTTATTCTGGACCCTGTTTGGAAATTGGCATCTTTTGAAATTTGTATGAAATTGGCAAAATTACTAAATTCTGACCACTGTATTGGATAGTTGAAATCGGTAAATTGGTGGTTTTTTGTACTCATTCGATAGAAAAAATGGAGTTCTAGTGAAATAGTAATGATTTTTGTCGACTAGTGCATTGGAATTGGCCAAAAATAGGGCTCAAAGTGGGCAAAATCGCCGATGCGTAAACATCGTCGAGACCGCTAACTTCGCGAGAGCATAATTCTGTAAGTTTTCCATCAAATTTCATACTTTTGGTGTCATTATGATCGGGAGAAAGATTCTCTATCTTTTCATAAGAAAAAATTTTTTTTTTTTTTTTTTTTTTTTTAAATTTGGGGGACCCTGAGAACAAGTCTCTGAGAGGGCCTGTGGACCCTGAAAGGGTTAACATGTAACAGCTCCTCAGAATATTCCATCCGTCTTCTCAATACCTCCACTTTCTCATCTAATAACGTCCCTCTTTGTTTTTAGCTTAAATCCATTTGTTCTTTAGGCTTTCTAAATTTATTAATCTCACTCAAAAGCTTTTTCATATTCTGAACAATATTTGTGGATAAAACCTCACCCATCCTCATTAGCTCTTTTACACTCCCTCACCACTATTTTTACTTTCCTTTTGCTCTCCATTTACTCCTCTCTGTTGATACAGTGTGGTATACTTTTCCTTAAGTTATAGTTTGTAGTTTCAATGTAAAGCAGGCATGGATTTGTTTCTTCAGAAATGCTTTCATTTAGTAACACATGAAATATATTCGTTGCAGGTTACGTGCATCCCGTGTATTAGTTGCTGGAGTGTGTGGGCTGGGAGCAGAGGTCATCAAGAATTTGGTTCTCTCGGGAGTAAAATCTGTCACTTTACTGGATCATCGTACAGTTACAAATGTTGAGACATGCTCAAATTTTCTTGCTCCGCATGATGCCATTGGTAAAAATGTGAGTAGTAATTATTTGTTATTTCTTTTTATCACTATTTTTTTGGTTCATTTTTCCTCTTCTCAGTTAAATTCACAAACCTTTAAAAAAAAAAAGGCACTTGAAAGACTAAATTCTTAGAGAATATTTACATTTTCCTGATTTTTCCAAAAACAAATTTACAAACCAAGTTACTTTCACTTAAATGTTTTTTTGTTCAGTCTACCTTATCATGAGTCTGGTTGCTGCTCCTTAATCACCTTTTTCCTCTTGTCCCTTTGATTTGAAAATTGGGAAACAAAGAGAGAGCTAGAAAGAATGTGGAAGAGAATGAGCTAGCAAAAGTGTGAAAGTGCAAGAGAGAGAGCTAGTGATGTTAACAGTGTAAGTATATGTATATGTA
Organism: Cherax quadricarinatus; assembly: GCF_026875155.1. Classification (NCBI taxonomy): domain Eukaryota; kingdom Metazoa; phylum Arthropoda; class Malacostraca; order Decapoda; family Parastacidae; genus Cherax; species Cherax quadricarinatus. The sequence continues at coordinate 20,758,391 of NC_069488.1, read as the reverse complement.
ATTGTATATGTAATTGAAGGATGAGATTAACCATAGAATTGATGAAGGAAAAAAGGTGAGTGGTGCGTTGAGGTATCTTTGGAGACAAAAAACGTTATCCATGCAGGCAAAGAAGGGAATGTAAGAAAGTAATGGTACCAACCTCTTATATGG
>NC_069488.1:20691309-20757738 GCF_026875155.1 Cherax quadricarinatus | reverse complement strand
AGGTTTGGGAACCGGGCAGCATCTAGTACTAGGGGGAGGGGGACCAATTTGTAGTACCCACAGTCAGGGGCCCAGGCTTCAAAACCTTTTAGGGTACAGCAATAAAGGTGGAAAAATACCCCAAATGTCGGCCAAAGTAAAGTTGAACCAGTTCAAAAGTCCCAAAAAGTGTCTGATGAATGAACAAAAAAAAGGGGGGGGGAAGATTTTCTATTTTTTAAGTTTAAATAGGTAATTTTACCTTACCCCTGAAATGACCCTCGTATTGTAGATAGTCTTTTATGCCCCTGGGGGTGTAGTAGTTTTTTGACCCTTTTTGTAGATGTCTTAATGCCCTCTTTGTAGTGGGTTGTCTTTTTTAGTATGATAAAAAGATTTTTTCTTCATTATAGAATAAAAAAAGAAATTTTTATAACCTTTATTTATAATAATAAGGAAAAAAAGGACCCCAATGGAAATAAGCCCTTTGTGTGCTTTTTTGGGTTACCCTGGGTTCTCTCCTTTGCTGCTATTTTGATAATTTATGTTTTGTTTGTGTTACCTGAAAAAATTTACTTACTTCACTTATTTTACCCGAAAAAATGACATTTTTGTTGAGTGCATAGCAATTAAGTGCCTTCAGAGTTTAAAAAAAAAATATGTGATGTGTAATCCTTTTGATGTGTATGAGTAAAATCCTGGCATTAATAAATGAACTATATTTTAGGCCATGTGGTTTGTGAAGATTATTTTGGGTTTTGTGTTAGTAACAACAAGGGGGGAGGGGAGGGACGCCTTTGTGTTACCTCCTGGGGAAATTTTCTCTTTTCCCCAAAATTAGAAGTATCTATCAGGGGCAGGGTTTCACAGAGGGAAGGGCCGCGAGGATGGTGGGAAGCACATTGAGAACTAAAGGGGCAGGCGGCGCTGTATGACCTCATCCCGGGTTGGGGGGGATGTCGAAAAAGGGAAGGGAGCCAGGTTACTCACAACTTTTTTCACTTTTTTTTTTTTTTTTGCTCTTTTTAGGGGAGTTGGGGGGGGGGCTTGATGTGTAAAGAGATTTTTAAACCCAGTAATTGGGCTCTTGTTCATTCCCCCCAGGCACTGTATCCCTGCACTCACCCACGGGTTTACAGCTTTCCTATGAAAATTATAATTTGTATTTTTAATTAGTTATATTTGGGATGATATGAAATAATCTTGGTGAATATTACCGATTTGTTAGGTAAAATGGATTTAAGTGCATGGCTGTCAAGCCATTTTGGCTTTAAAGCTCTGTAAAATGTTACTATATTTGCAATTCTCCCTATTTTAATTAATGTGGTATGAAATGTTTGTTGACTTTTTATTTTGAAGTATGGGAACTGTATTGCCCTTGTTGTTTAGCGCTTCTTTTTGATTATAATAATAATAATTGAAGTATGGAGTTGCTGACAGGTGGTAAAAAAGCTTTTTTATTACTGAAGCCCCAGTGTGAAATAGTCGTCTGACGTTTTTGGGTTTTCCTGGGGAAATTATCTGTATGATAATTGTACTAATGTCTACCTGTGAACTAAAATAAAAATTACTTGCCCATAAGACTTTTTTTTATTGTCTTTACTGGTTAACCACACTGGCACTGGACAAGCACCTAAAGTCGGTTCCTGACTCAGCAGGATGTGGCTCGTACGTTGGTTTGCGTGCAGCCTAGCAGCAAACAGCCTGGTTGATTCAGGATCTGATCCACCAGGAGGACTGGTCACAGGACCGGGCCGCGGGGGCGTTGGGCCCCCGGAATACTCTCTCCTGTGTAAAACCAGGTTATACTATGCAGCCTCTTCCTCACTAGCATCGTACTCGTTTTTACCGATGACTCAGACTTACAATGGCTCGTGACAGTTATGCATACTACATAATGTATATTAGAGCTGATTTCCTCTAATTTGTGTATTAATATTACCACAATATTGTTAAGTAAAAGGACATCACATGCAACTATTGTAACATTTTATTGTGGCAACGTTTCGCTCTCTCCAGGTGCTTTTTTAAGCAGTTACATTCATCATGGACGCAGAGAGGGAGCATATATAGGCTTTTGTGGTGAGGTGTAATGTAGTGGTGGGTCAGTAGTAGTAATAATATAAGTTGCTGTTTAGTTCTACACTTATTCGTAGAACAATTCAATAGCAACTTGAGTAAAAGGTTATTAAAGCTATTACTTGGGTAGAATAAATAGGGTTTAGTCACAATGTTTCTGTTGCTGGTTAGGATTAGAGAAGTCTGTTTCAGTGTTTCCTCCTACTGTTAAGTTGCTGTTATAGTATTCGCAGGATGAGGACTATGTAATGCATAAGGTTTCATTGTTACCTATGGTACCATAGTTACCATATGGCTACCATGTACCATATGGCTACCATTATACCATGTGGCTAACTTTTTTCCATATGGTTACAAGTTTCTATATGGTTCAAAATCTATAGGATTCCTCTTCAGATTCACTTTCATCAGTGTTTGTAACTATAAATTGGGAAAAGAGGGGGAGAGTCAGTTTTTTCACCATGGGAGTGCAGTAGTGAGGAGTTCATTGCCACACAGGCAGGATGAACAAAGCGTACTGAGATGGTTTTGTTCGCACATTGCAATGTGAGTGCCCCAATTTTTTTTGTTTACTGCCACACTGACAATGCAGACAATTTCTCTTGATGAGGCCTATCAGCTTCTCGCTCTATATTTGAAGCCGGCTAGAAGTTTGGCCCGTAGATGTACGGCTTTGGACATTTGGCTTCAAAGTGGCCTGGTGACTAGAGCTCCCACTTCTACACAAGGAGGGGCCCAGGTTTGATTCTCCGGCGGGTGGAAACCATTTCGGACTCGTTTCCTTACAACTATTGTTCTGTTCACCTAGGCAGCAAATAGGTACCTGGTGTAATTCGACCTGGTGTGTGGCTCGCATCTGGGGGGGACAAGATTGGCAGGGCCCACAATGGAAATAAATTAGGACAGTCCTTGAGGGACACACTGACTTTCTAGGGTTTATCTGGCGGCTTAACCCCTCTGGGGTTAAAAAATCGTGCTTACATCTTATCTTACCCTGAAAGGGTTAACTTGTAATGAAAAAATTTGAGAAAATGGTTACCAACACCACGTGTCGGCTTAGCCTTATGAACCCACAAGTGACTGATAATTCAGAGGATTTATTATCTAGATGTGTGCCTCGCCAAGTGCTTTGCAGACTCAGGGGAGATGGAGCTACTTGCCTAAGGAATTCTGGATGACTAAGTGTTATTATCTTAGATTTTGTGAGGGCTCATAGTTAATTACTGGATTGCAGTTTTCACTTGGTTGTCTTGATTTAGCCTAGAAGAACTTATAACTGCAATCACCTATGTCAGAAGGATTTGTGGATGAGGAGGATGTGTAAAGGTAGTTCGTCTATGCTGGTGTGGCACTGGGGCTGATGGGGGGATGTAGAGGTTTTTGGAGTGTAGGTTTGTTTGGTACTCGACTGGATGGTGTCATCTGTGGATCTCCTGGATTTTGGTGAGTGGGAGGAATATGGTCTGTGTGGAGGGTAGTAGTATAGGTGTTGTTGTGGGAACCTTATGGTGTTACCCACAGCTGGAGATTGTCACTGGTTGGGGGTGGGGTAGTTTGGGGGTTTTAGTCTGACAGGTTGTAAGCACCCAGACAATTGACAAAAAAAAGAACTCGCTTCGTGTTTGTTTTCTGAATCAACCACCGTGGTAGGTGGACCTAATATAAAAAAATTACTTTGCAACTTAGATTCCCCTCCCAAATTGCAATAGCTCATCCTCCTCCATAGTGCTGGCAATTGTACTTCTCACCTACTGGACTAAGTCCAGTTAAGGATTTTCCCTGAATCCCTTATAAATGTCACCTTACTCACACTCAACAATACAGGTCATAAACAACCTCTTACCGCAGCTCATTCCTATGTAAAACATGCTTCAGAAAGAAAGAGACTGAAACAAAACAAAACAAACTATAGACGTTTTTGCAAGAGACAGCAGTTGAAAAGAGCTTCACCATCCAACCAGTAACTCTCCACCCTCTCCCCATCAACCACACCTCTTCAGTTTTAGATGACTTCAGGGGTTTGGAACTTATTATGAATGTACCATAAAATTGCATTATTTCGGGTATGAGTACGATAGTTTTAAGGTTACAAGCAATATCTTCTAGAATGAATGCATAATATCGTACTCGCAGGACCACTGACAGGTTTGTGTTGGGTAATTTGTTGAGTGATTCATACTTCAACACCAGTACTTGAGGGCTTTTAAACTTATTGCTGGTTTATTTTGTATCAATAGTAAGGTTTATTTTTTAATAGCGACCATGAAGCTCTAATTTGCCTTTTTTTTTTTTTTTAACTGGGTTGTAGCTCTCTCTTGTCACGTAAAACATGCATTAATCTGATTGGCTGCAAACATTGTCAAATGTTGGTTTGATCTTACTTAGTGATGGTTTTAATTTGTTGGAACTGTGTATTATTTTTTTTTTTGTGAATTGCCTAATTTTTATTTTATATGCGCAATAACCTGTGAATGCCTATTTGATGGCTTCAGATCTTCAGTGCTGATATTTACCTACCATTAGAAACTTATGATCAACTCTGTACTATTCTTTTTTGTGTGCATTTAGGTAGAGGGGGGGAGCTGGTGCCTGATGGATGTGGGAAGATTTTTCTTTCTTGGATTGTGCAGTGTGGTCCCAAACCACATAGTGTTTTGCACACCTTATGATATTACAGTTATACTCTCTCTGTACATGGAAACTTGTACGTAAGGGGGCTTGTTACCCCTCAGTATGTGGTAATCCAGGGAATACTTTAACCATGTCAATGTCGGTGTCATATTAGTATGGCGTACAAAGCCATAGTGTTGGTGACTGCTGTATTAAATACTGCCCACATCTAAAATTCTAGGGACCTCAGAGAATCTAGTGGGAGGGAGAAAGGGGGGGGGGGAAGAAGAAAGCTCGCGGTTTTATACTGGGTAAGGCCCTCAATGTGTGGGAAGGGGTACTATGTAGTCAGTGTGCCACAGGTTATAAAAACAAAATCCCCCTTCCCTTGCAGCTTGCAGTGCATAATGAGGAAAAAAAAACTGTCCATGTTTTTGGTTTTAAAATGCCAACTTTGAGTTGTATTCTTCGTATGGTATTTATGGTTGTATTCTCATTTTTCGTGGCCTCATTTGATTAGCAATGCTAGATGTATTACAGAATTAGAGATGAATTTGATTGGTTTAACGTTGAAAAAGTACATGAAAGAGAGCTCAAAGTAGCAGAAATGTTTGATTTTGCCGATGTTCAAGAGTAAACAACTGACGTCCACTGTCCCAATACATGTCCAAAATAATTGGCAGTCTAATACCGCAGTCACGAATGGGTTGACATATGTATACAATTATTACATTAATGCAGAATTCAGCCATAACATTAAATCTACCATTTTTTTGTGTGAATAAAATTAAAAATGTAAAGCAAGAGTAATATAAAGAGGGGCCTCGGAGACATGACTGTTGAACAAAGAAAGTGTTTTTTAGTGCCAAAGGAATGTCCTGCATTGTTTATTTTGGACCCTATTTTGAATTGACATCTTTTGAAATTTTGTGTGAAATAGTACAAATTGCCAATTTCTGACCATTTTATTGGGTAGTTGAATTCGAGTTGTAAATGGGCGGTTTTCTTGTACTCATTCGATAGAAAACTAAATGGAGTTCTAGCGAAAATAGCTATGGTTTGATTGACTGGAACAATGGAATTGCCGACAATAAGGGATCAAAATGGGCGAATCGACGATCTGCATCTCTGTCCACGAGACCACAAACTTCGCAAGAGGCTTTTAATTCCGTAACTTTTCCATCAAAATTTTGATATTTTAGTGTCATTACGATTTGGTGGAAAAGATCGTCCTATCATTTCATAAGAAATTTTTTTTTTTTTTTTTTTTTTCAATTCTTCAAACAGCAAGTTTGTGAGAAGGGTTCTCTCGACAGTGAAAGGCGTATAATATCTAAAAATAAAAAATCGACATTTAGGTTTTGTACTGTATTACTAATACATGTATTGTCTGTACACACAATTTGCAGTTTAATAAATAAAAAGTTTGGAAAGTGCAAATAACCCGTGGGAATTTGCCTAGTTATTTTAAGTGTCCTTTAATCAAGGAGTTTCTTATAATAAAAGGATTAGCGACAGTCACTAGACTTGCATACTGGTTTTCTTTTTTGTGCTTATTGACTATTTTATGTAAACTACAGTGTGTATACTACACAAAAAAAAATCAGGTTGTTTGTTCTCATATTTTAAAAAATGGCACCTGCACAGTCCAGTAAAACAATCCCTAAACACAAGATAATATAGATGAGGTAAGGATAGATTAGAGTGTAGTACAGTATAAGTAGTGTAATAATGTTGGTAGTAATTACACAACAATATGTAAAGTTAAAAGGACACTAAGTGCAACTAATGTGAATTTTATTGTGGAAACGTTTCACTCACCAGGAGCTTTGTCAAAGCCGTATGGCTTGACAAAGCTCCTGGAGGGCGAAATGTGTGCCACAATAAAACTGTCAAAATTTGTTGCTCTTGTGCCCTTTTACTTTACTAGTATAAGTAGCTGCAGTTTGAGGTACACAGTAATGTACTGTGGAACCCCGAGTTTCGTCCCTTAATCCGTTCCAGGTGATAGGACCTAAAGTTTTATGAAAGTCCTAAATTCGAAGCAGTATTTCCCAAAAGAAATAATGTAAATCCAATTAATCCGTTTTCCTGCTGTCAGGAGGCATGACAAAATAGTACTTCAAATATGAACATATTATCAACTTGTCTTATTTATCTATCATAAATTATCTAAATATGACATAATAAACAATATAAATAACCTAGATAAACCTGATTATTACACTCTAGAATGAATAAAATATGCCTATTTCATTATTATTGGTTTGGGCGGGGGGAGGAGAGCTAGTGTTCCTCCTTCAGACGCTGTTAGTATAAGAGAAAACGGAGTTTGTGAGACAAACTGCAGTAGAACACTTCTTATATAAGAAAACCATGATGTAAAATGACACTGGTGTCTCATAACACCATTTACGTTACCTTGCAGAAGATAGGCAGTTCGGCTTCTCTGTCAGGAGGTCTTATTTCCGTTTCGTCCCTTTTTTCTATCGTTAATTGCTACAGGTCCAAAACACGTCAATTGGTAGACTAATATTCTTTCACAAATGTGACGTATTATTTATGCATTTCTTCACTTAATTTGCGTAGTCTGATAACAGGAATTTCTATTTTTTGAGAATTTAAAATTCAAAATGGAAAGCAGAAGTTGTGAGAGGGGCATGGGGGGGGCATGACTAATGAACAGTGGAAATTGTTATTTTAGTGCCTGGAATGTTCTTTCTTGTTTTTCTGGACCCTGTTTGGAAATTGGGCATCTTTTGAAATTTGTATGAAATTGGCAAAATTGCTAAATTCTGACCACTGTATTGGATAGTTGAAATCGTGTAATTGGAGGTTTCTTTTTTGTACTCATTCGATTAAAAAAATGGAGAAGTTCTAGTGAAATAGTATCGATTTTTGTCAACAGTGCATTGTATTGGCAAAATATGGGCATCAAAGTGGGCAAAATCGCGATGCGTTAACACGTCGAGGACAGCGTAACCTTCGCGACGAGTCATATTCTGTAAGTTTTCCATCAAATTTATACTTTTTGGTGTCAATTTGATCGGTGAGAAATCTCTATCCTTTTAATAAAGAAAAATAATTTTTTTTTTTTTTTTTTTTTTTGAAATTGTGGGGGATCCTGAGACAAGTCTCTGAGGGGCCTGTGGACCTGAAAGGGTTAACATGTAACAGCTTCCTCAGCATATTCCATACATCTTCTCAATACCTCCACTTTTCATCTAATAACGTCCCTCTTTGTTTTTTGCTTAATCCATTTGTTCTTTAGGCTTTCTATAGTTTATTAATCTCACTCATAAGCTTTTTCATATTCTGTACAATATTTGTGGAATAAAACCTCACCATCCTCATTAGCTCTTTTACACTCCCTCACCATATTTTTTACTTTCCTTTTGCTTCTCCATTTTTCCTCTCTGTTGATTCAGTGTGGTTTTACTTTTCCTTAAGTTATAGTTTCTTTAGTTTCAATGTTAAAGCTAGGGCATGGATTTGTTCTTCAGAAATGCTTTAATTTAGTTAAAACATGAGAATATAATTTCGTTGCAGGTTACGTGGCATCCCGTATTTTGTATTAGTTGCTGGTAGTGTGTGGGCTGGAGAGCACAGACGGTCATCAAGATTTGGTTCTTGGGTAGTAAAATCTGTCCTTTAATGGATCATCGCTACAGTTACGAAATGTTGAGACATGCCACAAATTTTCTTGCTCCTCATGATGCCATTGGTAAAAATGTGAGTGTATTATTTGTTATTCTTTTTATCATATTTTTTTGGTTCATTTTTCATCTTCTCAGTTACAATTCACAAACCTTTATAAAAAAAAGCACTTGAAAAGACTAGAATTCTTAGAGATTATTTACATTTTCCTGATTTTTCCAAAAAAACAATTTACTAACCTTAGTTACTTTCACTTAAATCGTTTTTTTTGTTTCAGTCTACCTTTTTCATGAGTCTGTTTGCTGCTCCTGATCACCCTTTTTCCTTTGTCCCTTTGATTTGAAAATTGGGGAAACAAAGAGAGAGCTTAGAAAGAATGTGGACAAGAGAATGAGCTAGCAAATGGGTGAAAGTGCAAGAGAGTGAGCTAGAGATGTTAACTGTGTAAGTATATGTTATATGTAATTGTAATTGTAATTGAAGGATGAGATTAACCATAGATTTGATGAAGGAAAAAAGGTGGTGAGGTGGTGCGTTTGAGGTTCTTTGGAGACAAAAAACGATTTATCATTTCGGCCAGAAGAAGGGAATGTAAGAAAGTATAGTGGTACCAACACTCTTATATGGGTGTGAAGCTTGAGTTGTAAATGCTGCAGTGAGGAGGCAGCTGGAGGTAGTGGAGATGTTGTGTCTAGGGCAATGTGTGGTGTAAATATTATGCAGAGAATTCGTTGTGTGGAAATTAGAAGGTATGGAGTTACTAAAAGTATTAGTCAGAGGGCTGAAGAGGGGTTGAGGTGGTTTGGTCATTTAAAGAGAATAGAACAAAGTAGAATGACTTGGAGAGTGTATAAATCTGTAGGGGAAGGAAGGCGGGGTAGGGGTCATCCTCGAAAAGGTTGTGGGTGAGGGGCTTGGACTTCCAACAAGCATATGTGAGCGTACAAATGGTTTTTGGGACCTGATGAGCTGTTGGATTGCAAGCAGGGTAATATTTTGTGAAGGGATTCAGGGAAACTGGTTAGCCAGACTTGAGTCCTGGAAATGGGTACAGAGGAACCTTGGCTTACGAGTTTAATCCGTTCTGTGACCTTGCTCGTATCCTGATCTGCTCGTATGCCGAGTCAATTTTCCTTCTTTAAATTAATTGAAATGCCATTAATCTGTTCAAGTGGAATTCCTGTTCTGGGAGGCAGGACAAAAATACTTCAACACCCCCACACTCCCAACACCACCATCCCAGCTTTGTTCCACTTCAGTTCTACTTCTCTCCTACAAGCCAGCTGTGTTTGTGAACTGTGTTTTGATCTTTTAATTACCATATCTTATATCTGCCAAGCAGTCATGACACCCGGTAGGCATACCAGTGTTGCTGACTTAATGAATAACTGACTTATTGAATGACTGAATGACTTACTGATGTGACTGACTGACTTGACTGACTTATGGACTTGACTGACTGAATGATTTAACTGACTGACTTGACTGACTGACTAGACTGACTGAATGACTTGACTGACTTACTGAGTGACTTAAAGTTAGACTTTGTCACTGAAGAGGACCCTGAAATGGTGTTTAGAGCAGCTGATGCCTTACCATCAGTTGTATAATGTACTGCAGGGTAAAATAGAACAGAAATACATTACAGAATTTATGCACACACACCATTGACTTCAGTACCAGAACCTCTACCATCCACCTCAGCCCAGTAAGGCCACAGCATAACTCTCCCCTCTCTTCACAATCATTGACGAACACCAGCACCCACAATTTAAGGTAAAAAATATTATTGTTTCTGTTGCAGTTATAGTCTTAAGCAGTAAAAACAACATAATACATCACAACAATAAGCAGTAAAAACAACATAATACATCACAACAATGAACAACAATTGTATATTCACTTTTATTTTTGTAAGATCTGGAGGTCTAAAAAAAGTTGTTTGAGGGGGAAGCTCCCATCCTGAATTTTTGCTTGTATCCAGAAACAAAAAGTCAACTGAGCGACTGCTCGTATCCTGAAAAACTCGTATGGTGGGGCACTCGTAAGCCGAGGTTCCACTGTACAATGCCTGCATTTTCAAGGAAGGGTTTGGGATATTGGCAGTTTGGAAGGACATCTAAACTGTTGTATCTGAGTGCCTCTACAAAGACAGTGATTATGTATGAGTGATGGTGAAAGTGTTGAATGGTAATGAAAGTTTTTTCTTTTATTTTGGGTTCCCCTGCCTCAGTGGGAAATGGCTGACGTGTTAAAAAAAAATGTACTGTACGCTGAGGTCAGCGGTCATACCTGCCTAAGCTCTTGGGAGTTAGCGTGGACTGTTACCAAGCACCATGGCTTGTTGTAGTGTTTTAGAATCTCAGGTTCAGGTGTTGAAGAAGGAGATTCTACTTCTTCAGGAGGAAAATAGGAGGCTGAAGCTACACATAGATGAATTTGGGAGTGAGTGTGAGAAGGATTTAGCTGGTAAGGAGGAAATGGTCACCAGAAGTGATAGTGGCAGCCGCTTTAAGTGCTAAGTGGTTCACAGTTCAGGAAGAAGGAAGATGAGGAGAGTTAATAGAGAAGATGTGAAGGTAGGAAATCAATTCTCTGTTCTCCAAGACGTGTGTGCTTCAGTGGTTAGTGAGGTTGAAGGTACCACTGATTCCCCTGCTAATCAAGGTAAGAATATTTTAATAGTAGGCAATTCTCAGGTAAGATATATGGACCATGCATTTTGTAACAGAGACAGAAAGGTCAGACAGAGAGTGTGCCTTCCTGGAGCTGGTGTTGGTGACATAGTCAGCAGGTTGGATAATATTATGGCAGGTAATGGGATAAGCCCATTATCTGTCTTATTGCTGGGGGTAATGACATTGGGAAGGGCAGGAGAGAGGAGCTGCTAGATAAGTACAGGTTAGCCATAGAAGTAGTTAGGTCTAAGGGAGGGATCCCAGTCATATGTAGCATCTTGCCTAGAAAGGGAGTGGGCAATGAATGGATGTCTAGGGCAATTGGTATAAATTGCTGGCTAGACAGGTACTGCAAGGAACTTGCAATCCCATTCATTGATAACTGGGACCTATTCTTTGGCAAACGTGATATGTATGCAAGGGATGGGGTTCATCTCTGGGGATGGAGTGGTTGCATTAGCCAATAGATTATAGAGGTATGGGTGTTTGTGGGAAACAATCAGGCTGCAGCATTAGGGTTAAAAACAGCAATTATTACTGGGATACCTCAGGGATATGTTTAAAAGACAGTATTCAAAATAAAGTTGCTAGTAAAGGGAAATCAATTGATCAACAAACAAAGAGAGATAGTAGAGGGCAACGAGTGACTAGCTCCCTTAAGGTTTGCTATACAAATAGTAGGAGTCTAAGAAATAAGATAGATGAACTAAGATTACTTGCAAGTGTAAGTAATTTAGATATTATTGATATAACAGAGACCTGGTTCAACCTGAAAGATAGAAAAATGCCTTCTGAATGCAACATACAGGGTTATAAACTATTCCACACCGATAGGGTCAACAGGAAGGGTGGTGGAGTGGTGATGTATGTCAGAGAAAATTTAAATTGTTGTCTTAGACATGATATAAGATTAGAAACATCGAACACAGAATCTGTTTGGCTACAGTTTCTCAAGGGACGTGGCAAAGTTTGGCTACAGTTTCTTGAGGGACGTGACAAATTAATTTTAGTTGTGATTTATAGGCCCCCAAACCTTGATAGGGAGTGCAGTAAGCTGTTATGGGATGAAATTCATAAGGCATCTAGATATGAAAATGTTGTGATAATGGGAGATTTTAACTTTAGACAAATTGATTGGAACAATATGACAGGAAATCTTGAGTCTAGTGACTTTCTTGATACGGTTCAGGATTGCTTTTTAGAACAGGTTGTGACAGAACCAACTAGAGGAAACAATCTGCTTGACTTGGTTCTTGCCAACAAAGATTCACTAATTAACCCCTTCAGGGTCCAAGGCCAAAATCTGAAGTGGTGCCCCAGTGTCCAAGAATTTAAAAAAAAAAAAATTTTTATTTTTTCTTATGAAATGGTAGAGAATGTTTTTATGAAGGTAATAAAACAAAAAGTACGAAATTTGATGGAAAATTGACGAAATTATGCTCTCGCGAATTTTGATGTGTCAGCGGTATTTACGAGTCGGTGATTTTGCCGACTTTGACTCCCATTTTAGGCCAATTACATTATTCCAGTCAACCAAATTCTTAGCTATTTCACTGGTATTACTTCTATTCTATCAATTGATCACAAGAAATCGCCAAGTCAACTGTTTCGACTACAAAATAAAGTGATCGGAAATTGGTAATTTGGTCAATTTAACACAAAGTTCAAAATATTCCAATTTCAAAATAGAGTCCAGAATAAGCAATATAGGTATTCCTGGCACTAAACTAACATTTCCTCTGTTCATTAGTTATGTTTTGAGGCTTTACAAATAAACTCCATTTTGATTTTTTATTCACATAATGAATTTTTATTCACACCAAAAAATAGAAGATTTACTGTTATGCAATATTGTAATAATTGTATAAATATCATCACCAAATTTGTGAATGTATATTAGACCCACCAGCTGGCGTGTATTACACGTGTGAGGTCGTTTGTTTACTCTTGAACATTGGCAAAAATTTAACATTTCTGCTACTTTGAGCTCAGTTTCAAGCCATTTCCAGTGCTAAAACCAATCAAAATCATCTCTTTTTCTGTAATATGTCTTCCATTCTATCAAATGAGACCAAGAAATGCAAATACAACCATAAAAATACATACGAAAAAACACTGCAAAGTTGCTGTTTTAATCGAAAATCATGGTCTCAGTTTTTTTCTCTCATTATACACAGTGTGCTGCAGGATTTGTTTAATGTGGTGCACACATGCCACATAGATGTATTCTCTCATATATAGGCCCAAATGTACCACTCACAGTTTATCAGAGTGAGCTGAACTCATGGCGTAGATCTATGGTTTGGACCCTGAACGTAAAGCCGTAGATCTACGGGACGGACCCTGAAAGGGTTAATAATCTTGAGGTTAATGATGAGCTTGGGGAAAGTGATCACAAATCACTTAATTTCAATATATCATGGAATTACCCAGATAACTGCAATCAAATCTCTGTCCCAGATTTTTGCTTGGCCGACTTCATGGTACTGAAAAATTACCTGGGTGGGCTAAATTGGGATGTCCTGACTATGGGTCAGGTAGGTGATCTTGGTTGCCAATATGACATTTTTCAGAGCATAGTTCTAGCTGCCCAGACAACTTTTGTTCCAAGTAGGGAAATTAGATCTAACAAAAATGATCCCAAATGGATGAACAATACGTTAAAACATCTCATTGGTCAAAAGAGAGGCATATATAGGCATATCAAAAGAGGGGATGGGCAGTTAAGAAATAAATATATTCAATTAAAGAGAGAAATGAAGAAAGGAATAAGAAAAGCAAAAAGGGATTATGAGGCTAAGGTCGCAAGGGATTCAAAGACTAACCCAAAAGGGTTCTTTCAGGTATACAGAAGTAAGATTAGGGACAAGATTGGCCCACTTAGAGTAACTCTGGTCAGATCACAGACAGTGATAAGGATATGTGTGAAATTCTCAATACCTACTTCCTCTCAGTTTTCACCCAGGAAAATACTGGTGATATTCCTGAAATAATAGATTATGTAGAACAGGATAATAAACTATGTACGATTGCGGTAACTAATGGCATGGTCCTCAGACAAATAGAGAAACTAAAACCTTACAAATCCCCAGGTCCTGATGAACTGTTTGCAAGGGTGTTAAAGGAATGTAAAGAGGAACTTAGCAAGAGACACCAACCAAGAATGACCGAATTACTGAGTAAATTTCAGTCACCATATTTAGCTGACAACAGAGCCATAACTGACACTTGGTTTGTCTAAATTTTTACTTTTGCAATAAGAGAGTGCTATTGGAAGAGCAACAGAGAAAGGCTGTAGAATTCGACTTAGAGTAGCAGTTCACCTTGCATGGCAAGTCACAAGAGGTAATTCAATTTAGGACTGCCTTAGTTTTAGTTGGTGAATTCTCTAGTATTTGTCATGGTTAAGAATGACACAGGTGTGTACTCATTTGAGAATTTATAAAATGGATGTTGCACTGAGGTGATTTCTTTTAATGAAGAGATGATTATTAATTCATGAAATGTGACACCCAACACCTGTTCATCATGCCCACTAGAGAAGTTTTTTAGAATTTTACTAATTATCCAGGGTTCTTTACTAATTCTTTTAGTAATAATTCAATGTTTTTCATATAGTAATCGGGATGTGTGTTGTTTTCCAAATACGAACCCTCACATTTTACCATATTGAACAGTATTTACCATTGTTAAAGTTTACTTTCATTGTTACAGATAGCCGAGGCTTCCCGAGAAAGAGCGCAGATCTTAAATCCAATGGTAGAAGTTGCCGCTGACACGAGCAATGTTAAAGATAAAGTTGATGAATACTTCACCCAGTTTGATGTTGTGTGTTTGTGTCGTTGTGGTCGGGAGCAGCTCACCAGAATCAACAATATATGCCGCCAGAATAAATTTTATTTTTTGCTGGCGATGTGTTTGGATTCTTTGGTTACACATTCACAGATTTACAAGAACACCAGTATGTTGAGTAAGTACATTTGCAAATGTTTCTCTGATTACTATGTGGTAAAGTGAAAATAGTGTATCATTGAAAAACATTCAAGAGGTTCCCTTTGTACAAATGAGCGTTCCTGTTTTTTCAACTTTTAAAAAAAGTAAATTGTGTATAAAAGAATACAGGTCTCCCTCCACATTCGCGAGGGTTATGGGAACAGGAACCTTGCGAATGTTGAAAAATTGCGAATTTTTGGTGCACAAATATATTGTAGGGAAATATAATAATAGCATTTACTTAGCCTAACAATACTGCTTCTTTAACCTATTGAACCATGAACAATCATAAAACACATGAAAACATCATAAAATATTGTACTAGTGCCAGCCCTTTGGTAAAGAAGGTGAGAAAGACTACAGAATTCAAGAAAGAACTCGTAGCAGAGTACCAAAGTGGAGGAGGAAGAGAGAGGGGAGAATGTGCCTTCAGTGATTCAGTGGTTCTACTATATGTATGATACTAAAGCAGCATGAGTCGATAAAGGCTATAGCACTAGCCAGCGATAAAGTGTAGAATTAACAGTAGCAAGTAAGTTAAGCGATTAATTGATAGAATAAGGACAGCACGAACCTAACTCCTCCAATGTTGACCTGCCTCACATGGGCCAGTTGGCCTGTTGCAATGTTCCTTCTTTCTTATGTTCTTATGTTGTTGGAGTTATATAGGGCGACTGACAACACCGCCATCTCTACCGCCTCTGCTGTCACCTCTGCTGCTGCCACCTCCACCACCACTATGTACGGCTTATGCTCTCAGTGGCCCTTTTATACCCAACAGCAACAACACAGCAACACTCTTGACATACTTAATGACATATTTTATTCATTCTAGAGTATATGTCATGTTTCTATGTTATTAATATTGTTTATGTCATATTAGATGAATTTTGATAGATAAATAAGCCATAGAGTTGATATTAGTGTCATATAGTGTCATATTGTCATATCTCCAAACAAACTGCCACTGCCACAATTCCTATCATATGTAATGACATATTTTAAATATGATTGGGCGGCTGGGAATTCGCGAATGTTAGAAGCCTGTGAAAGTGAAACTCACAAATGTGGAAGGAGACCTGTTGTACAGTATAAAGAATAGTGGTTTCCCACATGTTCATACTGTGGCTTGGTGGTTGTAAAAGTATAACTAATTCTTTACATAAATAACCTGCACATAGAAGAGAGGAGCTTACGACAACATTTTGGTCCAACTTGGACCATTTACAAAGTCACACTAATGAAAAGGAGAGCAGGATGGGTATATATAGGTAGGAGGTGGTGGCGGTAGTAGTAGTAGTGGTAGTAGTGAAGGTGGAAGGAAGTAGTAGTAGGGAGGTAGTAAGAGTAGGAGGGGCCAGTCAAATACTAAGAAAGAGGAGCACTGTAAGGGAGCTAGGTGCCTACAGAGGGTAAGAGCAAGAACACCGAGGGGGGGGAATGTCCAAGTTGGACCGAAACGTCGTCGTAAGCTCCTCTCTTCTATGTGCTGGTTATTTGTGTATTGTTCCAGTCACGGTATTGTGCTTTTTTTGTTAACTAATTCTTGACTCTGTAAGTGTGGATATTTGTTTTTGTATGTTCTGTATGGCCAGGCTTAGAGAGTAGATAAACACTTGAAACTCTTCTACGGTATCCAGAATGTGAATGTGTGTAATAGTTTCACTTGTATTTTAGACCATGTTAGGCATGTCTTGAGTCATTAACCTGTGTAAATGCTGTTGAAAACTTTTATAAATATTTTTTCAGAGATGTGAGAGAAAAGAAGGAAGTGGAGCAGGAGGGCAAAAAACAGACCATAGAAGAGACTAAAATGGTTAAACGTACAGAATCATTTATCCCTCTTTGTCAAGCATTAGATGCAGATTGGACTTCAAATAAGTATGCTTCTCAGCTAAGAAAAATATCTCCAGCTTACTTCATAATGCATAGTAAATATATTTCTATGTACTGTACTGTATTGTATTAATTTGATTGCTGGAAGAGCTTGCAGATGAGACAGTTGAGCTGATAGCTTTTGTACATGTTCCATAACCTATGCTAATCCATTCCGTAATTATGTTCCTTAAGTATTTTTTACATTTATGCTTATTCTCTGGACTGATTTTTTTTTTTTGTTTATTAGTCCAATCTGCCTTTACATCTTCCCAACATTAGCATGCTTATTTTGCAACTCTTTCTGTTAACATGTTGAGCAACTACAGTGATATCATACAGTTCTGTCAGTTGTCACCTTTTACAGAAAAATGCTTCTCTTATCTTTGTTAGTCTTCATCAGGAGCATGTTACCTAATATCTGTATCTGGGGAAGGTCAAATTCCATACTTGCCATGAACAGCCCCTTACCCTTATTAATACTGTATTGCTCATTTTTATGTTTTAGCATTAGCATTTAATCCATACATCTTCCCTTCTTAAATTCACCATCATCAACAGTTCTGTTTTATCTTTCCCCAAATTCTTCGATAATATTGTGATTCCATTGTGCACCTGACCTGGTGTGTTCTACAGTTTCATCCCTTGTAATAGATGCTTTGAAGGACCTTTGTTCCAAGAAATTGGAGCCACCTCCCCCTTTCCTCAGATCATACCTGATTACCCCACTCCTCCTGATTTCCAGCCTTTATATGACCCTCATGGGTCATGAGTATAATAATAATCTATAGATTTTCCAGTAATTCTAACATTCTATTATTCTCTTTGCTGATAACTATTTTGGGAGGGAGAGGCAGGAGATTCATAAGGAGAATTACTGAGGTAAATGGAGGTGTTAGGAGTGTGTATAAAAGAAAAACATTCAAAATGAACAAAAAATAGAGCAAGGTGATGAGATTTAAAAGTTGTCTAAGCAATAAAGGAGTATGGAGGAAGTAAATTTATTTGGATTTTTGGGAGTTACTAGGTAGTAGGTTGGTAAACAGCAACCTCCCAGGGAGGTACTACCGTCCTGCTAAGTGAGTGTAAAACGAAAGCCTGTAATTGTTTTGCATGATGGTAGGATTGCTGGTATCGTTTGTCTGTCTCGTAAAAATGCAAGATTTCAGGTACGTCTTGCTACTTCTACTTACACTTAGGTCACATTACACATACATGTACAGGCATATATATATATACACACCCCTCTGGGTTTTCTTCTATTTTCTTCCTAGTTCTTGTTTATTTCCTCTTATCTCCATGGGGAAGTGGAACAGAATTCTTCCTCCGTAAGCCATGCGTGTTGTAAGAGGCGACTAAAATGCCGGGAGCAAGGGGCTAGTAACCCTTTCTCCTGTATAAATTACTAAATTTAAAAAGAGAAACTTTTGCTTTTCTTTTTTGGGCCACCCTGCCTTGGTGGATATGGCCGGTTTGTTAAAAAAAAAAAAAAATTTGGGAGTTATTTGAATTGTAATGTCAGCACGTTGTAGCACACCTCAGAAAAGACAGAGAAGGAATCAATGAAGGTGAATGTATTTTCTTCCTTAGACAACCCTTCCTAGGCAGGCCATGGCAATTGAGGTAAAACACTAAAAGGTGGTTGTTGAAAGATTTGGCTAATCAAAAGAAATAAGGAAAAGAAGCTGGGAAGTTAATGGAGAGAAGGAAGTTCATCAGTGGAGGAATAAAAGTGTTCTGTTAAAATATAGTGGTGCAGCTCTCTGTGTATACATGTGTGAGGCATATTACCTGGATGTTACAGTGAAGAGGAAACCTAAGGTAGTAGAGATCCATGTTCGATATTATATGGTGTGAATATTATGTATAGAATAATTGAAGAAATTAGAAGACAGTGTGGTGGTATGAAAGGTGTTATGTAGTGGCAGAAGAGTGGATGAGATGGTCAGGTTATTTATAAAGGATGAAGAATTATAGGCTGACCAAGAGGGTGTATATTGTATAAATATGGGGAGGACATCCAAGGAAAGGTTGAAGATAGGTTGTAATTTACATTTCTGAAAAGTGGTTTTTCATCAACCAGCAGGCATGTGTGTGTATGTTAGATTGGAGTGAGTAGAGACCAAGTTGGTTTGGAATGTGATAGTTCTGTTGGAGTGTGAGTAAAATAACATTTATGAAGGAAATTGTGGAAACTACTGTTGCTGCTTCCATTACTATTTCCTCCCTTCACCCCTACTTCCATTACTAATGCCTCCTTTAACGGTTCACTCCTCTTTCTATCTCTTGTGCCACAAAAACTACTCTCCCTATTTTCTGCTACCACTATTACTTCCACTACCAGCCTTACCACTAGCACTATTACTTTTTCTTTCTATCTCTTGGTCCTGTTCCTTTCCTCCTCGCCTATATATACTGGCTTCCTCACTCTTTTGTGTTAGTGTGATCTTGTAAATGGTCCAAGTCAGACCGAAACATTGCCGTAAGCTTCTATATCCTATGTGCAGTTTATTTGTGTAATGCTTCTAGACATTTCATTTTCCTTTTCAGTAGAAAAAGTCCTGTCAAACATACTTGTGAAAGTTTTATTTTTTCTTCACACAGTTTTATAGTAGGGTAGAGATTAGTGCTGCATTATCCGAGTACTGAGCAGGGGCCCTTTGTTTTCTCCTCAGTCCACATGTTGAATAAGTTTTCTGTCTTATTTAGTTGCATTGACCTCTTTGTCACATACTGCACTAGCTATTGCACAAGCTTTTATTTCTTTTTCATCTTTTCTGATTCTATGAATGAATAATTTACTCAGACCAGAAGTGAGTGCCATCTCCATGACATGTGAACCTCATGCAAGCATATCTAAAACCTCTAATTTTTTTTAGATACTGTCTGTTACCTTGGCATCTCCAGCATCACTAGTATTCCTATTGGGTACCATGTTAATATCCAAAGATGAGATGGGGTGATAAAAAGCTCTTAAAAGGTGTTAACACAGAACAGAAGCCTTTAACACATTTGGTGTTTCCTTACAGTAATTGTTAGCA
Organism: Cherax quadricarinatus; assembly: GCF_026875155.1. Lineage (NCBI taxonomy): Eukaryota > Metazoa > Arthropoda > Malacostraca > Decapoda > Parastacidae > Cherax > Cherax quadricarinatus. The sequence continues at coordinate 20,737,826 of NC_069488.1, read as the reverse complement.
GTGGTAGGAGTGTGTATGGAGGAAGGTGTGGTGCTTCCTCAAAAACCAATACAATTATTATACTGTGCTTACCTATTAGACCCAATGGGGCAGAGGGAAAAATATCCACTGAACATAAAACCATGTCATTATGTCCAGGTGGATCCTTTCCTACTTTATGGCATGCAGTATCGATCATTTTCACATGCTTTATTGTTTTCACAATAATTTTTCAGTTGTATTAAGACAATACACAAATAACCTGCATATAGGAGAGATGAGCTTATGACGATGTTTTGGTGCGATTTGGACCATTTGCAAGTTACACTTTGTAAATAGTAGTCCAAATCGGACTGAAATGTTGTTTGTCATAAGCTCCTCTCTCCTATGTGCAGGTTATTTGTGTATTGTTCCAATCACGGTATTGTGCCTTTTTTGTTCTTTCTGTATTAAGATAATCTCGTGCAGTCTAATTGTTTTTTAATTGATGATCTATTGTACTGTATATTGAAATAGACCTGTGTATGATCAACAATTAATTGAGTGTAGGTTATAAGCAGAAGCTGAAGGGATTTGTAGGTAGAGAGAACAGAGCTCAACATACTGGTGATTTGTTTTGAGGGTTCTACCCTCTTGGTCCTGTCTCAGCCCAGTCTTCCTTGTTAACAACCTAGTCAACTAGGGTGTCTGTAATAATGCCTTTCAGAAACACAAAAAACCTTTGTTAACCACTTGGTTAACTAGGGTGTGATAATGCCTTGCAGAAACAGCTACTACAACCCAGTAGATCAGGTATTTGTAGGAAATAGTGGTCTAGTTTCCTCTTGAAATTTTCTACCTTCATTCAGTCAAGATTTCTGATGTTTACTGGTAATGGGAGTCTTGTGCCATGGAAGTTTGCAGTGTTCTCTAATTGTAATGATTCTTGAATATCAAAATATTTTATGAAAAAGGCTTATGGACTATTCTGTAAGTATATAGTGGTATCTAATATGATGGTGAAAAGTGTGTAATACCCTTCCTTGTTTTGTATAGACTTGTATCTAGAGTACCAGATTGTCACTAATACCATTAATTAAGGAGAGGTGTTATGTTAGAGGCTCATGCATGTATCTACTAGGTTGGTAGACAGCATCCACCCAGGGAGGTACTACCGTCCTGGTAAGTGAGTGTAAAACGGGAGCCTGTAATTGTTTTACATGATGGTAGGATTGCTTGTGTCTTTTTTCTGTCTCATAAACAGGCAAGATTTCAGGCATGTCTTGCTGCTTTTACTTACTCTTAGGTCACACTGCACATGCATGTACAAGCATATATATATATACATGCCTCTGGGTTTTCTTCTAGTTCTTGTTTATTTCCTCTTATCTCCATGAGGAAGTGGAACAGAATTCTTCCTCCATAAGAGGCGACTAACATGCCGGGAGTAAGGGACTAGTAACCCCTTCTCCTGTATTCATTACTAAAGCTAAAAAGAGAAAAAAATAGTTTTTCTCTTTGGGCCACCCTGCCTCGGTGGGATACATCCAGTTTGTTGAAAGAAGAAGATAACTCGTGAATATATTTTTAATGTTATTTCTTAATTTTTCTTGTAGTTCTGATGGAATTTGCTAGCTTACATGGCAGAATTCCTGATCCAGCTCGTAGGAATGAGGATGAAGTTGAACTGCTGACCATTAAGAATGCATTATTGGAGAAGATGGCTGTGCCTCAGGAGAAAGTTGACAATCAATTTGCTGGGTAAGATTTAACAGTTTCACAAATATATTTTAGGATTATTTACACATGCACACATGTGCGCATTCACTTTTTTTTTGGAGGTTAAATAGTGTTCTTTATATGTTTAATTTGGAAAAATGCACTGTGAATTGCATAGGCCATAATATGGTATTAATGTTGGTAGAATTACCTACAATATGTTGGGTAAAAGGACACAAATGCAACTAATGTGACATTTTATTGTGGCAATGTTACACTCTTCAGGAGCTTTATCAGGGCGTTACAAACATTACATGGACACAGAGGGTATATATAGGATTAGAGCGAGGTATAATACTAGTGGTAGTAGTAGTAGTAATATTAGTTGTAGTAGTACAGTGGACCCTCAGTTAACAATGCTATCGGTTAGCGATAAAATCGGATACCGATACGTTTTTGTGTCAGAGTATTTGCTCGGCTAACGATAAAAAACTCAGTTAAGGACATTTGTCCAGAATGTGTCCGTGTGGCCTGAGCCTCCCGGCCACTCCAGTGTGGCTAGTGTGCCATTGTTTACAAGCCATTGTGGACAATTCCACGCGTACATGCGATACATTTTTGTATTATTCCATTGTTTTTAGTGCTTGTAACTGCTAAATCAGCCACCATGGGCCCAAAGAAAGCTTCTAGTGCCAGCCAGCCCTTTGGTAAAGGGCTGAGAGAGAGTGGAGAATGTGCCTTTTACAGTGATTCTGCAACATGTACGATACTAAAGCAGCAGGAGTCTTTAAAGGCTATAGCTGCAGCCAACGATGAAGTGTAGCATTAACAGTAGCAAGTAAGTTAAGCGATTAATCAATAGAAAAAGGACAGCACGAACCTAACTCCTCCAATGTTGTTGGAGTTATGTAGGGTGACTGACATCATCGCCGTCTCTAGTCTGTACCACCTCTGCTGCCTTCAGCACCACTATGTATGGCATATGCTCTCAGTGGCCCTTATACACACAACAACAACAACACAACAACACTCGTGACATAATGACGTATTTTATTCATTCTAGAGTATTTGCCATGCTTCTCTGTTGTTAATATTGTTTACTATGTCATATTAGATGAATTATGCTAGATAAATAAGCCATAGAGCTGATATTAGTGTCATATTGAAGGACTATCTTGTGTCTCCCAAAACAATTCCTAACATTCTCCAGAAACAGACCTCTGGAAAACTTTTTTGAGCAACAGGGGTCCAGTGGCTCTCAAGCTTGTCGTAGTGGCATTAAAAAATAAAGGAGGGAAGTAACCCAGGATAAAGACTTGGTACCTGAAGTCTTTATGGAGTGGGATTTCCCTTCCAAACAATTGTAAACTCCTCCATCCTCTCCCCTCCTCCTGTCTTCCATACATCACCATGTCTTCAATACAGGTAAGTGTGATGTTGTTATTGTTTTATTCTTCATGTGTAGGGAAGAAGAGCAGGATGTGAGTGTGGGAGAGGTGCGTGAGGCATTACGTAGAATGAAAGGGGGTAAAGCAGCTGGAACTGACAGGATCATGACAGAAATGTTAAAAGCAGGGGGACACATAGTGTTGGAGTGGTTGGTATTTTTGTTTAATAAATGTATGAAAGAAGGGAAGGTACCTAGTGATTGGCAGAGTGTGTGTATAGTCCCTCTATATAAAGGAAACGGGGACAAAAGAGATTGTAAAAATTATAGAGGAATAAGTTTACTGAGTATACCAGGAAAAGTGTATGCTAGCTGGTCTATTGAAAGAATTAGAGGTAAGACAAAATGTAGAATTGCGGATGAGCAAGGAGGTTTTAGAGTGGGTAGGGGATGTGTAGATCAAGTGTTTACATTGAAGCATATATGTGAGCAGTATTTAGATAAAGATAGGGAAGTTTTTATTGCATTTATGGATTTAGAAAAGGCATATGATAGAGTGGATAGGGGAGCAATGTGGCAGATGTTGCAAGGGTATGGAATAGGTGGTAAGTTAATAAATGCTGTAGAGTTTTTATGAGGATAGTGAGGCTCAGGTTAGGGTGTGTAGAAGAGAGGGAGACTACTTCCCGGTAAAAGTAGGTCTTACGGATGTGTAATGTCACCATTGTTGTTTAATATATTTACAGATGGGGTTGTAAAAGAAGTAAATGCTAGGGTGTTCGGGAGAGGGTTGGGATTAAATTATGGGGAATTAAATACAAAATGGGAAATGACACAGTTACTTTTTGCTGATGATACTGTGCTTATGAGAGATTCTAAAGAAAAATTACAAAGGTTAGTGGATGAATTTGGGAATGTGTGTAAAGGTAGAAAGTTGAAAGTGAACATTGAAAAAAGTAAGGTGATGAGAGTATCAAATTATTTAGATAAAGAAAAATTGGATATCAAATTGGGGAGGAGTATGGAAGAAGTGAATGTTTTCAGATATTTGGGAGTTGACGTGTCAGCGGATGAATTTATGAAGGATGAGGTTAATCATAGAATTGATGAAGGAAAAAAGGTGAGTGATGCATTGAGGTATATGTGGAGGCAAAAAATGTTATCTATGGAAGCAAAGAAGGGAATGTATGAAAGTGTAGTAGTACCAACACTTTTACATGGGTGTGAAGCTTGGGTTGTAAATGCTGCAGCAAGGAGGCGGTTGGAGGCAGTGGAGATGTCCTGTCTAAGGGCAATGTGTGGTGTAAATATTATGCAGAAAATTCGGAGTGTGGAAATTAGGAGAAGGTGTGGAGTTAATAAAAGTATTAGTCAGAGGGCTGAAGAGGGTTTGTTGAGGTGGTTTGGTCAGTTAGAGAGAATGGATCAAAGTAGAATGACATGGAAAGCATATAAATCTATAGGGGAAGGAAGGAGGGGTAGGGGTCGTCCTCAAAAAGGTTGGAGGGAGGGGGTAAAGGAGGTGTTGTGGGCGAGGGGTTTGGACTTCCAACAAGCGTGCGTGAGCGTGTTAGATTGGAGTGAATGGAGACAAATGGTATTTGGGACCTGACGATCTGTTGGGGTGTGAGCAGGGTAATATTTAGTGAAGGGATTCAGGGAAACCAGTTATTTTATATAACCGGACTTGAGTCCTGGAAATGGGAAGTACAATGCCTGCACTCTAAAGGAGGGGTTTGAGATATTGGCAGTTTGGAGAGATATATTGTGTATTTTTATATGTATATATACTTCTAAACTGTTGTATTCTGGGCGCCTCTGCAAAAACAGTGATTGTGTGTGAGTGAGGTGGAAGTGTTGAATGATGATGAAAGTATTTTCTTTTTGGGGATTTTCTTTCTCTTTGGGTCACCCTGCCTCGGTGGGAGAGGGCCGACTTGTTGAAAAAAAAAAATGTACATTTCATGTAAAAAAATTATTTTGTTTAATATTTTTGGATGTCTCAAACAGATTAATTGGATTTCCATTATTTCTTATGGGGAAAATTAATTTGGATAACGATAAGGGAGGAGGAAGTTCGGGCGAGATATAAGCAACTATTGGCAGAAAGGTGGGCTAGTGCAAAGATGAGTAGTGGGGGGGTTGAAGAGGGTTGGAATAGTTTTAAAAATGCAGTATTAGAATGTGGGGCAGAAGTTTGTGGTTATAGGAGGGTGGGGGCAGGAGGAAAGAGGAGTGATTGGTGGAATGATGAAGTAAAGGGTGTGATAAAAGAGAAAAAGGTAGCTTACGAGAGGTTTTTACAAAGCAGAAGTGTTATAAGAAGAGCAGAGTTTATGGAGAGTAAAAGAAAGGTGAAGAGAGTGGTGAGAGAGTGCAAAAGGAGAGCAGATGAAAGAGTGGGAGAGGCACTGTCAAGAAATTTTAATGAAAATAAAAAAAAATTTTGGAGTGAGTTAAACAAGTTAAGAAAGCCTAGGGAAAGTATGGATTTGTCAGTTAAAAACAGAGTAGGGGAGTTAGTAGATGGGGAGAGGGAGGTATTAGGTAGATGGCGAGAATATTTTGAGGAACTTTTAAATGTTGAGGAAGAAAGGGAGGCGGTAATTTCATGCACTGGCCAGGGAGGTATACCATCTTTTAGGAGTGAAGAAGAGCAGAATGTAAGTGTGGTGGAGGTACGTGAGGCATTACGTAGAATGAAAGGGGTAAAGCAGCTGGAACTGATGGGATCATGACAGAAATGTTAAAAGCAGGGGGAGATATAGTGTTGGAGTGGTTGGTACTTTTGTTTAATAAATGTATGAAAGAGGGGAAGGTACCTAGGGATTGGCGGAGAGCATGTATAGTCCCTTTATATAAAGGGAAAGGGGACAAAAGAGACTGTAAAAATTATAGAGGAATAAGTTTACTGAGTATACCAGGAAAAGTATACGGTGGGGTTATAATTGAAAGAATTAGAGGTAAGACAGAATGTAGGATTGCGGATGAGCAGGGAGGCTTCAGAGTGGGTAGGGGATGTGTAGATCAAGTGTTTACATTGAAGCATATATGTGAACAGTATTTAGATAAAGGTAGGGAAGTTTTTATTGCATTTATGGATTTAGAAAAGGCATATGATAGAGTGGATAGAGGAGCAATGTGGCAGATGTTGCAAGTATATGGAATAGGTGGTAAGTTACTAAATGCTGTAAAGAGCTTTTATGAGGATAGTGAGGCTCAGGTTAGGGTATGTAGAAGAGAGGGAGAATACTTCCCGGTAAAAGTAGGTCTTAGACAGGGATGTGTAATGTCAACATGGTTGTTTAATATATTTATAGATGGGGTTGTAAAAGAAGTAAATGCTAGGGTGTTTGGGAGTGGGGTGGGATTAAATTATGGGGAATCAAATTCAGAATGGGAACTGACACAGTTACTTTTTGCTGATGATACTGTGCTTATGGGAGATTCTAAAGAAAAATTGCAAAGGTTAGTGGATGAGTTTGAGAATGTGTATAAAGGTAGAAAGTTGAAAGTGAACATAGAAAAGAGTAAGGTGATGAGGGTATCAAATGATTTAGATAAAGAAAAATTGGATATCAAATTGGGGAGGAGGAGTATGGAAGAAGTGAATGTTTTCAGATACTTGGGAGTTGACGTGTCGGCGGATGGGTTTATGAAGGATGAGGTTAATCATAGAATTGATGAGGGGAAAAAGGTGAGTGGTGCGTTGAGGTATATGTGGAGTCAAAAAACGTTATCTATGGAGGCAAAGAAAGGAATGTATGAAAGTATAGTAGTACCAACACTCTTATATGGATGTGAAGCTTGGGTGGTAAATGCAGCAGCGAGGAGACGGTTGGAGGCAGTGGAGATGTCCTGTCTAAGGGCAATGTGTGGTGTAAATATTATGCAGAAAATTCGGAGTGTGGAAATTAGGAGAAGGTGTGGAGTTAATAAAAGCATTAGTCAGAGGGCAGAAGAGGGGTTGTTGAGGTGGTTTGGTCATTTAGAGAGAATGGAAGCATATAAATCTATAGGGGAAGGAAGGAGGGGTAGGGGTCGTCCTCGAAAGGGTTGGAAAGAGGGGGTAAAGGAGGTTTTGTGGGCAAGGGGCTTGGACTTCCAGCAAGCGTGCATGAGCGTGTTAGATAGGAGTGAATGGAGACGAATGATACTTGGGACCTGACGATCTGTTGGAGTGTGAGCAGGGTAATATTTAGTGAAGGGATTCAGGGAAACCGGTTATTTTCACATAGTCGGACTTGAGTCCTGGAAATGGGATGTACAATGCTTGCACTTTAAAGGAGGGGTTTGGGATATTGGCAGTTTGGAGGGATATGTTGTGTATCTTTATACGTATATGCTTCTAAACTGTTGTATTCTGAGCACCTCTGCAAAAGCAGTGATAATGTGTGAGTGTGGTGAAAGTGTTGAATGATGATGAAAGTATTTTCTTTTTGGGGATTTTTCTTTCTTTTTTGGGTCACCCTGCCTCGGTGGGAGATGGCCAACTTGTTGAAAAAAAAAAAAAACGATAAAATTGGTTAAGGACAAGCTCTCTGGAACGGGTTAATATCGTTAACTGAGGGTCCACTGTAGTAGTAATACAGTGTGGTAGAACAGTCAACATGCACATGAGTAAAAGGTTATAACAGCAATTACTTGGGTAGCATAAAAATAGGTTAGATACATATATCTGTTAGTGATTGGATTTGAGAATACCACTTTCAGTGTTCCTCCTCTTATGTTCTTGTGTAGTACACCTACCATCCGACTTACGATCTGCTTGACTTACGACCACTCGACTTACGACCATTTTGACTTACGACCGGTTTCTCGGAACCGAACTCGGTCGTAAGTCGGATGGTAGGTGTATTAGCAGCATTGACTTATGTAATGGCAGGGTTTATTGTTTTGAGGAAGATTTTTGCTAATACTTCAGAGATGATGAAGCTACCTTTATTTTGCTTGATTGTGTTAGAAACAGTGCTTAATGATGATTCGAGGTATATACGTCTGCGGAAATTAGGTGCTCTGATCACTAGTTGGGCGTTGTTGAATTTCATGAGGTGATTGGTAGAATTCTGGTGTTGCACGCAGGCATTGTTCAAGCTATCACTCCTACATGCGTTAATGTGTTCATTGAGACATGTTTTGAGGTTCCTTGTTGTTTCACCTACGTATATTCTGTTGCAGCCTCCACAAGGTATAGTGGTGGTTCGATTTTGTCCTGGTTAGATCCCTTATGGAAGTGCTGGATGCCATGGCGACTAGTGTTAGTTTGTGTGAGTACCTTAGAAACCTTCAATGCAACCTGGGTGGTGGGAAGGATTATAACTTTGTGAGGAGTGGTGTTGGTGCATGAAGAATTGATGCTCTGAAGAGCTCTTTTCTTGCAGTTTTTGATGAAAATGGAAGAAAAATGTAGATCAGTGAAGGTTTGGTGTATGTAAGTACATTCCTTGTCAAGAAACTCAGGACTACAAATTCAGTATGCTCTTGGGAAAAATCTGATGATGATGCCTCATTTTTGTAGGTTTACAATAACCTTGGAATCTTAGATTATCTACTTTGTGAATGAGGATGTCTAGAAAATGTAGCTTATCATTGGACTCTTCTTCAAGTGTAAAGTGGATAGCCGGTTAAACTGCGTTGAGCCTTGCCTGAAGATTCCGCACATCAAAACGTTTGGAAGTTATTATGAGGACATTGTCCACATAATGTAACCAAGTGATGCTGGTGGGGATGATGATGGTGAAGTGTTCAGCTTCCAGGTGCTCCATGTACAAGTTGACTAAGACAGTGCTGATGGAGGACCCCATTCCCATACCATAGGTTTGTTTGTAGAACCTGTTATTGAAAGAAAAGCGACTGAAATTAATGCAGAGTTCAGTCAAGTCGACAAAACCTCCAGGAGGTAGAGGAGGATTCGGGTCCTGATTGATTTTGTCTTAGAAAGTCAATGGCTTGTGTGGTAGGTACTTTAGTGAAGACAGAGGTTATGTCCAGACCACTTAGTTTCTTGTTTTAGATGGAGAGGTTTCTGATGCGGTTGAGAAGGTCGCCTGAATGCTTAAGATGAGCAGGACTGATGGTCCCCAGAAGGCAGGAAAGATGCTTGGCAAGAACTCCGGCTGCCTATACCCAATGCACCACACAAACTAGCCGGAGTTTTTGCCAAACATCTTTCTTGCCTTCTGGGGATCATCAGCCCTGCTAATTTTAAGCACTGGTGATTTTGCCCACTTTGAGCCCTATTTTGGGCCAATTCCAGTGTTCCAGCTGACCAAAGTCATAGTTGTTTATCTAGAACTCCTTTTATTCTTTCAATAGAGTGCAAGAAAATCCCTATTTACCTATTTCAACTACCCAATAAAGTGATCAGAAATTTCACACAAAATTCAAGAAAGGCCAATTTCAAAATAAGAGTCCGGAATAAGTAATGTAGACATTCTAGGTACTAAAATAACATTTTCTCTTTTCATTAGTTACCTTTCCAGGCCCCTCTTATATTACGTCTGCTTTTTATTTTGAATTTTTATTCACACAAAAAATAGAAGATTTACTGTTATTCAGACTACGGCATAATGGTAATAATTGTATAAATAATGTCAGTGCATTTGTGAGTGCATATTAGACCAGCCCGTTGACGCGTATTGGATGCTTGATGCGTTTTGTTTACTCTTGAACATTAAGATTAAGATGTTTATTTTGACATGATACATGGTTGTACAGAGGAATATGATGTTGGGTGTACATGCCAAAAGCCCCTTTGTATGCAGAGCATTTCGGGCAAACTTAAAGATTAACTTAAGATTTGGAAGGCAATAATAGTTCATATGGTTATTAGACGAGTTACAGTGAGTACAAGAGAATTGAATATTCTGTCAGGTAATGCTACGTGACTTTGATAAGTCTAGTAGAGAATTATTACACTATTGAATTAGTTTATAAAGATTACAGTATTACAGTGGAACAATTTAAAACAATTTCCCATATGATGTATTACGGTTTAGTACTACATATTTAAAACAATGAAATTTGGTATTACAGTGGAACAATTTAAAAACAATTTACATTATGATGTATTACAATTTAGTACTATTTAAAACAATGAAATTTAGACGTCCTAATTTTGTAGTAGTGAGTAAGTGGTTGAACATTGGCAAAAAATGAACATTCCCGCTACTTTGAACTCAATTTCATGGTACTTTTAGTCTAAACCATTCATAATCATCTCCATTTCTGTAATATATTTTCCATTCTATCAAATGAGACCAAGAAACTCTCAATACAACCATAAAAACTATACGAAAATACACCGCAAACACCAAAAACATGGTCCCAGTTTTTTTTCTCATTATGCACTGAGCGCTGCAGGATTTTTTTTTATACTGCGCACACTGACCACGCAGACCCATTCTCTCATCTGCAATATTGGAAGCCACTAGAATTCTGGCATAGTATTATTGGACCGACCCTGGCATCATAGCCGTAATATTACGGGACTTACCCATAGTCTCTTAAGGTTTAGGGACTGATCACGTTGTCTTTACCTCTCAGTTGCTTCTGCTGTCACTAATGTTTAGTTACCTCTGTATTCGTTTGAATAAGCATGCTGCGTAGGCGACACATTTTGAGAGTAAAATTTCCCAACTGTTGCACATGTCTTTCTCATTTGCAACACAGCTGGGCCTCTTGCCAGGAAGCTTCTAGAATGGTTTCCTACAGAGCAACAGTTCATAGGTACACGAGAATGGAGGAGCGCTACAGTAGGTTTCCTTTTTCAACCTCTTTTTAAAGCCACTCAAAAATTTAGCTGCACATACTTAACTTAACTTTTAACCTCACTAATTTCCCCTGTATATATAGGGTTAGGTATTTGTGACTTGATAAAGCCTGCTGTGTGGGCAGACATACGGTATTTGTCTCTCACCTCAGTCATAGCTTGCAACCTTACATGAATGACCAGGATTTTTCACCCTGGCAGAAAAGCGGGGTATTGTTGACTTTTTACTTATTGGATGCTTGGGCTTTTCTCAGAGTCTTGTATCTTGACAGTATAATTGGTAATTCTCTGGTTCATAAAAGATTGCCTAGTTTTTTTTTTTTTTTTTTTTTTTTTCTCTCTCTCAAGTCAGCCGTCTCCCACCGAGGCAGGGTGACCCAAAGAGAAAGAAAATCCCCAAAAAAGAATATACTTTCATCATCATTAAACACTTTTACCTCACTCACACATAATCACTGTTTTTGCAGAGGTGCCCAGAATACAACGGTTTAGAAGTATATACAGTGGACCCCCGCATAACGATATTATTTCAATCCAGAAGTCTGTTTGGGTGCCGTTATAGACCGAATTTGTTCCCATAAGAAATAGTGAATTAGATTAGTCCATTTCAGACCCCTAAAAATACACCTACAAAAGCACTTACAGAAATAAACTTACATAGTTGAGGTAAAGATATGGCAGGGAGATCCATACTTGTATATTTAGAGTATGCTTTATTACATAGGTTGTTTTTTTAGTAGTTCATCAAATGACTCCCAGAGATGTATTTCTCATTCTCCAAATTGTAGTGTTATTTGTGTTTGAACAGTTTTTATTTTTGATTGAGAGTTTTACCTTGGGTGTTCAAATGTGTGTTCAAGTTCAGATTTTTATTGTCAAAAGCACTGAGTAATCTCTTATCTGAAAGTGGTTTTCAAATCTCAGATTTCCCTCATGCCTTCCCTCCCCTATCATCGTCTTAAGATAACCTTGAAAGAGTTTCTCTATTGATAATAATCAAATTTTTTTTCCCTAGGTTGGTGTTTGGTCAAGTGAGTCCTGTGTGTGCAATTGTTGGGGGCGTTCTTGCACAAGAGATCATCAAGGCTGTATCCCAGAAGGATCCACCTCTTAACAATTTTTTTTTCTTTACTACACTAGATGGTGCTGGTGTTGTGGAGTGCATTGGATATTGAAAATATATAGAAATATAGAAAGTTGACTATCTAAAGAGTGTGTCAAGAAGTGAATTTACTGGATTAATTTTTCTTGTAAACTTTATACTTTTATGAGAAAACAGAAAATCATCATTATAAAGAAAATGATAAAACTAAAAAAATTGTCATTATAAAGGTAAACAAAGTTTTTATTTCACAAATGTCGAGAGGATATTTAATGTTAAGGTTTTTATTGTATTACAAGTTAGAAGTCATCCTACCTTGGTGGGAGATGGCTTGATGTATAAGAAAAGATTTAGTTCTTTAGCTGTCTGTAATAGTTCTATACAAATTTTAAACCTCATGAGCACAAGGTTTAGATTGTATTTGTTGGTAATAAAATTTTGATTTAAATTCATGTTTATATCCTCTACAAGTTTCTTAATACAGTTGACCATTGGATAACACAGTAGTTATGTTCCTGAAAACATGCATAATCAAAAATGTTTGTAAACTGAGCTGAAGAACACATGGGAAATAGGGTTTCATTAATTAGACCCCCAAAAAAGACAAAAATTTTTGTATAGGTCACGAGATTGGAAAAAATATGGTAATGTAATTGTAAGGGAGCAAGGGGCTAGTAACCCCTTCTCCTGTACAAATTACTAAATTTAAAAAGAAAAATTTTCGTTTTTCTTTTTGGGCCACCCTGCCTTGGTGGGATATGGCCGGTTTGTTGAAAAAAAAAATGTAAGTCAATGTGGTGATGTGCATCAAAGATCCTGTATCTGCATCTCTTCTAGTGGACGGAAATGCCTTATTGTTTGGTTGTTCCACTCATTGCAACTGTATGTGGGGTAAAAGGTTGGGGTGTACAGGGGGGGTTAGACGAGATGGTTGGGGTGAGGGTGGTTCAGTACCGGGGTGGGGGGAAGGTTGGAGGCTAGTGCTGACAGGTGGAGGCTGGAAGCAATAGGGTGGTGTGGATGATAGGCGAGTGTGCAGCTATTGGTGTGGGCAGTAATGAGAGTTGTGGGTGGCTGTGTGATTTAGGTGTGTAGGAGTGGATATGTGTAGTTCAAGCTGTGAGGAAGTAGTGTGAGTAAAAGGTGTGGTTGCTGGTGGCCCAGTGTGTGAGATGATTTGGATGATGGATGACTAGGTGAATGAGTGCGTAGCTGGTGGTGTAGACGGGTAATGAGGGTGATAGGTGACTCAAGTGATTAGGAATGTGGATGGCATGCTAAGATGAAAAGTCAAGTAAGGTGTAAATGTCAGGTCAGGAAAAAATTGTGTGGGTGAAGGCATGGGGCTGGGCAAGGTGTGGTCTTTAAGTAGTGGGAAATTATGACTGGGGGGAATGGTGTAGGTGTACACATGTAGTCATTTGAGGGGGTGGGGGGAATTGTATGGGTGGGTTGTGAGGGTGGAGGCTGTTGGTTAAGATGGTTTGAGTGGAAGCATATGGCCATGGAGTTGTGTGGGTGGGAGTATAGTCATTCTTTTCAGGTGGTCATAACCTGGGTTTCTCATTCTGCAAATTGATGCCTCATTAAGACCATAGGTTTGTGCTGTCTCTGTCACACATGCACCACTGAAGCTTATCAGATGTCTCTGTTTTCTTTTCTTTGAAATGCCAAAACTTACACTTATGCTTCTTTGCAGGTCCAGAATCCTTAATGTTATCAAATAAGGATTCCTGACATATAGATTAAGGAATTAATCAGTTGAAAAATAAAAGTTGAAGAAATCTTTTCTTTCTGCCTCACGAAAGTATTAAAAGAAATTTTTTTTCACATGAAATATACAGTTTCTTACACAGAAAACAATGATACATGAAGAATAAGTAGTACATGAAGAATAAATACATGAAGAATAAATGACACCTTTATTGAAGATTTATCAATGAGTGATGAGGTGGGAGGAGGGGAGATGATGGAGGTGTATTAGTGTTTGGAAGGGTAATTCCCTTCCTTAAGGACTTTAGGTAGCAATTCCTTTTCTGGGGTTACTTCCCTTCTTTTTTTAATGCCACTGAGAAAACTCAACAGTCACTGGACCTCTGTCGCATCAAAAATCTGTCCATAGAGCTCTGTTTCTGGCGTTCATTTAAGATGTTCCTAAAATGGGCCACAACACTTCATTGAAAAAATCACCAGCATGGCTTGCAATAGCTGTGTCTGGGTGATGTTCATCCATAAAGGCTTGCACCTTTGTCCACATTGTACAAATGTCCTTAATCGTTGAAGAAGGCAACTTCCTCCATCTCTCTCTCCCCACCTCAAGCAATTTCCTCAGTTGTGGTCTGGTCTCTTGCTGTTGCTGATGCTCTTGCAGCACATCAGTGGTTAGTTTTTCATCGCCGTCCTCCAACTCTTCCACATCCTCCCCACTAACCTCCAACCCCATGGACTTCCCCAATGACACAATAGATTCCACAACTGGTATAGGCTCCTCAGGGTTAGCCCCAAACCCTTCAAAATCCCTCTCTTGTACACATTGTGGCCACAATTTCCTCCAAGCAGAGTTCAAAGTCCTGTAAGTCACTCCCTCCCAAGCCTTACCTATAAGGTTTATGCAACTGAGGATACTAAAGTGATCTTTCCAAAACTCTCTTAGGGTCAGTTCAGTGTCTGAGGTCACTACAAAGCACTTTTGAAACACTGCTTTGGTATACAGTTTTTTGAAATTTGAAATGACCTGCTGGTCCATGGGCTGGAGGAGAGGAGTGGTGTTAGGAGGCAGAAATTTCAGTTTTATGAAACTCAGTTCCCTCACAATTGCTCTTGCAAGTCTGGAGGATGAGCAGGAGCACTGTCTAATACCAGGAGGCACTTGAGGTCCAATTTAATTTCCAGGAGGTATTTTTTCACAGTGGGGCCAAACACATGATAGAACCAATCATGGAAAATGTCCCTAGTGACCCATTCTTTACTGTTTGCCTTCCACATCACACAAATTAGCCTTAATAACACTGTTGTTCTTGAACACTGGGAGTTTCAGAGTGATACATGAGTAAAGGCTTCACTTTGCAATCCCCACTAGCATTACTACAAAACATTAGAGTTAGCATGTCTTTCATAGGCATGTGTCCTGGCAGTACTTTTTCCTCCTGTGTAATGTAGGTCCTGTTTGGCACTTTCTTCCCAAGAAGGCCTGTTTTGTCACAATTAAACACTTGTTGGGGTTTTAATTTTTCAGTGTCTATGTACTCCTTGAATTCCTGCACATATTTTTCAGCTGATTTTTGGTCACAACTGGCAGCCTCACATGCCTTATCACACTGTATGCCACTATGATTCTTAAATCTCTCAAACCAACCTTTGCTGACCTTAAAACCACTAACATCAACACTAGTTCCAGGCATTTTCTTAATGAGATCTGCATGCAACTGCCTTGCCTTTTCACATATGATTGACTGTGAAACACTATTTCCTGATAATTGTTTGTCGTTGATCCACACCAATAACAGTCTCTCCACATCTTCGAGTATTTGTGATCTCTGTTTTGTAAGTATACACTTGCACCTTTTGCAACAACAGCTTACTTGATTGCCTTTCTGTTGGCCAAGATAGTAGCAATTGTTGATTGGGGTTTGTTATACAACCCGGCCAGCTTGGAGGTACGCACTCCACTTTCATACTTGCGATTATCTCTTTCTTCAATTCGATAGTATTTCTCACCCTTTATACCACAGAGTTGGCACTAGAAGCTTTCTTTGGGCCCATGGTCATTTATTTAGCAGCTACAAGCACTAAAAACAATGGAATAATACAAAATGTATTGTATGTATGTGTGGAACCATCCAGACTGGCTCGTAAACAATGGCACACTAGCTGAAGGCAGGGCAGCTGAGGCACTCTCAGGCCAGATGGACAGGTGGACGCATTCAGGATGATTGTCCTTAACCGGGTTTTTCATCATTGGCCAACCCAATATTTTTATGCTAAAACGCATCGCTATCCGATGTCATCGTTACCCGAGGGTCCACTGTATATATATAATTAGGTAACAAAAGATTGGATATCAGGTTAGAGGGAGAGAATATGGAGGAGGTGAATGTATTCAGATATTTAGGAGTGGATGTGTCAGCAGTTGGGTCTATGAGAGATGAGGTGAATCATAGAATTGATGAGGGGAAAGAGGTGAATGGTGCACTGAGGAGTCTGTGGAGACATTATCCATGGAAGCAAAGACGGTAACATATAAGAGTATAGTTATACCAATGCTCTTATGTGGGTGTGAAGCATGGGTGGTGAATGTTGCAACACGGAGGAAGCTGGAGGCAGTGGAGATGTCGTGTCTGAGTGCAATGTGTGGTGTGAATATTATGCAGAGAATTCATAGTTTGGAAATTAGGAGGAGGTGCAGCATTACCAAAACTATTATCCAGAGGGCTGAGGAGGGGTTGTTGAGGTGGTTCAGACATGTACAGTGGACCCCCGCATAACGATTACCTCCGAATGCGACCAATTATGTAAGTGTATTTATGTAAGTGTGTTTGTACGTGTATGTTTGGGGGTCTGAAATGGACTAATCTACTTCACAATTTTCCTTATGGGAATAAATTCGGTCAGTACTGGCACCTGAACATACTTATGGAGTGAAAAAATATTGTTAACCGGGGGTCCACTGTATATAGGTTGGAAGGAAATAGAATGACTTCAAGAGTGTATAAATCTGGTGGAGGGAAGGCAGGGTAGAGGTCGGCCTAGGAAAGGTTGGAGGGAGGGGGGTAAAGGAGGTTGTCTATGCGAGG
Organism: Cherax quadricarinatus; assembly: GCF_026875155.1. Classification (NCBI taxonomy): domain Eukaryota; kingdom Metazoa; phylum Arthropoda; class Malacostraca; order Decapoda; family Parastacidae; genus Cherax; species Cherax quadricarinatus. The sequence goes on along the minus strand of NC_069488.1, from coordinate 20,721,096 downwards.
GACTTGGACTTCTAGCAAGCATGCATGAGCGTGTTTGATAGGAGCAAATGGAGATAAATGGTTTTTAGGACTTGACATGCTGTTGGAGTGTGAGCAGTGTAATGTTTATGAGGGGATTCAGGGAAACCGGCAGGCCGGACTTGAGTCCTGGAGATGGGAAGTACAGTGCCTGCACTCTGAAGAAGGGATGTTAATGTTGCAGTTTTAACTGTAGTGTAAGTGCACCTCTGGCAAGACAGTGATGGAGTGAATAATGGTGAATATTTTTCTTTTTCGGGCCACCCTGCCTTGGTGGGAAACGGCCGATGTGTTAATAAAAAATAGGCTAAATTAAATTGCGCTTGTTATAATAAGGTTAGGTAAGTTTTCTCAGGTTCTTTTAGGACAAAATTTTTAATTTTTACATTAACATAAATGAAAAAAATATACCTTATAACTTATAAGAGAAAATTTTAGAAATGACTTAATTTTAAATGAGTTCTTGCTAATTAATCAATTTTGCCTATTTGGCACCACACACACACACACACGGAAGGGGGGAGGGGGGGAGAGAGAGAGAGAGAGAGAGAGAGAGAGAGAGAGAGAGAGAGAGAGAGTGAGTGAGTGAGTGAGTGAGTGAGTGAGTGAGTGAGTGAGTGAGTGAGTGAGAGTGAGATGAGAGTGAGAGTGAGAGAGAGTGAGAGTGAGAGTGAGAGTGAGAGTGAGAGAGAGAGAGAGAGAGAGAGAGAGAGTGAGAGTGAGAGTGAGAGAGAGAGAGAGAGAGAGAGAGAGAGAGAGTGAGTGTGTGTGTGTGTGTGTGTGTGTGAGTGTGTGTGTGTGTGTGTGTGTGTGTGTGTGTGTGTGTGTGTGTGTGTGTGTGTGTGTGTGTGTGTGTGTGTGTGTGTGTGTGTGTGAGAGAGAGAGAGTGTGTGTGAGTGAGTGAGAGTGAGATTGGGTGAGAGAGAGTGAGAGTGATGGACAGTACATTTCCAGCACTTTAAAAGCTGGGTGGGGATTTGGATTGTTAGGTGACTGGACAGTGACTTTTTTTTTTTTTTTTTTTTCCTCTTTCGAAAGGCAACTCTGGATCAAGTGATCGTGACTGTGTTTTCAAATTTTAGATTCAAGTCACATATTATGGTGGAAAATAAACAGTTTAAAAAAATCTTTGAATCAGTTTTCAAGATTTTCTTTCAGAATTGCATTTTGTTAGGTGAGAACCTAGACTAAAACCAGTTTTTATTTTCAGAATACACGTATACATAATTATTTCGGAATTGGGTGACATTTATTTCATACATTTATAAAAATCTCTAGTTATATAGAGCATTTTGGGAAAACATATACTAGACCTTAAAACTATCTGACATTGTTTAGTTGAATGTAGATTATTTGATAAACTGAATATATTTGTCTGTAATTAAGAATAATAACTGGAATGATTCTTTAAGTAACAAAACTGTATGTTAAAACTACAGTGATAATATAAAAAAAACAACAATAATACAAAACTGAATTTACAGTTTTAGTTATAGTGAGACATATGCAACAGTAAGGTATCTTTATTTCGAAATGTTTTGCCTACTCAGTAGGCTTCTTCAGTCGAGTACAGAAAAGTTGATAGAAGGAAGGGTGAAGACGGGGGTAACATCATCACCCTTAAGTTTGGGGGTTTTGTTGTTGGAGAAGGTTTTTCCTTCTAAAAACAAATGGATTAAGTGACGATGACTTTAACGCCAAGGTGAAATACCACAGTAAAAAATCTTGGGGATCATCCTTCAAAATGATTTTTTAAAACCTCCCAAAACATTTTTTATTCAGTCCTACATTATTTCGAATGGGTCCAATTTCCTTAATCCCAAATTTTTTAGCTTGGAAAAACTTTCTAGACTTAAACTAATCAAAATTAATGAGGGAGTTTTAATGTTTACGTTTTTGCTTTTATTCTTTTCTTTATAAAACTAAAACCCTACTGTTTAAAAAACACAAATAAAAAACTAATTTCATTTGTTTATAACAACCGTGGTTTTTTAATTTTAATATTCTTTAAAAAGTTAAAAATTTTTGGTAGAATTTAGGACAAAGAAAGTAAAAGTAACAGTCAACTAAATGGCATTTTTTGGGAAGTTTGCCTCTCCGGAGTTGGGTCAAGTGAACCTTTTTTTTTTCCCCCAAGTAATAGCTTATTTCCTTTATCATTCAATATTTTTCTCCATATTTTTACTCTACTTCTAATTCACCCCCTTTGGCGTTTACCCTCTGTTCATTATGTTTTAAGGCTGACAAACCCCCCGGGAGAGCAAAAATTCCAATAATGTCACTTTAGTTCTTTGTTCTTTTTTTCTTTATTATAAAATGGGAAAATAAATGATTATAATTTTTTCCCGGTTATTAAACATTTGTGGTATTTAACTTTTAAAAAATTCGTTAATAAATTTTAACGGGCTTAAAATAAAAAACCCCTGAATTTAATGTAAATTTTTGGGGTGGAAATATCCCTGATTTTTCAGTTATCCAAACCCCAAATTTTATTCTTTTAATAAGCTTTTCATACATTAAATTTGTCTACTATATAAAAAATTAAAATCTACAGTGAAAGTTCGTTTTTTTAACCGATTGAGACAAACAGCAGATTTTTGTTATTAAAAAGGTCCTTAACTATTTTTTAAATAGGAAAGGATAAAAAGAAGGGTGGGTTTGAACCCATGGGAAATGATTAAACACAATTGTTAAAACCACGGGGCCACGGGCTCTAATAAGATTAATAAAAGGATTTTATTTTCAAAAAATTTTTGGGATTAAATAGATTAAAGGTGATACATTTCATTTCTAAGGGTGGGCGTTTCAAACAGAAAAAAAATTTGCCTTAAACCTTTTTTTGTTTTAGCAAAACATGATATGAAAATTTAAAGGGATAAAAATTTTTTTTTTTTTTGGGAAGTCAAAACCAAGGGAGCTTTTAAATTGAGGTAGGGGGGCCCAAATTTTCTCAAAGGAGGAAAAAGGGGGGTTTTTTTAGAGAGACCCCTAAAGCTTCAGGTTTGAAACACAGAAAACCTTGTTAAATTTTTTTTCTTCCCACAATTTGGGGAAATGGGAAAAAAAATTAAGGGGGACCTTTTTTTTTTAAAAAAAAACCCCCAACTATGGCTGTATACCCCAAGGGTTTAGGCCCAAAAATTAAAAATAATTTAAAAATTTTAAAAAAAAACCTAATTTTTTAAAATTTTATTAATTTTTATTTTTAAATTATATAAATTTTTAATTTTTATTTTTTTCCTTTTAAACCAGGCCCGTATCCCCAAGGGGGGGGGCCCAAAAAAAAAACAAATTTTCCTTTTAATTTATTAATATATACAAAAAATTTATATTTATTTTATTTTTAAACCCTCTTACAGGGCGTTCCACCCCCCAGGGTAAAGGGGAAAAAAACGAAAGTAAAAGAAAATAAAGAAAAAGGGGGGTTTTATAGGCTTTTTTGTTTTTTTGGCCTAAGTGGTTAGGAGGAAGATCCTGTCCTTTCATGGGGGGAAGAAAAAAACAACAATCCTAAAAATGTAAAACAATTTAAGGCTTTCGTTTTTACCTATTGGGAGGACGAGTCCCCCCGGGGGCGTTCTGTCACCAACCTACACTTAAAATAATTTTTTTTTAAAATTTTTAAATATATTTTTATTTAATATATAAAATATATAATTATTATAATAAATTAATATTATAAAATTTTTAAAATTAAATTAAAAAAATTTTTTAAAAAATAAAAAAAATTCTTTAAAGAATTTTTTCACAAATGGTAAAGTTTTTAGCCCAAAAAAATTCCTTTAAAAATTTTTTTTTTCTAAAAGTGGGTTTTATTTTTTTTTTTTTTTTTTAAATTTTTTTTTTTTTTAATTTTTTTTTATATTTTTTTTTTTATTTTTTAATTTTTTTTTTTTTTTTTATTTTTTTATTTATAATTTTTTGTTTTTTTTTTTTTTTAATATATTATTTTTATTTTTTTAATATTTTTTTATATTATTTTATTTTTTATTTTTTTTTTAATTATATATATTATAAAAATATTTTAATTTTTTATATATATATATATATATATATAATATATATATATAATTATTAAAAAAATATATTATATATAATATTATATATAATTTTAAAATTATATATATATATATATATATATTATATTATATATATTATTATATATAAATAAATTTATATAAAAATATATATATATATTTATATATATATATAAAATATAATAATTAATATATAATATAAAAATAAATATAATATATATATAAAATATATATATAAAATTATATATATAATAAATATTATATAAATATATAATATTATTATATTTATATATATTATAATTATTTTAATATAATTAATATAATATATATAAATATATAATATATTATTATATATAATATAATATTTATATATATATATAATATATAATATATATTTTTAAAATAATAGGCAGGGAGATGTCCTGTTTAAAGGGCAAGTGTGGGGGAAAAATTTATGAGAAAATTCGGAGTGGGGAAAATTTAGGAAAAGGGTGTGGAGTTAAAAAAGTATTAGTGAGAGGGCAGAGGAGGGGTTGTTGAGGGGGTTTGGTCATTTAAGGGGAATGGATCAAAGTAGAATGCATGGAAAACATTAAAAAATATAGGGGGAAAAAGGCGGGGTGGGGGGGGTCCCGGGGTTGGAGAAAGGGGGGGAAAGGGGTTTTGTGGGTAAGGGGTTGGACTTCCCGAAGCGTGCTGAGCGTGTTAGTAGGGGTGAATGGAACGAATGGGATTGGGGCCTGACGATCTGTTGGGTGTGGCAGGGGAAAAATTTAGTGAAGGATTCAGGGAAACGGGGTTTTTTTCATATTTGTCGACTTGAGTCCCGGAAATGGGGAAATACAATCCCGCACTTTAAAGGGGGGGTTTGGGTTTGGGGAGTTTGGAGGGAAAAGTTGTGTATCTTTATTTGTGTATGCTTCTAGACGTTGTATTCTGAGCACCTCTGCAAAAAACAGGAAATGTGCGGTGTGGGTGAAAGTGTTGAATGAGATGAAAAATATTTTCTTTTTGGGGGTTTTTTTTCTTTTTTTGGTCACCCCGCCTCGGGGGGAGACGGCCACTTTTTGAAATATTTTATTATATATTTATATATTTATATATATATTTAAAAATATATATATAATATATTATATATTATATATATATATATATATATATATTAATTTTTAATTATACATTTGCATACATACACTTATAGCCATTTTTTTAAGTATTTTCATCTGCTCATTTAAAGCAAATATCTAATCAGCCGTACATAGCAGAACCCCATGTCTAAAAAATACAGACATGGCCGTTTCAGTTGTTCGATCGAACATCAGACGGAAAAAATGTGAGTTAGTGACGTGGATGTTTTTTTGATGCCAAACCCGGGGGGTTTATCTCAGAAAAGCGATAAGATAAGAAAGATTTCGTTTGGTTTTTTTTAAACCCCGTAGGATTTCCACCCAGATAACCCCAAAAAGTCAGTGGTTATCGAGGGCTGTCTAATTTTTTCCATTGGGGGCCTTAATTTGTCCCCCAGGTGCGACCCACCCAGTGACTAACACCCAGGACCCATTTTTCTGCTAGGTGAAAAGGCAACAGGGTAAGAAAAAGTGTCAAAAAATTTCCACCCACCGGGATCAACCCGGGGCCCCCCTTTTTGAAGCGGGAGCTTTAGCCACCAGGCCCCCGGGGTGGGTGAAACATCCGGTGGCGTTCTGTGGGGGAAAAAATCCATGAGTAGGTTTGTGGGTGAAAATGCCTTGTTATGAGAGAGGGCGAGGAGAATCTTTTTGTTGGGTTTATCAGGGACTAACAGCATAAGCCGTTCGGCCCGGTTCTCGATGGTACGAGTAAAAAAAATTTTTCACAAGGTGGGCGAAGAGAAAAGGAACAAAAGTTCTTTGTAAATGAGTAAAACCGAAAATTTCCAATTAATCCCCTGGACCCCCTTGCCAAAAACCCCGCAGAGCGGGTGCCCACACTCCCACCCGATTCAGTAAACCGGCTTCCCACCAAAGACGTTAAAAAATTCCCGAGAGCGGGAAAAAAAAAGGGTGGGTAAAGTAACCCTGTACAGGTGCCCCCCTGTAGAGGCCCCGGGGGGCAAAATAGATGAGGACAAACGTCCCAGGAGAAATGAAGAAATTTGTCACTGATACTCAGGCAGAGAGAGATGTCCACCCAGAGAAGGATGGCGCAGAATCCCGTCAGAGGAGAAAGGCCCGACTGGTTTTAAGCATTCAGAAAAATCTATAAGAAAACATGCTAAACCTTTAAGTGGATGGGTTACAGTTTCATAAGACCCCGGTTTCCACTCCCGTCAACCAGAACAAAAAACTGAACTATATTGGGGAAAAGGTCAAAAAAACTGGATAGTTGAAATTGAAAAAATGCGCCGGTCTTAAAAAATTTTATTTTCTGCGCAATGTGCAGATAGTAGGGTCAAAATTCGGCGTATACCTTTGTGATAGGGGGGAAAGTAAAAATTTACAGCATGAATGTGCAGCCAATAAATCTGCGTAAGCATGATGCTATCTGCAAAATGGCCAGAATCTCTAAGGGAAAATTTTTTAGTACCCGTTTACCATCCCAAGAATTACGTTTTTTCATGACAAAGGGACCCTACCCAGTACTGAAGGGTTTGTACCAAATAAAGTGGCCCGAGTGTATGTATATATATTTTAATTTTTTTTTTTTATCACATGGCCCATTCCACCAAGGCGGTGGAAAAAGTTTCCCCTAATCAACGCCCTGCCGGGGGGCCCAAAAAGAAAAAATTCCCCCTCCTTCAACCCTTACTTCCCTTCCAGGAAAAGGGTGCCTTTCCCCAAAAGTTTTTTGTTTTTGCCACATTAACAACCCCTTTTAAATTAAAAACCCTTTTTCTCCTTCCCCCAAAACATCCGGCCCGCGGGGTAACCCCCCCCAAAAAATCCCTTTCCCCCCCCCAACTTTCAAGGGATACCCCCCTTTTCCCATCATCTTAACACCGTTTCCCATTCCTCTAAGTCCAACCCCCCCAAAACCTTTTGCCCTCCAACTTTTGGCCCCCCCTCCCCGCTTTTTCCAAAAAAATTCTTGAATTCACCCCCTTTTTCCCCCCATTCTCCACGTCCGCCCCCCCTCAAACAACCCTTTTCCACCCTTAAACGTTGGTAAAAATCCCCAAAATTCCCCCTTTTTTCCAAACAAATTCTTTTTTCCCAAATTTAATCACCCCCACCCTTTTCCCTCAAACATGATTCCCTCCTTTTTAAAACCCTTCCCCCCTCCTTTTAAACATTCATTCCCCCTCTTCCCCCCATTATAAACTTTAAAACTTTTTTTTCCTCATAACTTCTCTTTCCAAACAATTTTTTTTTTTCCCCAAACCCCCCAAAAAACACCACCAACTTCCCCTTTTCAATTCCCCGAACCTTCTTTTTAAAAAACCTTGGGGAACCCCACTTTAATTTTTTTCTTTTAATACTTTTCCAAAAACCCCCTTTTCTTCTCTTCCCCCAAAAAAATTATTTTCAACCTTCATCACCACCTTTTTTTTCCTCTTTTTTTGGTAATTTCCCCTTTCCTAAAATCACTTTTAATTTTCTTCCCCTTTTGCCCCCCCCTACAAAATCATCACCATTCCCCTTTTTCCCCTTCCCCCCTTCAAACCCCCAAAAAAATGCCCCAAAAAACCCTTTTTTACAAATACTTTAATTTATTTTTACTTTAAACCCTCCCCCCCCCCTTTTCCAAACCCCTTGCATTTACCTTCTCCCCTTTCCAATTTTTTAAATAATAACTCTACCATACACTTTACCAGGTTACTCAACAGACTTATCCCCCTAAAATTTTTGCACTCTCTTTTGTCCCCTTTGCCTTTATACAAAGGAACTATGCATGCTCTCTGCCAATCCCTAGGTTTTACCTGGAGTTTACCTGGAGAGAGTTCCGGGGGTCAACGCCCCCACGACCCGGTCTGTGACCAGGCCTCCTGGTGGATCAGAGCCTGATCAACCAGGCGTTGCTGCTGGCTGCACGCAAACCAACGTACGAGCCACAGCCCGGCTGGTCAGGAACCGACTTTAGGTGCTTGTCCAGTGCCAGCTTGAAGACTGCCAGGGGTCTGTTGGTAATCCCCCTTATGTATGCTGGGAGGCAGTTGAACAGTCTCGGGCCCCTGACACTTATTGTATGGTCTTTTTAACGTGCTAGTGACACCCCTGCTTTTCATGGGGGATGTTGCATCGTCTGCCAAGTCTTTTTCTTTCATAGTGAGTGATTTTCGTGTGCAATTTCGGTACTAGTCCTCTAGGATTTTCCAGGTGTATATAATCATGTATCTCTCCCCCCTGCGTTCCGGGAATACAGTTTTAGGAACCTCAAGCGCTCCCAGTAATTGAGGTGTTTTATCTCCGTTATGTGTTCCGTGAAGGTTCTCATGTACATTTTCTAGGTCAGCAATTTCACCTGCCTTGAAAGGTGCTGTTAGTGTGCAGCAATATTCCAGCCTAGATAGAACAAGTGACCTGAAGAGTGTCTCATGGGCTTGGCCTCCCTAGTTTTGAAGGTTTCATTATCCATCCTGTCATTTTTCTAGCAGATGCGATTGATACAATGTCATGGTCTTGAAGGTGAGATCCTCCGACATGATCACTCCCGGTCTTTGACGTTGGTGTTTCGCTCTATTTTGTGGCCAGAATTTGTTTTGTACTCTGATGAAGATTTAATTTCCTCGTGTTTACCATATCTGAGTAATTGAATTTCTCATCGTTGAACTTCATATTGTTTTCTGCAGCCCACTGAAAGATTTGGTTGTTGTCCGCCTGGAGCCTTGCAGTGTCTGCAATGGAAAACACTGTCATGCAGATTCGGGTGTCATCTGCAAAGGAAGACACGGTGCTGTGGCTGACATCCTTGTCTATGTCAGATATGAGGATGAGGAACAAGATGGGAGCGAGGTACTGTGCTTGTGGAACAGAGCTTTTCACCGTAGCTGCCTCGGACTTTACTCTGTTGACGACTACTCTGTGTTCTGTTAGTGAGGAAATTATAGATCCATCGACCGACTTTTCCTGTTATTCCTTTAGCACGCATTTTGTGCGCTATTACGCCATGGTCACATTTGTCGAAGGCTTTTGCAAAGTCTGTATATATTACATCTGCATTCTTTTTGTCTTCTAGTGCATTTAGGACCTTGTCGTAGTGATCCAAAAGTTGAGACAGACAGGAGCGACCTATTCTAAACCCATGTTGCCCTGGGTTGTGTAACTGATGGGTTTCTAGATGGGTGGTAATCTTGCTTCTTAGGACCCTTTCAAAGATTTTTATGATATGGGATGTTAGTGCTATCGGTCTGTAGTTCTTCGCTGTTGCTTTACTACCCCCTTTGTGGAGTGGGGCTATGTCTGTTGTTTTTAGTAACTGTGGGACGACCCCCGTGTCCATGCTCCCCTCTCCATAGGATGGAAAAGGCTCGTGATAGGGGCTTCTTGCAGTTCTTGATGAACACGGAGTTCCATGAGTCTGGCCCTGGGGCAGAGTGCATGGGCATGTCATTTATCGCCTGTTCGAAGTCATTTGGTGTCAGGATAACATCGGATAGGCTTGTGTTAACCAAATTTTGTGGCTCTCTCATAAAAAATTCATTTTGATCCTCGACTCTCAGTCTGGTTAGCGGCTTGCTAAAAACTGGAGTCATATTGGGACTTGAGTAGCTCACTCATTTCCTTGCTGTCATCTGTGTAGGCCCATTTGTTTAAGTGGGGCCCCCAATACTGGACGTTTTCTTGCCCTTTTGTTTGGGCATGGGAGAAGAAATACTTTGGGTTCTTTCGATTTCATTTATGGCTTTTAGTTCTTCCCGCGTTCCTGACCCTTAAGTTTCCTTTACTTAAGTTGGATGCTTTTTTTTTTCTCTGCCCAGTGTCTCCCACGCTTTTTCAGAAAATATGACCTCTTTTAGCCGCTCGTTTTTCTTTTCCCTGCCTGTAAAAGGGGGCGCCTGTCCTTTTATTTTACATCTACCTCCTTTTTCTTAAGGAAAAAAGCCTGTGCATACATCGGTGCCCCAAGTTAATCTGTTTAAACATGTGGGGTCTGTGTTTCTTTGTATATCTTCCCCGCTTATATCGGTTAGGACTTGGTTTACTTGGCCCACTTTTATTTTTTGTTTTGAAGTTGAATTTGGGAATCTCCCTCTGATGTCCCTTATGTCGGTCGGGTCCACGCAAAAATGAAGTAAAAAGTTTATTCAGGTATACACAAAAAACAGTTACATAGAATTATCATACATAGCCAAAATGGTAAGAAACCCGGATAACCCAAAAAAGTCAGACGAGTGATTTTTTTCCCTTGGGGGCCTTTTCCTTATTATTATAAAAAAGGTTATAATATTTTCTTATTATTCTACAATAAGATAAAATCTTTTATCATACTAAAAAGGCTATCTACTACCGAGGGGCATTTAAAAGTACACAATACGAGGGTCATTACAGAATATGGAAAATTTTCACGTATGTTAGCAAAAAAAAGAAAACCATTCCCCCCTTTCTGTAGCTACATTTTATCAGCACCTTTTTTTCACCTTTTGAACCTCAATTTGTTTTTGATCTAGTACATTCTTTTTATTGGGGGACATTTCTTATCAATCTCATTGTTAGTGAAGATGAGGTCTAGTGTTTCTCCATAAATCCCGCCCCTTAACCCCTTTCATTTACCTACTGCCTCAGAACTTCCCCACACTCAAAAAACTGGTCTTCCTCACCCCTAAAAGATGTTTTCCTCCTTGCCCTATCACAAAAATCACAGCTCCCTTTTATCAACATTTAAAAATTCCTCAAAATATTCCCTCCATTTCCCAAACTCAAACTTCCATTAATAACTCTCCTCTCTTTTTTAAAAATGGCAAATCCATTTTTTCTTGGTTTTTAAAATTTGTAATTCATCAAAAACTTTTTCTTATTTTCAACAAATTTTTTGAAAACATCTACCCACTTCTCTTTTGCCCCTTTTTTCATTGCTTCCCACTCTTTTAAAACCTTCTTTTTTCTCCTATACTTTTCCCCTCCTTGCTCACTTTTACTTTGTAAATATTATTATATTTATATTTTTTATATATATTATATATTTTTTAATATAATATATATTTATATTATATTATTTTATTTATTATTTTTATATATATATTTATATATTTTTATATATTTTTATATTATATATTTATTATATTATTTTAAAATTTTATATATAAAATTTATATTTTATATATTTTTTATTATTTTAAATATATATATTTTTTTATATATTTAATATTTTAATGTATGCCCTTTCCGTCCCCATAAAAAATTTAAAATTTGGTTTTACAATATTTGTTTCTTTTTAAAAGGGCGGATTAATGTAGTCCGTTTTCTAGTACTTTCAGTGTCGGGGGAAATTTTTATTCTTTTTCAGGGGCTGATTTTAATATTCGTTTTTCTTTCTTTTTCAGTATCTGTGGAAACGATTTTTTTTTACTGCTGAAAAAAAGATATTTTGTTTTTTTGTTTTGTAACGTCTGTGGAATTGATTCTTTTTTTAAAAGCTGCTTAAATATTCTGGTTTTCTTGCACTTTCAACGTCTATGGAATTAGGTTCTCCATTAAATGCTGAATTGAGATGCTCTTGTTTTAGAACGTTGCCATCAGCTGTAGATTTGGTTATTTTATCCTCTGTGTGTTTCTTTTCTTCTGTCACTGTTGCTTTATTTGTCTTTTCACTTATAGCTTTCTGTCTGCGCTCTTGTTGCTGTTTACGGAAACAGTTATAGTTGATGAAAAAGTATAGTATACAGGCAACAGCAGACACTCCAGCTGCGCCTCTGAAGGTGTTACGAATTCCCACCACTTTTATCAGGTTTCCTCCAATAAGACTGCCAAGAGCGCGACCTGTAATGTTAACATAAATATCAACAAACTTATCGGGATGCTAAAATATCACTAGATGATTAAAACTAAATTACAGTATGTATTATTGAACAAACTGATAGTTATATAGAGAAATCAATCACTTATTAAAAAAAAAACAGATTCAGTATCTTATAAGTAAAACTGCAATGATTTGTTCACTTTTGTTGTAAGTTCGCTGTCTTGATTTCCTAACCTATGACGTAAACAAGACCATTTTCTAGAGTTGTACTCTCGAAAATCAACCTGTTCAAGAGAAGTGACTTGATCCTGGTGAAATGGTCTTCATATGTGGAATTGGAGTTACTCTCCCCTTAATCAGATCAGACCTAATTGCTTCCCATTTTCCAGGTTATTTGACAGCCATAGGTTTATTTCACCCCCATGAATTTATAATTTATCATTCACTTATATTTTAGAATTTTAATCCTTTAGATTTCTCAACCTACCAATACCATAGTGAAGGCCTCCATACATTCCCTGCAGTGTAGCAATGGTGGATGGTGTGGCGAGGGTATCACCATAGGATACAGAAGCAGTGTCCATCAGGGAGACAGTAAAACATTCCAGTGCTTCAAAGGGTAAACACCACCATGGATCTTGAATGTAAGAATATCCTGAGAGGAGAAACATGTTAGCACTACAGTGATGGCGTGTCCTCGCACACACAATGTTTAGGCATGTACTCGTATCGTCAGTAAATGTAGAAAAAGAATAATTATTCTTGGCTTAACCCACCACAGAGAATACCTTGATGCTGGCAAATGATCCATGGTCTACAGAACTAAATTGAGCCTAACCTTCTTTGGATCAAAACTGATTACATCCCATTCCCAGGGACTGTATGACCCCTACAGATTTAGTGAGTTTCCAAAACTATAACAATAATTCTTCATATAAATAAAATTAGATGTTTTCTCACCATTTTACGAAATTAAACAAGAATAACTCAATTAGATTGTTCTTCCTGTAATATAAATCATGAACTATGGTACTATACTGAGAAAACATAAAAGATGAACAACCTATCATGCGGACGACATAGAAGGCAAGTCCGAGAATGAGGGTGTTGGCATGCCCCAGAGTGGAGATAATGTGTTTTGAGGCCACAAGGATGGGTATGCCAGCTGCAGTGCCCACGGTCACAGTGATGCCCATCAAGACTTTGGAAGCTCCCAGATCCTGTAGCAGCCAGAACAGGAAGAGATCCAGTAGGCCGAAGAATGCACCTAATGAAAATGTTAAAAACTGTATTATTTAAAAAGAAAATCCAATTTGTATTTGATCAGTCTTATGCCAGTGTCAGTGTTCCCTCTCACTATCAACTTTCTCCTTCTCTTCAAGAGCGGGAGGGGATTGATAGTGACGGATCCTTCCCGGGATAAAACTTGATTACTATTAATTTCCCAGGCATTGTGTGACCAATTGGTTTAGTGCTTCCCAGTGAATATTATAATAACAACCCTTCTCCCGTGATGTTGTACCTCTCGTTCATGTTAACATGCTCTGACTCTCACTCACAAATAATCAAGCCATCTCACCTGTGATCATCATAACTAACAGGTAGGTCAAGACCTCTGCATTTTTTAATAAAGATTTGAAGTCCTTAGTGACTTTGTTTGAAGGCATCCTGAAGTCAAGGCTGAGGCAGAGGACGACTAGACCAGCCACAATTTTCAGCCCAAAGTACAAGTAAAAGGCTGGCCTGTGGAAGAGAGATGCTTCGAATAAAGGCTGGCCTATGAGATTCATGGGTTACAAAATATTTTCTTTATTTGTCATATATATACAGTAAGGCCCAGCTTTACGGCGTTCCGTTAATACGGCGATGTCAAATTATGACCAAAATTTACCATAAGGCAAGCGGTCTTTCAAATACGGCGCCCCCCACCCGGTTTGTTTACATTTTCTGTGACCACATCTATTATGTCAGGTAACTTTCCAAAATTTCAAGTGTTTTAAAGTTACTGCATATTTTATATGTGCTCTGATAATTATACTTATGTGTACCGGTACCTAAATATACTTACACTGTGCTGGTGTGCAGGTACACATTAAAATCGCTAGGTCTCTCTCTACTCATGACGCCAATATTACATAATAATAATCACTCTTGGGCACCCTAAATGTCTTCCATTGTCTGCATCGCTCTAGGGCTGTGTAGACCTCCTGCGCAAATGCACTTCAGTTCCCTGACTGCAGTAGTGTGAGGTGGTGCTTGTCGCGCCTCTGTCGTCAGCCCAGGAGAACTACCATTAGTCAACATGGCGTTCAGTTATAGACGCAGGATCAACACTGTCGGCGTTGAACTTCTCAGTGGGGCAATAACGCCAGCTTCAGCCCAGGTATTACTACCTAAAATCATCAGAGACACGTATGGCATTCAGGATGGCGAGTTGTACGGAGTAGCATTGAACGGAGCATGTAGAATTTTTGTGAAACTGCTCTCAGCAATGGTTTATGAGTCGTTGATCAACCGTTTTCAGGACGTAAGTCTTGATGCAACACCAGCTGTGCATGTGAGGATGATCGATGTATCCAGACATTATACATGGATTAAACTGCGTAATGTCCCCTTTGAGGCTGATGAGACAGATATCAGAAAAGTTTTTGAGGAATACGGAACTGTTCATTTGGTCCAGCATGGTAAGTGGGTGACGGGTGCCTACACAGGTCTGCCGGAGGGCACTTTTAACCTAAAAATGACATTGCGACACCCCATACCGTCTTGCGTGTACCTAAAGGAATTCAGGACACAGGTCATGGTGTCATACGCCGGGCAAAGGCATACATGCCGACTATGTGGGCAATATGATCACATAGCGGCGGAGTGTGGGAAGCGGCAACGAGCTCCTGGCCCAGGGGCGGAGACATCCGCTTCTACACCGGGGGAAGCAGGTGATGATCAATGACGTGAAGGAGGGCGTGGTCGTCTTTGGAGCGAGATAGTGGATGAGGCGCATAAGGCTGAGGGAGAGGGCGAGGCCCTTGACCAGTTACCTGGCCCAGAGACACTTCCAGTGGATCGGGTTGAGCAAAAAGTACAGGAGGAAGTGTTGGAAATTGAGGAGGAATTAGCCGAGGTTCAGAAGTCCTTGTCACCGCCTGAGGAGGTGGCTGCTCCTGGAAAGGTGGTAGAAGACGAGTTGAAGGCTGTGGTGCATCAACAGCAGAACTATTCAGATGACGGGAGTGACAGCGTGACTGAGGTGTCACCGAGATCATTGCCACTGTGTACAGTGGAGGTTGAGGTACATTGTGAGGCATCCCCAGACCAAGCCATGGAGGATGCGCCTGTCACAAGAGAGCCGCTGCGTCGGATTCAGATGATGTCCTAATGCCAGCGCAGTGGACTGGGAAGCAAATATGGGCAGAAGGTGAAGGTAGTGGTGGCCATGACAGGAGGCATCGAAGAAGGGGGGGGGGAGAGAGAGGGAAGTGTGCAGGTGACAAGTGGTCCCACACGTTCTGGTGCCCATCGGAAGAGTGAAGAGAGGAGGCAGGGGTGGAAACTTTAATAGGCCTCCGGTGTATGACAATAAACGTTAATGGTTTGTGTAATAGTGTAAAGAGAGAATGGTTTCGAATGTTTCTGAATAAATTTAGAGTGGATGTTGTGTTCCTTCAGGAGCATAATTTTAAGGAGGGTAGGGTGTTGGAGATGGAGGGGTTTCAGATGGTAACCCTGCCATCTGCCCGTTTGAAAGGAGGGGTGGGTATATTAATTAGGGAGGCGAGCCCGTTTGTTTTGCAGAGAAGTGAGGGGGGAGGGGGAAGGGTGTTGCGCATAGATGGTTTGTGGATGGGAAAACGTGTGGCCTTTATTAGTGTATATGCGCCTGCAGAGAATAACGTACAGGTGAAGCAGGAGTTTGTGTGTGAGGACCTTGTGTTTTTTTTCCGTGCATTACCGGAGGTGGCAATAGTAGGAGGTGATTGGAACTGCATCATTAGAAGGGCTGATGTGGAACCAAAAGGGGCAGGTTATGTGTCGGTGGCCCTACGAGATTTATTGAGGGATATTAGGTTAAGGGACGCATTCGAGGGGGGAAGGCGTGGGAGACAAAGCATACATTTGTTAGGAGAGGGTATGCAGCGAGGTTAGATAGAGTGTATCTTTCTCATGGGGTTGTAGTGAGATCTTTCAAAACTGTTGAAGTAGCATGGTCGGATCATAGAGCAGTGTTGGTGGAGGTTGGGTGGGAGGCGCTTGCGGAAATATACAGGAGTTATTGGAAATTAAATATAAGTGCATTGAGTGATGAGGAGGGGTTAGTGGGATTTTCTCTACTGTGGAAGGAGCTTAGCGAGGAGGCACAGGGAGTGGAAGATGTCGTACAATGGTGGGATTGTGTAGCCAAGGAAAGGATTAGGAAATATCATGTGGGGGTGGGCAAAAGTACAAATGATTTAAAATATGGCCTTTCAAATTATTTAGAGGACAGGTTAAGGGGCTGTTATGGGAAGGGGGCTGTGGGGGGCAACTATCCTATGGATGAAATTGTCGAGGTCAAGGGGAGACTGAGGGAGTTACAAAATGAGAGGTTTCAAGCGGTAAGGGTGCAGGCAGGGGCCATCGGCGTGTGTGTTGCGACGTCAAAAACAAAGACAGCAGGTTACAGCTATTTCGAGGTTAGAGGTACATGAGATGGCGGGGGGTTATAGAATGGGTCAGGAGATACTAACTACGAAAGGAATGTGTGCGTATGCGGATAAATGGTATGAAGGGTATTCGACAAGTGGGAAGGTGGGGAATGTGGATTTAGAGAAGGTGTGTGAGTATGTGATGTGTAATTTAGGGAATAGTGATAGAAAGGCTTTAGGGGGGGGTAATAACGGAAGAGGAAATAGAGTTGCCTTTAAGGGGAATGAGGAAGGGCAAAGCACCAGGAATAGAAGGTCTCCCGGCTGAATTTTACCTTCAACATTGGGAGGTGATAAGGGGTTTCATGGGTAGGTTATTTAATCAGATGAAGGAGAAGGGTGTGTTGGGGGACAAGCAAGCAACAGCAGTTGTAGTGTTGGTCCAGAAGGGTAAGGGTCAGCACACCCTCAAGGAGTACCGTGCCATATCTCTGTTATGTGCTGATTATAAGTTGTTCGCTAAAGTCTTGGGTAATCGGTTTAAATGTGTGGTAGGGAGAGTGGTTTCGAAAACGCAGTATGGTTTGCCTGGAAGGTCGATGATTGAGGGGCATGGAATACTGAGAAGTTTTGTGGAGTCAAAAAGGGGGGGGGGTGAGGGAGGGCGGCGTTGTTGGCCTTAGACTGGCAGGGGGCCTATGACAGGGTGGAAAGGGGAGCATTGGGACCTATACTTAGGAGGCAGGGTTATGGGGAAGAAATAGTTAATTGGGTAACCACGTTGAACAATGGAGCTAAGATGAGGGTACAGATTAATGGATGCTTGGGGGAGGAGATTGTAATGGGTAGGGGACTTAGGCAGGGGTGTCCCATGTCACAAATGTTGCTTGCGTGCATTCAGGACCCTTTCTATAGAATGGTTGAACGCTGTGTATGTGACATGAGTAGAGGTGTGGGGGAGGTCGGGAAAGTGTGGCCTGGAATAATAGGATATGTAGACGATACAACAGTCCTGGTTCGAGAGGGGATGGCGTTGGGTGTTTTGGATGTTGTGCAACAGTTCGGAAATGCAACAGGGATGCAGGTAAATAGAGAGAAGTCAATGATCATGGGGTTGGGTGATTGGGTGGAGGGGGGGGGGGGAGATGTAACTTTGTGAGGAAACAAAAAGTGTCTTTAAGAATTTGTGGTACCACCTATAAGGATGACTTGGACGCTGCTCGAGAGGAAAACTCGAATAGATTAATGGAAAGGATTCAGGGGCGTCTGGGTGCATTGCGACCTCATCATCTGACTCTCGTGCAACGAGTGATTGTTATAAATGTATTATTGTATAGTAAGGTTTGGCACATAGCAGCCGTGTTCCCATTAACAGGGACGGCGATTGTGGGAATTCTGAGACGAGTGTTTAACTTTTTGTGGGGTTCAAGGTGTGATTGGCTGAGGAGAGAGGTTGTAATGTTACCTGTGCGCCAGGGTGGGTTGGGGTTGATGGATCTGAGAAGGAGGATTAAATGTGTGTTTCTTAAATGGGAGGTTTTGCGCGAAGGTGTGAGTGGAGGGCAGCTGGGAAAAGTACATGATAGGTTGGGTAAGTTGTATGGCGGTGTGGAGTTGAGGGAATGTGAAACTGTTTTGAGGGCTTTGATGTTGGTTAGAGAACCCAGGAAAATTCGAGTAGGGGTTTTGTGTAGGCTGCTTGCAGAAAGGATTGTTGTACCAGTTGAGGGATTGTTCCCCATGTACGCATGGAAGAGTATTTGGTATAGGTTTAGCAAGTTGAAGTTAAAGCCTAGGGTAAGGGAGGTAACGTATCAAACCATACCCCCGGCCGGGATTGAACCCGCGGTCATAGTCTCAAAACTCCAGCCCGTCGCGTTAGCCACGGGCTAACGCGACGGGCTGGAGTTTTGAGACTCTATGACCGCGGGTTCAATCCCGGCCGGGGGTATGGTTTGTTTGCAATCGTGTCATTACGATTTCTTGAGTCGAGGTAACGTATCGTTTTCTGCATGGCATACTACCGTAAGTAAGTAAGTAAGTAAGTTTATTCAGGTATACACAAATACAGTTACATAGAATTATCATACATAGCAGCATATGTGTAGAGAACCTAGGATAACCCAAAAAAGTCAGTCAGAGTGACTTATTTCCGTCGGGGGAGGTACTAAGAACCAGAGGGGTAATTGTGGGCGGAAGGTGTGGAATCTGTGGGGAGGATGAGATGGCGTTCCATGCAGTATACTTTTGTGGGGGACTGGAGGGGTATTGGTTAAGTAGGGTTGTACAGGGGGTGGGGGGCCGAGGGGTGTCGGTTCTGCGTGCACTAAGCCTAAATGTGGGAGGGTTCGATGAGAGTGTTATAAGAGCTTTGGATTATATAATAGTGGATTATATATATATATATATATATATATATATATATATATATATATATATATTATATATTATATATATATATATATATATATATATATTATATATATATATCTGTGGGGTGATGAGGGGGAGGGGGAATTGTGAAGTGCGGAGGCGGGTACTAGCGGTAACGGTTTATCGTACGATGTGTCGTAATAGAGAAACTGTATGGGAGGAGGTGGGAGAAGGATTTTCGGAAGGGTATAGAATGTTAACGTTAGGGTTTCTCAAGAATCTACGACTTGGGCTGAGTGAGTAAGGGGGGGGGGGTTGGGGATTACATACGAGAAGGGGGAATTCAGGGGGACACAGCGGGGTCGCCTCCTGGGGAGGGGTGAGAGTGAGGTGTATGTTGGTATATGAAGGTGTAGATGTGTGGCATACGTGAATGTAGCATGCTAGTGGGCACAGAAAGCAAAGGTGATATCAAGTAATTACGTAGTAACGAATGGAGAATTCTGTGTTTGATGTGTCAGGGTCGTCATGACCTTCTTCATGTATTAAGTGTGAATGGTGTCAAGATTATAGGTGTAAGACCTTGAAGAGCTTTTGGGCTTATGTAGAATGTGCGTTTATAGCCTTTATTGGGCATATTTCATGTGCGATAATCGTATCGCAATGAGAGGTTATTTAAATTGTTGTTTGTGTTTAGTGTTGGGGTTTTAGCGAGTGTACTGACTTTATTTTAGCATTATATAATGTGCTCATCCAGTTGATGAGAGATGGAACGCTAATGACTTCCATAAATTTGTAATGCCTCGTTAAAATTTTGTAATGGGAGAGTATGATTTAGTCTCTGACTTTATATAATGTGCTCAGCCGGTGGAAGAGGCTGTATTGATATTTAGTAATATTTATTAATATTTATTTAGTATAAGTGTGAGGCTTAGGATTTTCATTTTTTTTCAATGCTTAAAGAGGGATTGTAGTGAGGCACGTATGTATGTTTTTAGGTATTCTTATTGATGGGGGTTATTTTGGGAAGTGATGTACTTGTTTTTAATGAGTGTGATGTAGGTCATTCCTTGATATTACTGTGAAGGTTGTGAACCTTGCATAGTCAGTCATAGTAGTTTAACTATACAAATCTGAAAGGTTTATTATAATTTATATATTATAGTTTATATAGTTATAGTTTATTTGTTTATATTATAGTAGTATGTTATATGGACAAAATTTGTGAGTGTTTATGGGTATACCCTTTTATGTCAATTAAATGTGTTGTAAAACTTGTTAGTTATGTTGTGTGGATTGTTAGTGTATGTGTGTAGGATTGTTAGTGTTGTGTGTAAGGAATTGTTAGTGTAATGTTGGTAGGATGTTAGTTATGTGTTAGGATTGTTAAGTTATGTTGTGTAGGATTGTTAGTGTATGTTGTGTAGGATTGTTAGTGTATGTTGTGTAGGATTGTTAGTGTATGTTGTGTAGGATTGTTAGTGTATGTTGTGTAGGATTGTTAGTGTATGTTGTGTAGGATTGTTAGTGTATGTTGTGTAGGATTGAGGATCCTACTGTACCCATTTCATATCTTTTTATTTAATGTTAAGCTATAAAGTTTTTAAATAAAATATAAAAAAAAATGTCTTATTTTACATCAATATAGGCATTTATTTTCATTAATCCATCTATGATATTTTCCTCAAATTATATATAAAACCCATTACATAGCATATAAACATGATATATACACTCACAGAATAAAAATTGATGTAAATATGAGACTTGTTTACAAAGCAGCTGTGTAGGTAGTGTCGGAAGAATTACGTTTTCTCTAGCCAAACTGGGGGATAACTGTAGAAAAACATTCTTTTTGTATGCCTTTGGGGGCCCAGTCCCTGGACCCATTACGTACCTCTGTAATCTGTAAATACCTTTGTAACGTGTCATGATTGTGACCAGACCTACCTGGAGTTCATTACCTTTGTAAATTGTGAGTTCATTACCTTTGTAAATTGTGAGTTCATTACCTCAGTAACTTGCTCAGCTATCAAAACTTTGGAGTCCAGTCCCTGGACCAATTATGTACCTCTGTAATCTTTTGACTACCGCCCACAGGATGGGTATGTGGTGCATAATAAACATATTAAACTAACTCGTATGCCTTTACTCTATATATAGCAATTCACGACCCTTGTGGGTTTAGTGCTTTTTATAATAATAATAATAATAATAATAATAATAATAATAATAATAATAATAATATTATTATTATTATTATTATTATTATTATTATTATTATTATCTTCATTCACTCTAAAAATGATGTGTTGCTGTTTGTTTATTCTGAACTAACTTGTACACAGTGTAAGAGTATTTGTATTGTGAGGTAATTATTATTATAATAAAATATTGAGGTAAATGTTTTACAAACTCTTACAAACGTACGTGAATGAACTAAAAGTAGACACATATTAATACGCATTTATTTCGCCTGACCAAGTGATCGTCCACTACCTGTTCGGTTTGTGTTCTTACATTGTCTCAACTCTGTATCTCGTTCTCTCTCTAGTTTACTCTTTCGTTAACTAGTTGGCTCTCATTGACGATATTGTCTAAGCTTAGCTGTGATAAAAAGAGAAGTCGTAAGTCTTGCTTTAAGTGCCAAGTTAGAGGATGAGGGGTGCCATTCTGTTTTATTCATAAAAAACCCTCCCACCACCTCTCACATTAATATTAATATTTTAAGGCAAGTAATAAGTGTACTCTGTGTGGATCTTACCTTTTCTTGTGTTTTTAATGCTATTTCTATTGCTAACTTAATTAATTAGTGTAAACTTGTTGTCGGGCATTTATTGCAATTTTATGTGTGCTTGATAACTGAGGTGATAGAGCTGCCGCAGCCGCAGAAGCAACAACAGGGGCCCTATTTTCTTGCCGCCCCCTGGGCCTACCCCAAACTCCAGTGATGGCCAAATTTGCAAGTATGCGCAAAACATGCAAGTAACCTATAGTGGCATAAAAAAACTGACGGTGACGACAACGAAATGGACTAAATATACAAAGAGGGACCGGCATTAAAGTCCAGCCTGCTGCAGACGTGAACCAGAATGAGACTTTTTCCACTACAATAAAAAAATGACCCCAAAACAATGCCCGGGTTTTTCAACGGGAAGACAACATGGCAGAAAACCTATAAAACTAAATTTCCAAGGAAATGACATTTAGGATTTTTTTCTTCATGCCAAACGAGGGAAAGAATTGAGCCTTTTTAAACATGGTGCCCGCATCCAAACACGCTACTCCCAACTAAAACACCCCGAAGTGAAATTCTATCTTTATGAGTTCTCTGTTGACAGTAGATTATCTGTACCACCATCATATCACCTGTACCATGCTAACGAGAGGAAACACAGGAGACATCGTAAAAATCAACAGTAAAAAACCCAAGGTTATAGGAGGGGTTTCCCTCTGCCAGTCGTGGGAAAAAAGTAAAATATTTAAAATAGTCAAGGTTAATTTTTTAGAGTGCCCTATATTCAGCTGACTAGTTTACTGAGAGAATCTTTAGCAGAAAAACCCAAATATATCTTAAGCTCAAGGAAAGTCAGGTTGTAGGTGGTTTTCCCCCCTCAGTTTTTAAAAATGGCTGAGTCAGCAGAACAGGTCAGGAGCAAAAACACGCACAACCCCCGTAAAGGGAAATTGGGGGGGATTTGGAAGGATAAAACCATTGATAACCCTTTCTGGTCTACAGAAGGAAAGGATTTTGAAGTTAATTGGGTGAAGCCAGCTGTAAAGTGAGGTGGGAAGGGGATTTGTTAAAAGGGGTTAACTGAAAGGGGGTTTGTGAATTTAAGGGAAAAGGAGCAGTGAAGAGGGTTTTGAAGGGGGAAATTTTACTAGAAATTTCAGGGGTGATTGCAAAGCAGATCTAAGTTACTAGGGACGGGAAAAGAGAAATAAATATTATTGTATTGAGAAAAAGACGAAGAGTGAAATGGCGGCATTAGGGGGTACAGGCTGCCTAATTATTTTTTATCTTTCCCTTCAATTCCATGAAGAAAAAAAATCAGTCTGGGGGCGGGAAAAGGTAATGGATAAAAGCCCCCTGGACGGTAAAACCCAACAGTTCCACCTCCCAGAAAAGTAAAATCACTATCGCCACGGGTAGGAAACACCGCATACCCAAACAAAAACAGTGGCAAAGCTCTTATTGTGGGCCTTTAAGTGGTGAACCCAAAATTTAACCCAGGCCAAAAAACTATTGTGCAGAGGCAAAAAGACAGAAAAATGATGGCGATAAGACGGTCTAGCAGTAGGAATGAAAACCTTAAACTCCTTTAATGCATAATAGGTCAATGTGAGACAATACAGCCATTTTATCTAAACATACCAACAGTGCATACCTGTACAAAAGTACCATGAAAAACAAAAAAGGCACCTTATGTAAAATGTTAAGGGGTGGGTGTTTTGAAAATTTGTGGGGACTGCCTCCAGGGGGTCCCCCTACCCTGGCAAACTCTGTTGACCCCGGGCTCTGAGGGGGTACTCAGCCTCAAAAAGGGGGCTTATAGGACAGATTTTCACAAAATATTGATGTTGCAAGAAACCCGCCCTGCACGTTAAAGGAAAAAATTATTTGGGTGTTGCAGCATTACCTGTCTTAAACCCCCTAAGTTACCTTAGCCCCTTTGACTTCCCCTCAGAAACCATGTGCAAGGGGAGCCTTAATTCCTGCAATTTTCAGTGTTATTTGTTTCCTGCCTCACCTCAAAATTCTATACCCAAGGGGGTATGTATCCCCAGTATAACTATGAAACACGGCACTAGCTTCCAGACTCCCCCGAGACACGGGTATTACTGGGCATCCCACTGCCTGTTCACCCCGGGGGCCCACAGATCAAACTCACTCAAAATTCTCCCCAGACATGGCCAGAAATCTACGAGATAAAGGGAGGTCTTGTTTACTGTAGGGGCCTGAGGAGGTCTTTCTCGGTACATCGAGGTGCCTCTCCCAGATTTCCCCCAGGTCTCAAAGGGAAAGACCTGGGGGGCGCCGTTCCCTCATCAGGGCACATCTTGCCCAGTTGGTGTCTGTTTAAAAAGGGGAAAACGAGCTGGTCCTTTTCCAGACCCTCATCTCTTCGTTCAAAGGGGGCTCCCCTTCTCCTAGCTAATTATCCTTGTGTTTGCTACATTATGGGCCTATTACTACCTATTTTTAAGGTTTAGGTCTTATTTTATTACTACAGTTCCTTTAGAAAACCCCTAATATTAGTGTACTAACAGAAAAAACTACCTCCCTTCCCTGAAGGTTTAAATCTATAAAAAAATAAGGCCTCCCATCCACGCCACCCCCCCGGGGGAGAGAAGTGTGTTTATGTTTGGGGGAGAACCCCCTTTTTTTTGGGGGGTTTTTTTTAAAGGGCCACCAGCTCAGCCGTTCCATTGACCCTTTTTTCGGATTGGTCCGGGGGAACTTTAGGGACCAAAAAAATTTTCCACTTTCCCCCCCCCGGGCAAAATAGGCACTAGTCTAGATAAGTCTGCCTTTGCGGGCCCCCCCAGGGTGGACCCTGGACACAAGGCCGCCCGGCCCACTTCGTGAGCAGACTCCGGTCAAATTTAAACCCGTCCATTTCCCCTGCATGGGACCTTGGGGGGGTTAAACTTGTTGGTTTCCCGGTGGTTTAGCACCCCTTTTCCAAAAACTTTAAGTCTTCCGTAGTCTCCCTTGATGAGTGGCTCCGTACTTTCCCACCAGTGGCCCACATCCCTTGGTAGCCTTTCCTCCACTTTAAAGGGTTCCCTAGTTTAATGGCAATCATCTCCTTCTTTATGTCCCTGAAAAAGTTTTTTCCCCAAGGGTGGCCGAGTGTTCGTCACTCCCTACCGGTTCAGTTTTCCCTCGGTTCTTGTATATGGTTTTTTATCATACTCCCCCAGCTATCATGGGGACAGCTTCTCCCTATTGGTGTGGAGGGAATTCAGGGGGAATCCTCCCCCTATTGTTCCTACGGGGGGATCTTATAAACCAATTCCTTCTTAAACGTCCTCGTGTAGACAGGAAGTCATCTATATGATTGGCTCCCACCAGGATACCTACTTTCTACTGTGTCAGTGGTAAATTTTCTGGTCGCCCGCTTCATGTCAAGGTCTTTCATCGCTTAGCTGGCAGAAAAACTCTCGCTGTAATTTTGTGGGTAATTTTCTAACCCCAAAAGGGTGTAATGTCTCTGCGATGTCCCCCTAAATTTGACTGTGACATCCACCACTCTAAAATTTGGGTTTAGACCTGACTTATAGCCCCCTCCCAACATATACTAACTTTCTTTTTGGCCTTCAACTTTATTTACACCAACTTCTTTGTTTTCAAGGATATTGTGCTCCTGGGTCAAAATTAAACGGGTTTTTTGGACCCGTGCCCATTCACAACCTTTGCCCTGACGGGAGGTGGGCGCACCCCCGGATTCCACCCGGGAAAGACTTCACTCCACATCATGCTGATACCATTTCAGGGTCGGATCAGTTTCTATCTCTACCTGAGGTATCCCTACTGCCCCGGGGGTTTCCCCTTTAAATTTTGGGACATAGTGCAGTATGGGGCTTACCTTTGCAACGACCGACACTCAATGACTGGGTGCCACCTTTCCCGCAAAAGTGTTCCCCCCAACACTTTAACAATTCAATCCCTTAGTTTTGTTGCCCATGCTCTGTTGTATACTCCCGGGGAACTCTCTGTGTTTGCCTTTTGCAGAACACACATATTTGGGTGAGTCCTCTAAGGTTCTGCTTGAGGTTTTTACCTTAACACCCCTTTTCCTAGTAAAAATTCAACCCTTAGTGTATGAGCTTTGACTGATCTTCGAGTTTTGAGTGACTGTCTGGGTTTTTATGTGGTGATTTGGGGGTGCTCCTCTTTTTTTCACACCCAGCTCAAATGAGAAACAGATCTCCCAACCCCCAACAATTTGTTTTTTGTGAACCCATTTTCCCCTCCATATTTTAAGTGAACTGTGCACTGTTGTGAAGCCAGTTCCCCCTTTAAACACTGGCTAAGGACCCATTCGAATATCCTCATCATGCAAATCTCTGAAACTGTTTTTTTCAAGGTCATTAATTTCAATACGGGAAATTTCTCTAGGCTTTGACGGGCATGTCGGCAAGCCCTTTTTAGATCCAAAACCAATAAAAAGTTTTTAGCTACCTTTATCTCTTCAGTGTTGCCAAACATGTCTTCTAAATTTGGGCTTTGGCATGTGGTAAAGTGTCGTAAACTGGTAGTGCCGGACCAGGTCTAAGGCTTTTCCCCTTGAGCTGCGACCGCAAATACTGCAATTGAGGCTCTGACAAATCGTTCCCGTCACTATCTGGTCTTTAAACGATCCCAGAAAGCAATGTACTCAGGGTTCCGTAAATGCCGGTAAATTCAATGGGGGAACCCGGGCAACTATTGACAGGTGTTGGCTGTTTTGGGGGCCCGCGGTTTTCGACACCCCCTTTGGGAAACTAGCCTTTTAAAGTACTTAACTTATCTTTGTACTTTCATCTCCGATCACAAACTAATCCTTAGTGAAATTCGTCCCGACCTGCTGAAGATACCCCGGGGTTATTATCCTCAAAGCCCGTAGCTCATATGCTGAGAATGTTGTTATAGGCTTCCCATTTTTCCCCCAAACTCTTCAAGCAGTCTTGCAAATCATCGCGTCTACGTTATGCGTTGGAAAGTACCTTGCACGTTAAGGTTTTTAGATGCCTTTGTATCCCCCACTGTCGTTTTAAAATTTTGTTAAAAACTGAACCAACTCCCTGAACTCCCATCTGCCATTGTCAAAATTTAATAGGAGTGTGACATAAATTGTACTTTCCCAGTCCACCCCACAGCAGCACAGTGTTAGGTAAGAAAGAACGGTCTAAGGGCCCCTTTAACAAGCTTAACAAATTTTCCCCATGTTTATGCTTACCCGACTTAAAATGTACACTTTGCTCTCAAAACCCAATCAAAAAGTGTATCGAGTGAAAGCTTAAACCTCACTTTCCTGGACAATGCCACCAAATAATTAAAGGGCTTAACCCAGGTAGGGACAATTCACAAAACCACATTAACATGAAAACAAAGACAATGAAAATCACACAAAAAAAAGTGCAGTATACAAAATTTAAAAACACTTGGTTAACACAATAAATTCAAAAAATCAACTTGTGAAACAGTAAATGAATAATGTAACCCGCTTGACCCAGCTTACTCAGTCTAGCTGGATGGTTGGATAAAGGTAAATCCTAACCCAGCAGTTGCTATAGCTTAAACCGGCTTTTTAGTCCCCATAAATAAAAAAATAGGTTAAATTGTCCTAGTACTATAACGTTGAAATTTCCAAGTAGCCTAACTGTGGGTACCTTGCAAATCCACTGTAATAATTAACACACAAGTCTCCTACCTGGATTAATTGTAATCACTGAAATAAATTTAAAATTTCCAAACTTCTCTAGCTATGGGCCCCCTTAAATTACTGCAAATAACAACTTGTGTGTATAGTCGTTGGCCTAGCCCCCTTTTGAACTCTGGGGCCCAGGTGTGCTAACTTTAAACCCAACTCTGTTAAACGGTTCCCCAAAAGTGGCTGTTGATAACTTTTAAACCCAGCATTCCCATCACGGGTTTTGAAGGACATTTTGTGAAAATTTGTGTGGACTGCCTCCTGGAGTCGCACCCCGGCAAACTCTGTTGACACCCAAATCTGAGGGGGGTACCCAGCCTCACAAAGGGGTTTGGACAGATTTTCACAAATGATTTTATGTTGAAGAAACCCGCCTGCATGCACGATAAAGGACAACTTTTCTTGGTGTTGCAGATATATCCTGAATTTCAACTTCCCTAAGCTTGCCTTAGCCCCTTTTGGACTTCCCCCCCAGAAACCCCGTGCAACCGGGACCTTAGTTCCTGCAATATCCCAAAACATTATTGGTCCTGCCTGCACCTCAGAAATTTTCCCATATCCAGGGGTATGTATCCCTAGTATAACTATGCGGGAACGGACCTAGCTTCCGCTGCCCTGAGACACTGGGGACTTACTGGATGCACTGCCTTTGCCACGGGGCCCCCGATCAAATCCTTTTCAATTTTCCCCAAAACCCGGCCCGAAAATCACGAATAAAGTGGAGGTCTTGTCTTACTGTATGGGCCTGACGGAGGTCATCTACGGTACATCGAGGTGCCTCTACCATATTTTCCCAGGTCTCAAATGTGAAGACACGTGGGGGCGCCGTCTGCTCATCACGGCACATCTTGTCCAGTTGGTGTCTGTCTTAAGAAGAACGAGCTGGTCTCTCTTCCAGATCCTCGTCTCTTCGTTCAAACTAGGGTTGCCAGTTCTCCCTAGCTAACTTATCCTAGTGTTTGCCTACATTATCGGCCTATTACTACCTATGTTAAGGTCTTAGGTCTACATTATTATTATCTACAGTTGCCTTAGTAAACCTAATATTAGTGTACTAACAGTAAAACTACCTACTCCTTCCCTGAAGGGTAAATTTATAAATAAATAAGTGCCTACCATCCACGCCACCCCCCGGGATGAGAAATGTGTTTATGATTGGGGAGATCGCCTTTTGTTTGGGTGAGTTTAAGGGCCACCCAGTTCAGCCGTTCCATTACTGCCATGTCGGATCGCTCCTGTGGAACTTTAGAGACCAAATAAATTTCCACAGGGTAGATTTTTTAGATTTTGCCACCGAGGTGGCTAGTTTATTGTGCACCCCATATCCATCCTGTGGACGGTAGCGCGAGAGCATATGGATACACAAAAGGCCTAGGAACTAGGCCCCAAAGGGTTAACAGGAATACATATGGATTTATATCTACATATCTATAGTTCACTTATATGTTACAAGCAAATTTAGGAAATTTGCTTAGTATATCTGGTATCTTATTTTCATTAATAAGATATCTTGACATGTCACATAGGTTATTATACTGTCTGTCTCTGTATTCTTCAATAAGTGGACAATTAAGCACATAGTGTTCAAGACAGTGACCATATGCCTGATCACATAATTTACATTTAGTTTGATCATCATCTGTGTCTCCCAAACTGCGCATGATGGATGTATGTACAATTATAGCAACGGTGCCAGAATTCATTTTGTGTGTAACAAATGCACTTTGGCACAGTTACCCTTTAGCAGTGATGACATTGATTTACCTAATTTTAATACAAATGAACCATTGCCATATATTGATGATTATGATTGTTTTATGAAAACAGGCCTTCACTTTATTCATGTCAATGAAAGATCACTTCTTCCTAAATTGGCAGAGATTAGGATTCTAGCTAACAAAATTAGGGCGGCAGTTATAACCATCTCTGAATTTTGGTTGGATGATACGGTGACTGACGACGAGGTCGAAATAGAAGGTTACAATATAAAACGCTTAGATAGGAACAGAAAGGGTGGTGGAGTATGTGCCTACATTAGAAATGACTTAGCTTACAACCCAAGACCTGATTTAATAACAATAAAACTGGAGATTCTATGGTTTGAAGTGCTGCTTCCCAAGACCAAACCCATCTTAGTAGGAACTAGTTACCGCCCTCCTACCCAGGACCAGTTCTTAGAAGACTTTTCCAGAGTCTTGTCGGAGTTGAAAAACAATTGCGAGACAATAATACTGGGCGACTTCAATATCTGTTTTCAGCAGCAAAATAACGGGCTATGCAAAAGGTATAAGCAAATTCTAGGAATAAATAGTACACTCAACTAATTAATACACCAACCCGGATCACACAGTTCTCAGCCACCCTAATTGACCACATACTTTGTAACCGCTCTGAGAACATTAGTCAGTCAGCGTCATACCCAGGTCTTAGTGTAATTTC
>NC_069488.1:20670820-20690809 GCF_026875155.1 Cherax quadricarinatus | reverse complement strand
AATTTTCAAAGCCTGTGAAAAAAAGAGAAGTCGTAAGTCTTGCTTTAAGTGCCAAGTTAGAGGATGATGGTGTGCCATTCTGATTTTATTCAGTAAACACCCTGCCACTCACCTCTCACATTAATATTAATATTTTAAGGCAAGTAATAAGTGTACTCTGTGTGGATCTTACCTTTTCTTGTGTTTTTAATGCCTATTTCTATTGCTAACTTAATATAAGTTAGTGTAAACTTGTTGTCTGGCATTTATTGCATATTTTATGTGTGCTCTGATAACTGAGGTGAGTAGCAGCTGCCGCAGCCGCAGCAAGCAACAACAAGGCTGCTCCTATATCTTGCCGTCCCCTGGGCCTATCCAAACTCCAGTGATGGCCAAATTTGCAAGTACTGCTGCAACAACATGCAAGTAACCTATAGTGGCATAAAAACTGACGGTGACGACAACGAAATGGACTAAATATGACAAAAGAGGGACCGGCATTCAAGTACCAGACCTGCTGCCAGACGTGAACCAGACATGAGACGTTTTCCACTACAATGAAAATAATGACCTCCATATCAACTGCACCAGGTTCAACGGGAAGACAACATGGCAGAAAACCTGATCAACTAAAATTTCCAAGGAAATGACAGGTTGTGGGACTTTTTTCTTCAGTGCCAAACGAGGGAAAGAATTGAGCCTTTAAACATGGCTGACCGGCATCCAAACAGCAGCTACTGCCAGACGTACAACTAGCGAAGTGAAATTCTCATTTTTAAATGACGTTCATCTGTTGACAGTAGCATCATATCTGTACCACCATCATATCACCTGTACCAGTGCTAACGAGAGGGAAACACAGGAGACATCGTAAAATCAACAGTACAAAACTCCAAGGTTATAGGACGGTTATCCCTCAGTGCCAGTCGGGGGAAAGAAGTAAATAGTTAAATAGTCAAGGTTAATTTTTTTAGTAGCTGACCTATATTCAGCTGACTAGTTTTACAGTGAGAGAATCATAGCAGAAAAAGCCAAATATATCTATAAGCTCAAGGAAAGTCGGGGTTTAGGTGGCGTTACTCCCCCTTTTTTTAAAAAAGGGGCTGAGTCAGCAGAACAGGTCAGGGGGAAAAAAACACGACAAAAACCCCCCCGATAAATGGAATTGGGGGGGTTTTTGGAAAGGGAAAAACCCCATTGATTAACCCTTTTCGGGTTCCCAGGGGGGAAAGGAGTTAAAAATTTAAAATTGGTAAACCCAAGAATGTGAAGTGAGGGGGGAAAGGGGGAGTGTGTAAAAAGGGGGTTTAAAATTTTTAAAGGGGGTTTTTTGGGGAATTTAAGGGGAAAAGTGAGCATGAAGAGGGTTTTTGAGAGGAAATTTACAAAGTAATTCAGTGGTATTGCTAAAGCAGTACTAAGTGTACTAGGGACTGGAAAAGGAAAAAAAATTTTTGTATATGGAAAAAAGGCGAAAAATTTTGAAAAGGCAGGCTTTTGGGGGGGGTTACAGGTCCCAAAAATTTAAATTTTTAAAATCTTTCCTCTTAATTTCCCAAATGAAGAAAGAAATCAGTAATGGGGGCGGGAAAAAGGGTGAATGGAGTAAAAAGCGCCCTGGACATTAAAAGCCCAACAGTTCCACCCCTACCAGAAAAGAAAAAATTTCACAAATCGCCCAATTTAGGGGCAACACCGAAATCCCCCAAACAAAAACAGGGGCCCAAAACAGCTTTTAATTGTAGCGCTCTTAAGGGGGTGAATCCAAATTAATCCGGGGACCCAAACTATTTTTGAGAGGAAAAAACGGGACAGAAAAAGGGATGGGTTAAGAGGGTTAGCAGCTGGGAAAAAAAAACCCAAAAAACTCCATAGAAATGCTTTAAATAGGTAAATTTTGAGAAAAATACAGCCATTTTTAAATCTCAAAAAAACTACCAAACAGGTGTTTAAACTGTACAAAAGAACCATAAAAACAAAAAGGCCCCTTTTAGGGAAAATGTGTAAGGGGTGGGTGTGTAAAAATTTGTGTGGACTGCCTCCAAGTGAGTCCCCTACCCTGGCAAACTCGTTGAAAACCGAGCTCGAGGTGGGAAACCTCGCCTCAAAAGTGGTTTAAATAGGAAAAATTTTTTCAAAAATGATTGATGTTGCAAGAAAACCCCCTGCATGCACTTAAAAAGGGGACAACTTACTTGGTGTTCCCAACCTAAAACCTAAATTTTCCCAATTTCCCCTTTAAGCTTAGCCTTGGCCCTTTTTGGGTTTTTCCCCTCAGAAACCATGGAAACCCGGGGACCCTTTAAATTCCTGCAAAAATTCGCGTTTTTTGTTTCCTCCCCTGCACCTCAGAAATTCCTATACCCCAAGAGGGTATGTTTTTCCCCTAGAAATAACTAGGGCAGACCGGCACTAGTTTCCCAGACTGCCCTGAGAAAAATTTGGTACTTACGGGGCTTTCACTGCCTGTTGAAAACCCCGGGGGCCCCAGATCAAACTAAACTCACAATTCCCCCCGGGACACGGGGGGGCCCCAGAAAATACGAGAAAAATTTTGGGAGGTCTTGCCCTTAAATGTAGGGGGCCTGACGGAGGTCATTACGGTACAAAGAGGTCCCTCCCCAAAGATTTTCCCCCAGGCCCCAAAAAATGTGAAGCACTTTGGGGGGCGCCGTCTGCCATCACGGCACTTCTTGTCCTTTGGGTTTTGGTTCGCTTAAAAAGGAACGAGCGGCTTTTTTCCAAGACCCTAATCTCTTGTTCAAAAGGCGGGCCAGTTTCCCCTTGAAAACCCTTACCCTTTGTTTTTTGCCAACATATGGGCCTTTTACTACCTATTTTAAGGTCTTGGGTTATAATTTTTTTATCTACAGTTCCCTTAGAAAACCTAATATTAGTGAAACAAAACATAAAAAAAAAAAACCTACCCCCCCCCCTTTTTTTCCCTTTTGGGAAGGGGATCAAATTCCATAAATTTTAAATTTTAAGGGCCAAAACCTTTTCCCCAGGGCCCTAACCCCCCCCGGGGGGGAGGAAAAAGGGGTTTTTTTGAATTTTTTAAATGGAATTTGGGGAAAGGGGAACGGCCTTTTGTTTTTTTGGGAATTGTGAGTTTTTTAAGGGGCCCACCCAGTTTTCCCCAGCCGGTTCCAATTTAAAAAAACCCATGCCCCGGAAATTTTTGGTCCGGTGGAATTTAGGACCCCAAATTAAATTTTTTCCCCCCCATTCCTCCCCCGGGCAAAACGGGTAAGGCCAAATTTTTCCTAGGGATCAAAAATTCCTTTGCCTTCGGGGCGGGGCCCCCCCGGTTTTTGGGCCCCCGGGGGGGGGGGGGGGGGGGGGAAAACAAGGGGGGGGGGGGGGGGGGGGGGGGGGGGGGGGGGGGGGGGGGGGGGGGGGGGGTTTTGGGGGGGGGGGGGGGGGGGGGGGGGGGGGGGGGTTTAAGGAGGGGGGGGGGGGGGTGGGGGGGGGGGGGGGGGGGGGGGGTTTTTTTGGGGGGGGGGGGGGGAGGGAAATTTAAAGGGGGAATGGGGGGGGGGGCCCCCGGGGGGGGGGGGGGGGGGGGGGGGGGGTGGCCCGGGGGGGGCGGGGGGGGGGGGGGGGGGGGGGGGGGGGGGGTGGGGGGGGGGGGGGGGGGGGGGGGGGGGTCTGCCGTTTTCAGTCAAGGTCTTTAATCGCTTAGCTCCCTTCAGCAAGACCTCTGCTGTAATTGCGGGGGGTTAATGTCTCTACCCCCAAAGGCTGTAATGACTTGCTTTTTCCCAAACCTAATTTCCCGGGTGACATCCCCCAAACATCATAAGATTTGGGTGAGCTGATTTTATAGCCCCTCCCAACATCATACTAACTTTCTTGGGGCCCTTTAAAATTTTAAAAAAGGGCCACCAACTTTTTTATCAAGGATTTTTGGGTTGCCCCCTGGGCAAAAAATTTAATCGGGTTGTTTTTTTTTTTGGACCTGTCCCCATTCAAAAACCTTTTTCCCATGACTGTAGGTAGGGCGGGCACCTCCTTTGATTCCACCGGATTGGGGATTTTCCCCCCAAAAAAAACATGCTGCCCACCATTTAAAGGCTGGGGACTCAGTTTAAATCTTACCAAAGGATTTCCCTATTTGCCGGGGGTTCCCTTAAATTTTTTGGGGACATAGTGCATTAGGGGTGCTTACCTTTGCAACAGACTCGAAAACTCAATGAGCTGGGTCCCAAAGTCTCTCGCAAATTTGTTCCCCACAAAAATTGAAGCAGAGTTTTCCAACCCCCTTTAAAGCCCTCTGTTGCCTACCCCAAAAGTTTTGTATACCCCGGGCAATCTATGCAGGGTGTTCGCCTTCCCCCAGAAACCAAAATTCGGCATGAGTCCCTTTAAAAGGGTTCTGTTAGCGGGTTTTACCTTGCACCTTTTTTCCCCTATACACTTAAAAACGTTAGTCGAAATGAGCTTTAGACTAAATCTCCCCCGAATCTTTGGTGACTGCTGGGTTTTTATGTGGTGAGGGTGGTGACTCCTCTCTCAAAACCTATGTTTTCAAAAGGAGAAACGAGATCCCCCAACCCCCTCAACAATTTTGTTTTTTTGTAAAAACCTATTCGTCCGATTTTTTTAAGTGAAATTTCGTGCACGTATGCAAGCCAGTTCCTTTGAATCACCTGGCTAAGGACCCATTTTTAAACATCCTAAATCATGAAAAACCCTCTGAAAAATTGTTTGCCCAAGTCATAATTTAAATTACGGAACTTCTCAAAGGCTTTGAGGGGTCATGTCGGCAAGCCTCTAGTCCAAAAACCCAAAAAATTTTAAAAGCAAACCTTTATCTCTTCAGTGTTGCCAAACGTCTTCTAATTGGCCCTTTGGCATTTTGGTAAATTAGTTTTCAGTAATTTGGGGTTCCCCGGGACCAGGTCTAAGTTTACCCTTGACTGCGCCCGCAAATACCCCAACTTGTTGGCATCTGAAAAATCGTTCCTGTAAATTATCTGGTTTTTAAAAGGTTTCCCCGAAAGAAAAGTACTCGGGGTTCCCGTAAAAATGCCGGAAAATTTAAAAACTGGGGCAACCTGGGCAACATTTTGACAGGTTTGGGGCCCTTTTTTGGGGTACCTGGGGGTGTTCGACACCACCCTTGGAATACAAACCTTTAATGTACTTAAAATTAATTTTTTACGTTTTTATCTCCTGATCACAATCTACAAACTTCCTTTGTGAAATTTTGGGCCAGAGCCTGCTGAAGACTACCCTGGGATTTTTTTTTCTCAAAAAGCCTGTAGGTCTATGTGAGAAAGCCCTTGTTATTAGGCTCCCCTTTTTTTTCCCCCCAAACCCCCTTTTAAGCAGTTTGCAAATCACGCAAATCTAAAGTTACTGCGTTGGAAAATTGCCTTGGGACCGGGTTTTCGTTTTTGTTCAGATGCCCTTGTATCCCCCCACTTTATCGTTTTAATTTTGTTAAACTGAACCAGGCTCTCCGAAATCCCCTCTGCCATTTCAAAATTTAATGGGAGGTGTGACATAATTGTACTTTACCCCGTCCACCCCACAGCACGTCCGTGGGTTTGGTAAAAAGGGCGAGTCAAACGGCCTCTCAAAAAGCTTAACAATTCCCCCATTTTTTTAAAACCGACCTTCCATACTTTAAAATGTACACTGTTAGCTCTCCCAAAACCCAATTTAAAATGTGTATCGATGTGAAAAACTTAAAAACCCCGCACTTTTCCCCGGACAATGCCACCAAATAATTAAAGGAAAATTAAAAAAAGTCTCGGTTTCAATCCAAATCCCCACATTAACATGTTTTTAAAGTCAATAAAAATCACACAATAAAAAATGCAGTATACAAATTAAAAATTTATTGGTTAACACAAAAAAAAATTTAAAAAATCAAAATTTTGAAACAGAAAAAGAATAAAGTAAAACCCGCTTGAAAATAGCTTACTCAGTTCCCAGCGTGGGGGTTGGATAAAAGGGAAAAACCAAACCTAGCAAATTTGGGTATAAACTTAAACCTGGGTTTAAGCTCCCTATAAAATAAAAACTAGGTTTAAATCTGTCCTAGCTACTAAAACTTTTGTAAATTTTTGGGACAAAGCCTAGCCTAAAATGTGGTACCATTTCCCAAAACCACTGTAGTAATTAACACAAAGTCTCCAAATCCTTGGGTTAATTGTAATCAAGTAAATAATTAAATTCACAATTCCTTTGCCTACCTGGCCGCCTGTAAAATTTTTGCAAATAAAACCCTTTTGGTATAGTCGCTTGGCCTAGCCCCTGTGTAACCTGGGCCTGGTGTGCTAACTTTAACCTAACTCCCGTTAAAATGGTTCCCAACTGTGGCCTACTATGGGTGGTTAAAACCCAGCTAACCCCCATCCGGGTTTTGAAGGACCACTTTTGTGAAAATTTGTGTGGACTGCCTCCAAGGAGTCGCCCACCCCGGCAAACCTGTTGGAAAAACCGGGAAATCTGAGGTGGGTAACCCCACCTTTTACAAGTTTGGGTTATAGGCAAATTTTCACAAATTTATTTTTTGTTTCAAGAAACCGGCCCCATGCACTATTTAAAGGGCTAACTTACTTGGGGGTTGCAGCATTTATCCTGATCTTCAAAATTCCCTAAGGAAAAACCC
The DNA here is from genome assembly GCF_026875155.1 of Cherax quadricarinatus. Taxonomy (NCBI): domain Eukaryota; kingdom Metazoa; phylum Arthropoda; class Malacostraca; order Decapoda; family Parastacidae; genus Cherax; species Cherax quadricarinatus. The sequence continues at coordinate 20,684,205 of NC_069488.1, read as the reverse complement.
TTTGCCCCTTTGGGGCTTCCCCTCGAAAACCCCCGTGCAACCCGGGGGGGCCTTTTGTTCCCGCAAAACCAAAACATTAAATTTTTTTTCCTGCCCCGCACCCCAGAAATTCCAAAATCCCAAAAGGGTAAGAAACCCTAGTATAACTATGCAGAACCCCGGGGGCAAAACCTTTCCAGACTGCCCTGAACACGGTACTTTTGGCATGCCTGCCTTTGGGGTTTCAAACACTGGGCCCACAAAATTCAAAATCACTTACAAATTTTTCCCAGACATGGCCGAAATCTACGAGATAAAGGGAGGTCCTTTCTTACTGTATGGGGCCCGAAAGGGGCCTTTTCGGAAAATCGAGGTGCCTCTACCATTTTTTCCCCCGGTTTTCAAATTTTGAAAACCCCGTGGGGGGGGCCGGGCTGTCCTCAGGGACATTTTTGGGCCGTTGGTGTCCCGTCTTTTAAAAAAGAAACGGTGGGCTCTCTTCCAGATCCTCGTTCTTCTTTTAAAAAGGGTTGCCCGTTCTCCCTAGCTAACTTACCTAGGGTTTGCCTACAATTTTCGGGGGGATTTTCTACCTTTTGTTAAGGTCTTAGGTCCCACATTAAAAATTATTCCCAAAAGTTGCCTTAGTAAAACCCAATATTTTGTGTACTAACAGTAAAAAATAACCCAATCCTTCCCTTAAGGGTAAAATTTTTAAAATAAATAAGTGCCTACATCCCCCGCCACCCCCCCCGGGGGGTGAAAATGTGTTTTGATTTGGGGGGAAACGGTTTTTTTTTGGGTGAGTTTAAGGGGCCCCCCAGAAAACAGCCGTTTTTCCCTTTTCTTTCCATGTCGGAAAAACTCCTGTGGAAAATTTAAAAGACCCAAAAAAATTTCCAAGGGTAGATTTTTTGGTTTTTTTCCACCCGAGGTGGCCCAGGGTTTTTTGTGCACCCCAAAATCCCTTCCCGTGGACGGGAGCCGAGAGCAAATGGATTCACAAAAAGGGGGAGGAACAAGGGCCCCCAAAAGGGGGACAGGAATACATAAGGTTTATATCAAAATAACTATTATTTTTACTTATTATTTTACAAGCAAATTTAGGGGAAAATTTTCTTAGGGAAAAAACTGGAAATTTTTTTTCATTAATAAGATATCTTGACATGTACATAGGTTTTTATACGTCTGTCTCTGTATTCTTAATAATTTGGGCAATTAAACACATAGTGTTCCAAGACAGTGACCATATGCCTGTTTACATAATTTACATTTTTGTTTGTTTATCCCTCTGTTCTCCCAAAATGCGGGGGGATGATGGATGTAAGGACCCAAATTTTAGCAACGGTGCCCGAATTCATTTTGTGTTAACAAAAAAGCACTTTTGGGACAGTTACCCTTTTTGCGTTTATGACATTTAATTTTCCTAATTTTAATACAAATGAACCATTGCCATATATTGAATTTTTTATGGGTTTGTTTTAAAGAAAACCCGGGCCCTTTTCCCTTTTTTCATGTTTTAATGAAAGAACACTTTTTTCCAAAATTGGCAGAGATTTGGATTCTAGCTAACAAAAAATTTGGGGGGGGCAGTTTTTTAACCACTCTGAATTTTTTGGGTTTGGGTGGGTACGGGGGACTTTAAAGCGAGGTCGAAATAGAAGGTTTCAATAAAAACGTTTTGATAGGAACAAAAGGGTGTTGGGGTAAAATTGCCTCATTAAAAATACTTAGTTTACAACCCCAAGACCGATTTAAATAAAAAAAAAACGGGAGATTCTATGGTTTGAAGTGCTGTTTCCCCAAGACCAAACCCATTTTAGTAGGAACTATTTTAACCGCCCCCACCAAAAACCAGTTTTAGAAGACTTTTCCAGAGTCTTGCCCGGGTTGAAAAAAAATTTGCAGACAATATACTGGGCGACTTCAATACTTTTTCAGCAGCAAAAAAACGGGCTATGCAAAAGTATAAGAAAATTCTAGGAAAAAATTTGCTACACTCAACAATTAATACCCCAAACCCCGGGATACAAGTTTAAAAGCCACCCTAATTAAACCACATATTGAACCCTCTGAGAACATTATCAGTCAGCTCATTACCACAGGTCTTAGTGAAAATTTAAATCATTTACTGCACCAGGAAAATCACTAGGTAGGTGGGCCCCACACAGACAAAAAAAAAGAGGTCAACTAAAACTCAGTAAAGAAAAACACTGGTAAATAGGCACACAATTGTGACTGGACAGAATAACACGGTGCACGGACGTAAATATGCCGGGGAAAAATTCAAAACAATGTTCACTACCATCCTTGAAAATATTGCACCATTTAAAAGAGGTTAGGATTAAACGAAGAACTAAACCCCGGGATAAATACGAATTTTAGAAAATAGAAATTCGAACCAGCTGCTAAAAGATTTAAAGCAAACAGACGGGATATGCAGCACTAAATGAATTCCAAAGGGTGAGGAACAGAGACAGAGATTTAAAAAAAGGAGAAAAGGGGCAAAGCACTATTGCTCAAAAATTAAGAGTAAAGCATAACCCCAAAGCTCTGGCAACAACAAAAACATTGGGGGTATAGCCAAAAGCCATAAAGTCTAAAAATAGTTTTTCCCTTGATAATGGGTATGCCACGAAACATCAAGGTGGCAAATTTTTTTAAATTTCCCACTACACATTGTTGCATAACACTATAAGTAACTACCAGCTGCATCAAATACCTTTAACACAGACTCGAAAAGTTTCAAACAACTATACCAAAAAGGGGGAACCCCAAACAGTTGTCAACTAGTAAGTGTATCTCATACTTTATTCAAAAGAACTAAGCAGGGAAAAAACCCCAAATAAGAGCCAGGCCCCATAACTCCCCTTAAGTTCCTAAAAAATGTGCTTCTGAACTTCAATCCCTATTGTCACTAATAAACTATCAATCCCACTAAAACCCTACCGAGGGGTTCAAGGAGGCCAGAGTTATTCCTATCTTTTAAGAAAAATAGTAGGTCTTGTAAGCAACTATAGGCCTGTTTGTATACCCCAGTATAATAATAAAATTTCTGGGGGGGCGGGTTTTTCTCAAGTAGTTAAGTACCTTAATGACAAAAAGCATTCTCCAAAGCTATCAAACGGGCTTTGGAAAAATCCTACTCAACCACACCTCCCTTTTAATTGAGGATTACCTGAGAACGAAATGTCAAAGGGGAACCTTTAGGTTGTAACCTTAGACCGCGAAAGGGCCTTTGATACTGTCAAACCCAAAATATTATGTAAGAAACTTAAGCTTTTACCTGGGAGAGTTTCGGGGGGGTCAACGCCCCGCGGGCCCGGCCCGTGACCAGGCCCCCTGGTGGATCAGCGCCTGATCACCAGGGTGTTGCTGCTGGCTGCACGCAAACCAACGTACGAGCCACAGCCCGGCTGATCAGGGAAATGACTTTTGGTGCTTGCCAGGCCCTTGAAGACGCCAGGGGTCTGTTGGTAATCCCCCTTAAGTGTGCTGGGGGGCAGTTGAACAGTCTCGGGCCCCTGACACTTATTGTATGGTCTCTTAACGGTAGTGACACCCCCCCCGCTTTTCCCTTGGGGGAGGTGCATCGTTGCCAAGTCTTTTGTTTCGTAGTGGTGATTTTTTGGTGCAAGTTCGGTACTGTCCCACTAGGATTTTCAGGGTATATAATCATGACCTCCCTCCTGCTTTTCCCGGGGAAAAGGTTTTTGAAACCCCAAGCGCTCCCAAAATTTTTAGGTGTTTTTATCTCCGTTTTTGCGCCCGTGAAAGTTCCTGACATTTTTTTAGGTCGGGAATTTCACCTGGGCCCTTTAAAGGTGCTGTTTTTGGGGCGCAATATTCCAGCCAAAATAGAACAAGTTACCTGAAGAGTGTCATCATGGCTTGGCCCCCCCTAGTTTTTTAAGGTTTTCATTATCCTCCGTCATTTTTCAGCAGATGCGATTGTACAATGTTATGGTCCTTGAAGGTGAGATCCTCCGAATAATCACTCCCAGGTTTTGACTTTGGTGTTTCGCTCTATTTTGGGCCCAAATTTTTTTTTTGTACCTGATGAAGTTTTAAATTTTCCTATGTTTCCAATCTGATAATTAAATTTTTTCCCACGTTGAACTTCATATTGTTTTCTGCAGCCCACTAAAGTTTGGTTGATGTCCGCCTGGCCCCTTCAGGTCTGCAATGGAAAAACACTGCATGCAATTTGGGGTGTCATCTGCAAAGGAAGACAGGGGCGGGCGACATCCTTGCTATGTCGGATATGAGGATGGGGAACAAAATGGGAGCTATACTTTCCTTGTGGAACAGACTTTTACCCAGCTGCCTCGGACTTTTTCTGTTACGACTACTCTCTGGTTCTGTTAGTGAGGAAAATTTTAGATCCATCGACCGACTTTTTTCCCCGTTATTCCTTTAGCGGCTTTTGTGCGCATTACCCATGGGGCACACTTTCGAAGGGTTTTCAAAGTCTGTATATATTTTCTCGCATTCTTTTTTTCTTCTATGCATTTAGGACCCTTTTCGTATGATCCATAGTTGAGACAGACAGGAGCGACCTGTTTTAAACCCATGTTGCCCCCGGGGTTTTGTAACTGATGGTTTCCTAGAGGGTGGTGATCTTGCTTTTTAGGACCCTTCAAGATTTTTTTTGATATGGATTTTTGCTATTGGCTGTATTCTTGCTTTCTTTATGCCCCCTTTGTGGAGTGGGGTATGTCTGTTTTTTATAAATAGGGACACCCCCGTTCCATGCTCCCTCTCCAAGGATGGAAAAAGGCCCCTAAGGGGCTTCTTGCGTTCTTGATGCACAATTCCATGAGTCTGGGCCCCGGGGGAAGTGCATGGGCATTTTATTTTTGCCTTTCGAATCATTTGGCGTCAGGATAACATCGGATAGGCTTGTTTTAAAAAAATTTTGTGGCTCTCTCATAAAAAATTCATTTTGATCTTCGACTCTCAATCTGGTTAGCGGCTTGCTAAAAACTGAGTCATATTGGGACTTGAGTAGCTCACTCATTTCCTTGCTGTCATCTGTGTAGGACCCATCTTGTTTAAGTAGGGGCCCAATACTGGGCGTTGTTCTCGATTTTGATTTGGCATAGGAGAAGAAATACTTTGGGTTTCTTTCGATTTCATTTATAGCTTTTAGTTCTTCCCGCGATTCCTGACTCCTAAAGGATTCTTTTAGCTTAAGTTCGATGCTTGCTATTTCTCTGACCAGTGTCTCCCTGCCCTTTGCAGAGATATTGACCTCTTTTAGCCGCTCTGTTATTCTTTTCCGTCGCCTGTAAAGGGAGCGCCTGTCTCTTTCTATTTTACATCTACTCCCCTTTTTCTTAGAGGAATAAGCCTTGTGCATACATCGAGTGCCACCGAGTTAATCTGTTCTAGGCATAAGTTTGGGTCTGTGTTGCTTAGTATATCTTCCCAGCTTATATCGGTTAGAACTTGGTTTACTTGGTCCCACTTTATGTTTTTGTTATTGAAGTTGAATTTGGTGAAATGCTCCCTCGTGACTAGTCTCATTTTGTCGGTCTGGGGCTCCTCGCATACATGTCTGAAACCTCAATTATGTTGTGATCTGAGTATATTGTTTTTGATATGGTGACATTTCTTATCAGATCATCATTGTTAGTGAATATGAGGTCTAGTGTATTCTCCAGTCTAGTAGGCTCTATTTATTTGCTGGTTAAATTGAATTTTGTGCAGAGATTTAAAAGCTCGTGTGAGTGTGAGTTTTCATCAGAGCTGCCTCCTGGTGTTATTACTGCAACAATATTATTTGCTATATTCCTCCATTTTAGGTGCCTTAAGTTGAAATCCCCCAGGAGCAAGATGTTGGGTGCAGGAGCTGGAAGATTTTCCAACAGTGGTCAATTTTTAACAGCTGTTCCTGGAATTGCTGGGATGTGCTTCCGAGGCTTGTAGACTACCACAATGACTAGGTTTTGGTTCTCGACCTTTACTGCTAAAACTTCCACTACGTCATTTGAGGCATTAAGCAGCTCTTGCAAACAAGTGACTCTGCAATGTACAGGCCAACCCCCCCTTTTGCCTGTTCACTCTGTCACATCTGTATAGGTTGTAACCTGGGATCCATATTTCATTGTCCAAGTGATCCTTTATGTGGGTCTCAGTGAAAGCCGCGAACATTGCCTTTGCCTCTGCAAGCAGTCCACGGATGAAGGTATTTTGTTGTTTGTTGCTGGCTTTAGAACCCTGTATATTTGCAAAGAAGAATGTTATCGGACTGGTGGTATTGTTGGTACTGGGGAGGATTTTTTTTCCGGCATTAGTATCTGTATCTGTTGGTTTGGAGTGGAGGCCATCGACTGTGGTTCCACTCCAGGAATGACTGGATTTGGTGTACGATTTCTGCCATTTCCTGCCAGTTTTTTTTCCTTCCTGGCACTAAAAAACCTCTCCCTCTTGAGTGCTGTGGCTACCCAGGTTTTCCAGGCCTGGATGTTTTGTATCTTTTTGTCCCCTTTAGATGGTATGCCTGGCAATTTAAGTTATAGCACAGTCTTTCCTGTACTGAAGAGGTACACATTTCAGGGTGAAAAAGCTTACAGGAAGGAGTTTGCATTTTCCTGTTGTCATATGGGCATGGCATTTTCTAGGGTGGTCATAGTTGCACGTCCCATCTGTTTTTCCAGATTTCCCATGCCAGCAGATACCAAGTGCATAGTATGTGCACAGGCTTGGTTTCCGCTTGCCTTGGGTTTCTGTGACTGTATTCCCTGTTGGTGCATGTTTCCCTGTCTTACTTCTATCCTCCCTAGCACCAACAATGGAGCTCCCACCAGTTGTTTTTGGTAATTTTATCCTCACTATTGCTATTGGAGTCCTCTTGTTTGCTATTTCCTGCGGTATTTTCTTGTTTGCAATATTGGTTTTATCTTATCTTTGACTACACTTGTTTCCCTACTATGGCTCCTTGTCCCCTATGAGGTCATTTATATGTATTCCTTCCTGCGTATAATTCCCGACTACCTGGACAAAATCTCCAGCTTCACCATTACTGTCTCCCAGGACAGTATCTCCAGCTTCACCATTTCTGTCTCCCAGGACAGTATCTCCAGCTTCACCATTACTGTCTCCCAGGACAGTATCTCCAGCTTCACCATTTCTGTCTCCCAGGACAGTATCCCCAGCTTCACCATTTCTGTCTCCCAGGACAGCACCTCCAGCTTCACCATTACTGTCTCCCAGGACAGCACCTCCAGCTTTACTATTACTGTCTCCCAGGACATCACCTCCAGTTTTACAGTTTGTGACTACATGGCCAGTATCAAGGGCAGTACCATTCAGCCCAGACTTTTTATGTTCCCATCTGTTGTAGAAAGCTTCCAGGTTTTCTATGAAAGCAGCTTTGATGTTGTCCTCTTTTAATACCCTTGTGATTTTAGTCCACAGATTTTTCTCATTTGGGCATACCCAGAAACACTTCTCTGTTTTAATACTGCTTGTAGCTAGTTCTGGGATATCTGCACAAGGGGCGTGACACCAATTTCCACAAAAATGACAATTTATCCATGTGGAAGCCCGTTTGTTTGACTGACCACAGACTACACACAGCTTCATAATGATTTGAATGGTTGATTTACTGCAATTCTACTAGCAACCTCTTGAATATTATATTAATAACCTTAAATGAAGCTCTAGCTATTTGTATTTCTGTTTCTAACTCTTTTTGTATATTGGAACAGCTTACCGTCACGTTCCTGATTTTTAATGTTTTGTGTTTATAAGGGCGCCTACAACCCCATCCGTTTTACAGTCTGCTTTATTGTCCAACGAAACTGTTGAAACCAGTCCGGGTTCGGACCAGTCAAGGGTTCGGACCAGTCAAGGGTCCGGACCAGTCGATCTGCTCTGATCAGTGGGTCACTTATTAAAACATACTGGTCGGTGATTTGAGCTAACACATGAAGGATCTACTGGAAATTATCTACCCGAGTAATATGTGATTTGACTGATACAAAAGTATAACTTGCGTGTTGAAGAGCCGGTGATATCTGGCAGCTCCTACAATGACGAACGGTCACCTCCTTGTTTATCAATCGCTGTATCTGGCTTTTCTATTTTTTTTTTTTCTCCGTCTCCACCACAATAAATGCTATATTATCACTATAGTTGACTGGTGCAAATTTTGGAGGAAGGACGCTTTTTCTGTAGTAATAATTGCTTCTCGTTGTGTATATTGCGACCGCTGGTAACTACAGGTTATATGAAATTCACAGTAACGTCTCGTATTTCAAGAAAAGAAACTAATGAAAGTCTGTAGACTGGTTTAAGTCCTACCTTAGCAACAGGAGACAAATAGTCAAAATCAACAAAACGGAATCAGAACCCCTGCCGATAACATGTGGAGTTCCCCAAGGTAGTATTCTGGGTCCCTTATTATTCTTATGTTATGTCAATGATATGCCTATAAGTGTCAAGTGCAAACTCCTACTGTATGCAGATGACAGTGCTCTGTTAGTGACAGGTAAAGACCCACAAGATATTGCTAATGTTTTAACACTGGAACTGGAGTCCTGCAGCAAATGGTCAGTAGACAACAAACTATCATTACACCTAGGGAAAACTGAAGCCATTCTCTTTGGCACGATACATAAACTGAGAAGGGTAAATAATTTTAATGTTCAGTGTAATGGGGAGCCCATCACTTTGGTTTCATCAGTAAAATATCTGGGGAACCCCCTTTTACCCATGCATGTAGGGGAATTGATAGGGAACAGTATAGTAAAGAAAGCGAATGCCAGACTGAAGTTCCTGTATAGACAAGCACAGTGTCTACCTACTGAGGCTCGCAGGACCCTATGTCTAGCCCTTATACAATGCCATATGGATTACGCTTGCTCTTCATGGTACTCTGCCTTGACAAAAAAACTGAAAGATAGACTGCAAATCACCCAGAACAAAATCGTAAGATTCATCCTGGGGCTGGGACAAAGAGAACATGTAGGCCAGGATGAATTACAGCAGTTGGATATGCTGAATGTTGAAGACAGAGTAAAACAACTGAAGCTAAATCATGTTTATAAAATTGCTCACAAGGTTGGGAACCAAAGCAATCATAGTACTAGGGGGAGAGAGCACAAATTTGTAGTACCCACAGTCATTGGCCAGGCGTCAAACACCTTTTATTGTACAGCAATAAAGGAATGGAACAGACTACCCGCACATGTCAAAGCCAGTCATAGCATGAACCAGTTCAAGAAGAGTGCCAAAAGGTGTCTGATGAATGTAGCTACAGAAAGGGAGGGGAATGATTTTCTATTTTTTAGCTAACATACGTGTAAATTTTACCTTATTCCTAGTAATGACCGTCGTATTGTAGATAATCTTAATGACCCTCGTGTAGTAGATAGTCTTAATGACCCTCGTGTAGCAGATAGTCTTTTTAGTATGATAATAAGATGTTATCTTCATTGTAGAATAATAAGAAAATATTATAACCTTTATATTATAATAAGGTAAAAGGACCCCAATGGAAATAAGTCACTGTGTCTGACTTTTTTGGGTTATCCCAGGTTCTCTACACGTATGCTGCTATGTATGATAATTCTATGTAACTGTATTTGTGTATACCTGAATAAACTTACTTACTTACTTACTAGTTAGTTTAATATGTTTATTATGCACCCCATACCCATCCTGTGGGCGGTAGTCAAAAGATTACAGAGGTACATAATTGGTCCAGGGACTGGGCCTCAAAGTTTTGATAGCTGAGCAAGTTACAGAGGTAATGAATTCACAATTTACAAAGGTAATGAACTCACAATTTACAAAGGTAATGAACTCCAGGTAGGTCTAGTCACAATCATGACAAGTTACAAAGGTATTTACAGATTACAGAGGTACACAATGGGTCCAGGGACCGGGCTCCAAAGTTTTGATGGCTGAACTAGGTACAAGGTAATGAACTCACAAGTTACAAAGGTAATGAACTCACAAGTTACAAAGGTAATAATACTGTAAGAATGGTTACTTACGTTTATACATGGCTGCAATCATGAACAAATTTTAGAGTAATGAGCAATTGACACTTACTTACTTACTTAATAATACTTGTGGAGCTGTGTGGAAAGCCGGGTGGAGGGACAACATTACGTTTTCTCTGCTCAGCCATCAGAGAAAACGTGCATGAATCTGCGTTTGGCCCAGCCACTCCCTCACTCCGCTTTTGTTTACAATTTTCGGCATGAATTATTCATTACTTCTACCTTCTTTTTATGATGGCATCTAAAGGTAGCTGTTACAAATGATTAAATTCAGTGAACAAGACATGTCGATGTTAATAATATGGCTCTGGGCCACAGTGTGGGTTTAGCTTGAGCCCCAGGCGCTACACCTACCGGTTACCTACACTGACTTCCTAAAAATAAATACTACTCACCTCTCTTCCTATATTAAGAATACACATATTTAAGGTAAATAATGAGTGTACTGTATGTGTATTTTAACCTCTCTGGGATTTTTTAAAATATCGTATATTAAGTATGAGACGGGGAGCCAGTGCTACCTACACCTGGGCTCCCTGCACCTGACTTCCTACAAATAAGTACTACTCACCTCTCTCCCTACATTAAGATTACAAATACTTTAAGATAAGTAATGAATTTACTATGAATGTATTTTACTTTGTGCGTTTTTTAATGCCTAGTTCTATTACTAACTTAATATAATTTAGTGTAAACTTGTTGTCTGGCATTTATATGCATTTATAAATGGGAAAAAAATGGCGTTCTGCCTTCCGGCGATGTCTTGCTTTCCGGCGACAGCCTGGAACCTAACCCCCCGGGTATATGTGGGCCCTACTGCATATATATATATATATTATATATATATATATAATATATATATATATATAATATATTATATATATATATATATATATATATATATATATGTGTCGTGCCGAATAGGCAGAATTTGAGATCTTGGCTTAAAAATAGCAATGTTCATCTTGCCATATAGGACAAGTGAAAATTTGTGTATGCAATAATTTCGCCAAATCATTCTGAACCTAACGAAAAAAAATATATTTCACTGTGTTTGGTTAGTATTAAATTATTGTAAACAAATCTAAAATATTTTAACTGGGTTAGGCTAAAAAAAATTGTTCTTGTTATAATAAGGTTAGGCAAGTTTTCTAAGATTCTTTTGGTGCAAAATTAAATTTTTTTAACATTAACATTAATGAAAAAATGTATCTTTAATTAAACGCATAGAGAAAAATTTTTGAAAGGACTTAATTTTAAATGAGTTCTTGCTAATTGACCAGTTTTACATATTCGGCACGACATATATAAAAATATATATATATATATATATAATATATATATATATATATATATATATATATATATATATATATATACATTATATATGCAAAACAACCACTGTGAAGAATAGAGAAATTCCAAGTGCTTTTGTGACTACTCACATTATCAAGGAACATTGTTCCTTGATAATTGAGTAGTCACGAAGTGCTTGGAATTTCTCTATTCTCTCCAGTGGTTGTTTTGCATATTCTGAAATCACCTGTTTACTGTGATCTTTTTGCATATATATTTTATATATGTATAAAATATATATATATATATATTTTATATATATATATATTATATAAAATATATATATTATATATATATATATATATTTTATATATATATAAAAATATAATATATATAAAATATATATAATGTATATACATATATATCAATAACACTGCGCTAGCCAAGGATTCGAACCCATGTTGCACTGGCCCGCCCATGATTAGCCAGAACCACATGATGCCTTAACCCACAGTGGGTCCATTTAAAGGACGAGAAAATGGGAACATTTAAAGGGGAGACTTCTAAAAGTTATACAAAGAAAAATGGAGCTCATTAAAATAAACTCATTTAAGAGGGAGGCATCTGTAATTACAAGGAAGGCAGCCACAGTTACTCATCCCACATGATTTGAGGCAAACTCTGGTTCAACCATCAGAAACTGCAGGAAAAAATAGCCCCTAATTCTTAGGGGTGGCACTACATTTAGGACAATCTAATGCAAGAGCCCAATATTTTACTGTGTACTATTGCCTCAACTAAAAATGCATCTAATTTGAACAACCCATCACTAAAAATTGTATAATGAATGCTTATCATGGTTAAAAACTGCTGATTTTTACAATATTCCTTTCGAGCCAAAAGGAACAAAGGAAGATGACTCTTGCTTCCTGCCAGTTTTCCAGGTTATTACTAGCTCTAATGTGGTTGAAAATCACGTTCGACTCCTGTGCTATATGTACTGAATAATGGTGTTATGAAATTCTCAGTTCTAATGGTTTTCCTATCTGTCTCAAATAGGAGAGACTGCAGCTGTTGCAACCAATTCTGAAAACACCACCAGCATGCTGTTGGGTTTTAGTTCTTTTTCGGAATGCTTCTAACAGTCCATGAATTTTTAAATACTACTTGTATATTAAATCTTTTAAGGGCGTTTGGCAGGAGAGAGAACTTCTCGTTGTATGAGAGGACCAACAAATTTCTTAGTGTGAGGCTTATCTTAGGTTCTGTTCCATAATAAAGTTTTCTTAGCTGCCAGCAAGGCAGCTAATGCTATAATATTCATCCTTCTGCCTATGGGCACTGGTTTTGCCTGGAGGCACTTCCTGCCCTTCTCTCCCTCCCTCCCTTACTCCAGTGAATGCATCCTCTGGGGTGTATTAGCTCGACATCCTTCTTTTTTTTTTTTGCAATTTTGCAAGCTCCTGATGTATTGATTGAGACATGAAAGGCCAGGACATCATTCTACTCCCCCTGTGGTTGTTTTGTATCATATATATATATATATATATAAATATATATATATATATATATATATATTATATATATATTATATATATTTGCTAGGAGCACCCTGGGAAGCAAATGCCATTGACACAATTCTCAGGAAGAAATTGGAAGAGTTAAGGAGAATGGAACAAAAGAATAGGCAATCTGGACACCCACGATGCCTTGTACCCTTTTCACAAAGTGCTTGAGTCTGCCCAGGTTGACTATTTCCTAAGATGTGCACCTTCATATGATAACCCTATACTGCACGGGAAAATGACGATTTGAGGCAGATTTTTACGAAATACTTAAACCTTTCTTAAAAACGGGCAGTGGAACCAATACACTTCCCGTCAATGGGGGCATTGGTGTCCGCAAGTCCTCACAGATTGCGTTACCTGCTTTTCTGTCCTCGTGTATTGCACCGAGAGCTTGTAGCAGCGATTCTCCCCGAACATCTTAGGGGCAAGATGGGGCCCCGGACCAAAAAATTTATTGACGGAGCAATGATATGGGATAAAACAACGGGGTAGAAAACCCGACCCGCTCCCCCCCAAAAACCCAAAA
>NC_069488.1:20593624-20670320 GCF_026875155.1 Cherax quadricarinatus | reverse complement strand
TTGCGCGTTTTAAAATTTAATATGCGGGTGTATTTTAGGATACTAGCTCTCTGAGGTACCAAGAACATGATCTCTATCTTGCCTTCAAAGCTGGTGTTGTTATTGAATGGTTGAATTAGTGAAGGATTGTGTATGTCCCAGTTTGCAATATTTATTGAAGAAATTGGGATATTATTGTCCACGTGATTAATATTACGTTAATGGGGCGCGGTAAACCAATTTGGGATTATGTAGCACCTGGAGGATTGGAAGGCATTCAGGCTAGTTTCAAGGAATTGGAACACAGTTCCGAATGTGATCTTGTGGTATCTCGTGAATACCAAATCTGATTCGCTTCAAATCTTCAACGCTAATACTAATTTGCGTTATAAACCTACGAAAAACACTGTGCTACAATTTTTCCGGGTACACTGGCGTACAGGGGACTGGGGTTATGCAGTATGGGGCTACCCTTCTCGGATCACACAGTGACCGAAATGCATCTAGTTATATTAATGACATTCAAAATCAGCAAGAGAATAAAGAAGAAACATGTGCAACACTTGGGTATGTTGACCATGTTGACGTTTCGCCACCCAACAGCACTTTAATCAGGAGCAGAGAATAAATTGTGGCTGACGTGAAGTAATATGAAGTAATTAGTCAGTCTTGATAGATGTTCGTTCCTTCAGACTTTATAAATCTTAAACAGATACACGAGAATGGAGACTTGTGAGGTGAAGCACTTGGAGACGGCGTCCCAGTAGTAGAAGTAGGTCAAGTTAATAGGTTAGGCAAGTGTTTTAGAAGAATTCTCTGTGCCAAGATTTGAAGATGATGCTGTGTCAGACAAGAATTTATTAATGGAACAGAAAATTGTCAAGCAAGTACAGTACATCAATTAACATCTATCCATTCACTTTCCCCGCTGTACATGGACAATTAGCAAAATGTTAAATGCGCTCCTTCGTCTGTGACACAAATACGTCAAGATATACGAGGCAGTCGATCATAACCTCATGGTATCGTGTGTGTGTTCAATTATCTCGCACCGTCTGACCTACGGTTTCTTAAATCCTCACAAAAAACAGCTGTGCCAGGCATCCCCGACACAGCAGTCTTAATCGTGTATTAATTCAGCACTCACAGGAACACTTGTATTAATTCAATACTCACATGAACACTTTCATGATCACAAAATTTTCCTTAATTTCCAGCGACCCGGCAAGACCAAAAATTTCCTGAATTTCCAGCGATTCGGCAGTTCCAAAATTTTAATTAATTTCCAGCGGCTCGGCAATTCTCAGTCTCGGCTGAGTGGTTGAGGGGAGAAGACGTGTGCTAGAGATCTGGACCTACTAATTTGCAGGCCTACCCATTTCTCCCGACTGAAAAGTCATCATTAAAACTTATACTGTTGGAAGACAGCTTCAGTGTTGTGAGAACTCTTATGTGCGAGTTGTGACTAGGGATATACCTAGTGAAACACTGGAAATAGTTTTCCTTTTTGAAAAGGCCCTCACAGGCCTCTGCTTCCCCTCTGCCTTTCATTTTACCTCAACCTTTCGCCTCTATCAACATACAGTGTAGAGGCGAATTTTGCTAGTCCACTGCTACTCGTGCTTCTGAAAATGCACACAACTCATCCCTTTACCAACCTAAGGAATAACGACGAGTGTGCAGTCCTACATGAGTTGGTAACCCAGGTGTGCACACACACTGAAAATTCGTCTTTCACTCCAAGACACGTGTGCTAGAAGTTCTGCAAGTTTGGAGTGAGTAACTATTTGTACGAGTATTGCAGTGTTTGGTAACTCTTGAGAAGTATGCCTCAGCCAGTGACCTCGAGCGAGGCACTGCATCACCTGCCTGAGACTTTCGCCCATATTGACTATGTGAAGAGAGGCGAATGTGCGTGCTCAGTTACCCCTGCTGTTCTCCTGTATCCCCAACTCTCTGCCTTTAAACTCAGCCGTTCACCTCTATCAACGTGCAGTGTAGAGGCGTATTTTGCTGCTCCGCTGGTACTCGAATATCTGAGTTCCGCACAGCTAGTCACCTCTGCCTACCTGAGAAATACGGACGAATCTCCCATCCTGCGTGAGTTGGTGATCCAGACCTGACTTTACCGCTTGTACAAAATGTGTTATATCTCTGAGGAAGATGACCTTTTATTCTTCTATGCACTGAGTGTTTCTGGGAGGAATGCTGCATAGTTGGAAACAAAACAAGAGTAGTTAAGAACAATTTAATGAGCACTGCAGTACCTGGTAACTCCTTTCGGAGACGGCTTTTTAACTGTAACATGCCAGAGGTTCATCTATAAACATAGTAAGTTTGTGCTGATTTGTTTGTCCACAGAGTGAAAATTTGTCTGTCATTCCAAGACACATGTGCTAGATGTGTTAAGTGCTGCGGGTTTGTAGTAATTAACGAGTAGTACAGTGTTGGTAACTCTCGAGACAACTTTGGGCCCAGTGAATAACCTTGAAAATGGCATTTGCGGACCCGCAGGCCACTACACCCATATTGCCTGTGTCTAGTGAACTCTTATGTGTGAACTGTGACTAGTGATATACGTAGTGAAACACAAACGTGTTGATTTGAAGTGGCTGTAGGAGGCCTACCTTAAACTCTGCCTCGCCGCCTCCCCTCCTTCCTCGATTTGGAATCAGCCATTCGCCTCTATTTACTTATGGTCTAGAGGTGGTTTTTGTCAGACCACATAAGTACTTGAGTGCCCGTGTCAGTCCTCTGTGCCGCACTCCATCATCTTACAAATGTGTCTCCTGGTCCCTACCTCCCTGCTACAAGCAAATATCCAGGTGGTTGACACGGGCTTAGCAAGACATTCAAGCAAGCTTGAAAGCAGCATCCCAAGCTAGCCAGAAAAAAGCAAAGGCAGTCTACAGTTACAGCTGCCCCTAAGCCAGCATGTCTACGTCTACGTTCTACAGTGCTGCTGGCATACCAGTGTTTCCTGTAGTGGCTTAGTTAAGAACAATTTAACGAGCATTGCAGTACTGACTTTTTAAGTGGGACATGCCAGGGTTCACCTATAAACATAGTAAGTTTGTGGTGATTTGCTTGTACACAGAGTGAACATTCGTCTGTCATACGTGTGTAGAAGTGTTAAGTGCGTTTTCCACAACAGTTAATTGTCATTTGTAAGCCTGTATTAAGACTTTAAAAGGCTCAGAGTGTACTTCAGTGTAGCGACTCCTTACATTTGATAAATCAGTGTAATACATGCTTGCTCACTGTAACTGAACTATTTAAATACGGTTACATAATTAAGTTGCTTGCCCTAGTGTCATTGCTGTGTTTTTAATACATTTTCTCGTTCAGACTGAAACTTTACTGCTAAATTCCCAGTAATATTTCAAATTGCAGTGTTCATCTGTGGTGTGAGTGTGTAACTTTAGCTTTGTATTTTTACTGTGAAAAAGCTTACTCCTGCATAATGTTCATTTAAATGAATACTTTCTCTCTTTGAGTAATTCGGTTACCTTTAAACTGTGTTAAGCAAGAGTCAGCTTGTTAACATCTATGTTCCTTACCATCTCATCTAGTGGGTCTAGCGCCTAGTTAAAATTGTAATAGTAGCAATTGCAATCATTAACTTCTAGTTATACATTGTGTAAATTGTTTTAGACTATTTGATCAACCGGATTGTAGTGTTTAACTTCTGACACACCAAGTTAATGACTGCAGACTCGCACTGACACATAATAACAATATTAAGCTGAAACACTGGTAACTCCAGAGCGGGCCTAGTGTGTAACCTTGAGAAGTTGAGAGTGTTTATTAGACCAGCGGTGTACCACTCTCACCTATTTTACATCAACAAAAGTGTATTCTAATGATAAAGTGTACACTTGGTAACACTTGTCATACATATTAACGCGTGTGTAGATTGTTTAGGTACTGGTTCATCTATCTACAGCTGCACACTTACGCTTGCATACATACATAACATATATAGTAACGTGTGAGTTACCGGATGGACCAAGGAAGTCGACCATAGTGTTTTATCTCATTTCTCATTGTAAATTACCTAGTTATTTTATTTTTTATTTTTTTTTTATTTTTTTTAGTAATATTGTTACAGTCTATGGGTTGGGGTAAGAGGTGTCTTCAGCATTCATGTGATGTCCGCTATATTATTATTAAGTGAAGAACATTGGGTGGCAGTACCCCTGAACTGACTCAAGGTGGAAGTTTTTCATTGAATTTTGAACTTTGTTTTAATGTGATGTACTCGGGAATTTTTATTTTATGCTCAATTTTTACCTACTTTCTCTCTCTCTCTTCTCTCTCTTCTCTCTCTCTCTCCCCTCATCTCTCTCTCCCCTCTCCTCTCTCCCCTCTCTCTCTCCCTCTTCTCTCCCCTCTCTCTCTCTCTCTCTCTCTCTCTCTTTTCATCTTTGTAATTTGTGATAAGGTGTAAGACCTCGCCTGTCCATCCATTATATCATTTATATGTACCATATTATTAACACAAATACAAGAAGTCTCTGAATGTTTTTTTAGTAAGGTGTGTATCATATTAAGTAGAAAGTAATCTGGGTTAAGTATAATTGGAAGTGTTCATTGAACTTGAACACTTGTGTCATATGATCTATTTTAGACTTCTGACTTTATAGTAAATATTTACTCTTGCATAAGCTATAAGGGAAATATAAGCGAGGAATTCTTGTGTTGTGAGTCTTACACCAGATATCATCACTGGCAAACATGGCAACTGTCATAGGGGAAACCTTTTTTCAGCAGGTGATGGAAATGATGATAGCTTCCAGACCTTTAGAAGTAAACAAAAGAGAAAAAGTGAGAAAGGGCTAGAGCGTCGACGTAGTCAGACTCACTTGACTCGTACACAATGTGACACTAAACGTCCTTGGTGCACAGAGCTGCAAGAAGTCTTTCTTCAAAGGAAATGTGTTAAGCTGAACTTCCCTGACAACAACCCCGCTGCCTGCTAAGTGGTGCATGGCAAATGGAAGCTGTAAACAAGCATCCTAACTCAAGGACCCCAATTTAGGAAAAACACACACAACTTTGTGTTTGTGGAACAGAACGAAGAACTGATCAGTGACTACTTAGTACACCTTATGGGTGTATTAAGCTGTCCGATTTTCATCAGACACTCACCACTTTAAAAAATGGGACAGTATCATAATCTTTGGATACCCTCTCTACATGGACCCATCCCATCTGACTCTCAGTGAGCATATCATCAATCCAAAAAGGGACTTAAAGGAAAATCCCAAATTATTGCCAGTTGGTGGGTCCTGTGCCCCTCCCCCGGAATATCGGGGTGCATGGTTTACGTTTCCTAAACATCGAAGTGTACCTAGCCCCTAAACGTAGGTGTTACAATGCCAGCACTATGGCCATGTTGCAGTAGACTGGGAATTACTACATCTTGGTGGGGTTTAAGTGTGCTGGGAAACATTCCACAGAGAATGCACAGTAGGCCTTGACACCCAAAAAATTTTAAGTGTGTTAACTGTAAAGAATTTGGGGGTTACAGTTTCCCACAAGGACTGCAGTCAGAACCCAAACAAACCTTCGATGGTAAACCTGAAAAACAGTCCTTTAATGATAAACTGAGGATGAGGCCATCCAGTCTACCACAGCCAGATCTGAGACTGAACCTCTGCAAAGTGTGCAAGAACCCCACCTCACTGCAAAGGATTCTGGTGAAAACCAGAATGCCATCACACAACCAGCTGTGGAGGAGCTAGCCATCCCTGCTAGCACATGTGGAACTACTGGTCTGCCACTACTGATACCTATGGCTACACCTGAATATGAGGATGAGTTTGTCATTTTTCCCACTACACACAACTACAGCAGTCAGACGGACACCACACAGGTAACCCCCCTGGAAATTGGAGATGAGTCAGATGCACAGGACCTACCTGCAATGAATGATGAAACAGACTTGCCACAGGGACCACAGAGAACACTAATGCAACCATGGTACCTGTTAAAGGGGATAGGTGTTAAAGAAAGCACTAACTCAGAAGTGCCATCTCCGGAGAGGGATTGGATTCGCCTGACGTTCCTCATATTATAACAAAATTTTCCAGAAAAAAAAATTTAGCATCTTGAACAGATCCTGACAAAGTTTAATAAATAATTTTAATCAGGATGATGCTCTTGAGCATGGGATGGGTGTCAAAATGCAGCAATCCCCGTTCACTTCCAGCAATTTGTGAGAAAGAAGCCCATGCTCTTTTCCTTCAAGACTTGCCTTTTTAACTGGCTGTCAAGATGCCGAAAATGCTTAAAAATAAAGGTCCTGAAGATAAAGACGTACAAACTATGCTATTTGCTCTTAAGTGCCTGCACACTGTTGTCAAAGCATAATAGTTTTTACCATCTTTTTGAGCAAGAGATTGTAATAACTCACTACAATGGATACATTACAAATCTTTTCATGGAACATTGCTTCCATCAGGAAGCGGGTTTCCTGGGCTTACATCATATTAGTGCAACCAAGAATATTGATGTCATCTGTTTGCAGGAATGTAGATTGAAAGATGGAGCACCTCCACCAAACTTGCCTGGATATGCAGCTTATAACCTAAGGTCAACTAACTGTTGTGTGATGTAGTCAGAAAGAAACTTGGGCCACATTCACTCCTTTCCTTGCAGAGTAGAGTTAACATGCAGTACATGGTGCAAGTATATGCAGGCGATTTTTCCATAAACCTTTTTAATCTCTATGCCCCAGCGAACCAGCTTCGACCTGATGCTTTACCAGACGCATTTGTGAACCTACCATCATTCTTGGAGATTTAATGCCAGATATAAGAATATTGGTGGGTCTATAACAAGCACCAATTTGGGAAATGAACTAGTGAAATTGCTAAATGAGCATGATAGTGTTTGAATTTTGGGCACTACTGAGCCTACTCACATATATGGTGGTATACTAGATCTGTGTCCCTTTGGGTTTAAATTTCATCATATACGATGCATGACTCTGTCATAGTGATGATCTTCTATCTGATCACTTCCCAAGGCTAACAACTATCAATCTTGATCACATCTCCAGCAATCAAGGAGCTAAATACAGAAGGAGGAAACTTATTCTCAAACCAGAACACAGAGACAACTTTATTAACCACTTGGATCAATGGTATAAGAATTACGAGCCCATTGGCACACAAAAAATTTAATGATAATTTAATTACCACTATTGGGGAGTGTTCTCACAGATCAAGTGGGCAGGAATAGGAAACAAAGGGCCCTCCACTATAAATAACAAAAAAACCAATGTAAAAACTATAATGATCCACAGTATCAATCTAAAAACATGCAGCTAGGAGGATTGGTAAAGCATACCCTAATGTAGAACCCAGACCTGCTCAGAACGTTCCAAGCTGCACTAACCAAATGCAAGGGGTAGAAAGCAAGAACTTTGGCAACAGGAATGGGAACAGTTTGTTAGTAGATTAAATAGGTTTCCCCCCTTTAAGTTTGGCTTGGAAAGGTTATAAATAAATAACCGGAAAAAAGACTGGCAATGTTGCTCATCCCTTTCCTCTTGAAAAAGCAAATGACCTCATAAAGACTGGTCCAAAACATCCAGGCATGAAAACCCTTTCCCTCTCATATTCGAAAAATTTAGAGAGTATTTCTGAAGAAAAGTTGAAAAATGATTAATTTTATGAGCCAAAATATTGATGAAGCGATTGCCTCTTTACCGAGTATGAATTAGATAATGCATTAACTAAAGGTCGATCAACTGCCCTGCAGAGAATGGTATAACCTATAATAATTTCAGAACTCTAAGGGAAGTTTCCTGAAAACCCTTTGTTGGCACTGTATAATCTCAGTTACATTGAGGGCGTTCTTCCTACTTCCTGGACCAATAGCCTCATTGTGCCTATCCCTAAGCCCCAACAGCCTGATACATTTAGGCCGAACTCCTTAACTAGTTGTCTTTGTAAAACTTTTGAAAGAATGATGCTTAACAGACTGTACTACAGAATCAGACACCGACTTTCCCCCTACCTCTATGGGTTCATGAAAGGTAAAAGTGTGCAGAACTGTATTTCCACCTTTCTCACTTTACACAGCTCTACTAGTTTTACCACTTTTCTTGATCTAAAATCTGCATTTGATATTGCGAACAGAACCGTTATACTATATGAACTAGCCAAAATGAATATTGGTGGTAGCTTACTCTGCTGGATAATAGGATACCTGTCAAATAGGGGTATCCTCTGCCTTTACCAAGGCTTCAGAAGTGATTCTAAAGAAATGTGTAGGTACACCGCAGGGAGGAGTTCTTAGTCCCATGCATTTAATTATTCTGATTTTAAAGCTCTCCTAAATGCTCTACCTGCCTCACCTAAACTATAGCTATAAGCTATGCTGATGATATCATGATCCATGCAACAGGGCATTTAAAAAGATGAAAAACCATTCTTAATGAAGTTCAAGCAATTTGTAATCGACTAGGCCTCATAATATCTTCCTCTAAAACAAAGATATTAACAAGCAAATGACATCCCCCCCCCCATCTATTTGCAGGGTGAAATCATTAGCTACGTTAAAACTTACAGATATCTTGGTGTAGATGTACCCTTTAAACAAATCCACTTACCACAACTAAACAAGAAATGCAAAGCTAGGCTAAACGCCTCAGAGCTGTTGCTGGCTACAACCCCAACTATGTGCTAAAAGTTGAGAAATCGTGAGAATGATGTAAAATAGCCTATGTTAGGTCCTTAATTGATTATGCTGCTCCCATGTTGATATTAGCTAGAGAAAGTTTTCTCCGACCCTTGGAGTTAATGCAAAAAAGAAGGTCTCAGGATTATTCTTGGCTGTCCCAGATCTACAAAAGTTCTTAACATGAGGAAGGAGCTTGGTATTTCTAGTATCAGTGATAGGATTGTACTCGTATTAGAATGTTGAGAACGAACAGACACTGTCACATGAATCTTACCAAGTTCTAGAGGTAAATACACACAGATCTAAATGGATTGTGAAAACGTGCAGTTGCATTAAGTTTTTATAACCTACATGAACTGTATCACTGTAGGCAACAAGACATTTTTACCCCTCCGTGGAAGATGTGTTCATTTAATATCACATACCTGCAAGTCCCTCCCAAGAAGCTCATTGCAGTAATCCCTTCCTTAAAGCTCTTGTTTAGAGCAACTGCTCAAGAAGAAATTTCTCACCTAGCTGGTAGTAATAAGTTATACCAAGTTATATACACTGATGGATCTAAACAGGGTCTTTGGCAGGGCTGCATCTGCTCTTGTTGTCACCTCCCTGAATTGTTGCAATCCTAATGGCGCTAAAGCTAACCCATGACACTGAGCTTGACTCCATCATCATTACGATTCTATGTCATCATTTTAAGGCTCTTGATTCACATAATGACTCCAAAAAACATGCTCATTGGAGAAGCCAGGTATAGTACTCAAAAATTAGGGACAAAGGAATTAATGTACAATTGCTATGGATTCCCATCACACATTGGATTACTCCTTCATGATAAAGTTGATATGTTAGCCATGAAGAGTACTCAGAAGGAGAATGTAGAATATAACTTTGGTATAACTGTTTTCTAGCATTAAGGAATAATGTTAGGAGGAGAAGTAAATAATGAAAATGACTGTTATAGGAATGCAGTTAGAACCTGAGTAGATCTATAACCCACTATGATTTAAAATGAACGTAGATAAGTATGTTTATGGAGCAACGTGCAAAGTGAACAGACTGACTGATGTAGTGGCCAGGCTTAGGCTGGTTACAAGTACTTTTTGGGAGTTTGGGAGAACACACAGATGATGATCAAACTAAATGTAAATTTTGTGAACAGGCATATGGGGCACTCTCTTGAACACTATGTGCTTAATTGTCCACTTATTGAGGAATACAGAGACAGACAGTATAATAACCTATGTGACATGTCAAGATATCTTATTAATGAAAATAAGATACCAGATATACTAAGCAAATTTCCTAAATTTGCTTATAACAGATAAGTGAACTATAGATATGTAGATATAAATCCATATGTATTCCTGTTAGCCCTTTGGGGGCCTAGTTCCTAGGCCTTTTGTGTATCCATATGCTCTCGCGCTACCGTCCACAGGATGGATATGGAGTGCACAATAAACTAGCCACTTCGGTGGCAAAATCTAAATCTAATCTCGGCAATTCCAAAATTTTAATTAATTTCCAGCGACCCGTCAATTCCAAAGTTTTCCTTAATTTCCAGCGACCCGGCAAGTCCAAAATATTCCCTACTTAAGTGGTAGGAGCTTGAACATTAACCAGGCGTGTGTGAACGTGTTAGATGTGAGCGCCGGATTTGGCGCTCTCGTGGAGTGTAAGGAAGATAGCATTTTGAAGGAATTCAGGGTAGGAAGCACAGTGCCTGCATTCTGAAGGAGGGTGAAGATGTTTTGCCTCAGTGGATCATTTGATCTGTGATACTCGTGCACTTCTTGCAGGAGAGGTAGTGTCACCTTGCTTTGATGGAAGATCCCTGATGTCATAACATCAGCGGTCTGATGTTATCACATCTTTATTATTGCTTTACAACAAAAAGGCACAAATACTGTGACTGGAACAATACACAAATAACCCGCACAATGTGTAACTAGTTAATAGTCCAAGCCGGACCGAAATGTCGTTATAATTTTATTTATCCAATTTGTGGGTTATTTGTGTATTATTATTATTAATTATTATTATTAATTATTATTGTTGTGGAAAATTACATTTATCTGAATGTACATTATGTACATAACAGTAAATATACACGATAATTATTTTTATCAGTTAGACAGTGGAATTTTTGGGACACCTAAAGCAAAAAAGTCACCCTTCGTCCCCCCTGTCATATCACAATTGCTCTTGACCAATTAATTCCCAAGAAAGTGTATCACCAGGAATAGGGAAAATATATAAATTTTTGGACTGAAATTTTAAAAAATAAATAATAATATATTACAAAATTACAAAACCCGAAGGAGATATTTTAAAAATCACCACCAATTTTAAAACGGGGAATTAAGTTGTATATACTCAAAAACCTCACTGTTATACGAAAATAACAACGGGCCGAGTTATAACATAACGACTTTCGGGGTTTCCCGGGAATTTTCCTGTCCTGTCGCCTGATATCTAAATTTTTCAGGAAGCCCCATCCAAACAATTTCCTCCTATTTGAAGGTGTCGGGCCAATTTTAACCTCTAGAGCACGAAAATTCCCTTTCCCATTACCTAACTTTGATCCTTTTAAAATTTAACAATGCGACGGGCCCTTCCCCAGGCTCATTTCCCATTTCTTGACATAAATGTTATTAAATACAGTATGGCCATCTATTACATATAAATACTAAATTTTCGGGAAAAAACATATAAGTATTTTCCAACTGCGGCGGGGGGATTTCATTACTAAAACGTCAAATTGCTTTTTTGGGCAAGGTGGGGGCCTGGGTAATATGGGACTGGTGCCACCTCCCGACATATTACACAAGTTTTAATCCCCCTTTTTACACTTTGTTGTCCTTGTGGAATCAGAAAGTTTCCAAATGCAATTTAAGGTTTTGTACTCCCCTTCATTACATTTTTATGGGCATTTAAAAAAATTAAATTTTTAATGTGATTTTTGGGGCAGTAAGATGGGGTGTTTAGCTAATCACCCAATTCAGCATTTTGTAAAACCTCTGCCCCTAATTACATTGTCTTAAATACAGCCCCAATTTCTTTTATGGAACCTTTCAAAAATTTTTCTTTCCATCTCAATTTAATCTTTTTTCCATGATTTCCTCCGTACCCCTTTATCCAATATTAAAGGGTTGTGAAAATTTATGATATTTTCATCTTTTTTTAGAAATTTAAAAAACCAACTTGTTACATTGATTAGTTTGGGTAAAGAAGAATACATTTATATCAAGGGCTAAGGGAAGGGACACCTTTTGGGAAATGGGGGTCACGAAATTTAAAGGGGCAATATACCCCTTTTGTACAGGCCAATTACTTTTTTTTACCAACCAGATCGGTCCTTTAAACCCAGATACAGCATTTGAAATTTAGCATAAGGTAAACCTCGAGACAAGAAATCAGCTGGATTCTCCTCCCCAGGTATTGATTAAATGTGAACATATGCTGCCCCCAATATTATCTTCCTTGCAATCTGTTTTTTTTTCAGGACTCTGTTTGTCGTAAAAATTTTACTTTTTCCTTTACAAAATCCTTGTAAGGATCCCTCTTTATCAGACCAAATTACGTGCGTAATATTTATCCCCTCAACTTATTTCTTATAAAATTTAGCTAATTTTTTTTGACACCTAATAAATGGTTTTTTCCCAACTGAGGCAAGGTCACGATTTAATTGGAGACACTTTAGCCTTAGACATAACAAGAAAAATAACACTTACATTGAAGATAAGCAATGCTCCATTGCCAATTTTGAACATCACAAAAAATTGGAGTACTTTTTTCCCCTTCTGGATTGGCCCACCTGTCAGGGGAAATTCCAACTGGGAATTTTTCTCATAATCCCCAATTAATTCTCCCACCTTTTAATGAATTCCTCAGGCAGAATTTACCCAAGCACATTTAAGTTTCCATGCTTCCGAATTAATAAATTTCTTTTATAGTAAGGGGTGACACTAAACCAGTGGATAAAAAACATTTGGAAATTTTCAGCAAGCAAGACTCTCTTGTTAATTTTTGGGCATACTGTAATTTTGGTTTTAACATTAACAAATCTTCAGTACCCCAAGTTAATCCCAATACATTATACATTTTGGCATTTCTCCCCGGGGTAATCTTTCTCATTTTGTCCATTACTTTGGACGAATTACTATTCCTTTCCCCAAGGCAATTTGCACTTTGCTATTTTATTAGCCTCTCGATAAGTCATTAACTTTCCCTCTTCAGTTACGTCCACCCAGGAAATTGTCCACAAAAAATTTTTTTTTCATTACTTTTAAATGGATTTCCATATGTTTAATTTGCATTTATGGTGCTTGAATGGGAATGGACGGAGTAGACCAAATAATACCCCCTTAAGCAAAAGGTTTTTTCAGAGGGCAAAAAGTGGGGTCACCCTCTTGTAAACCCATTTGTGGGAAAAAGCTTTACTTACGTCGGGCCGTAAAGGCATAAGCTTCACTCTGAAATTTAAATAAGATATCTCCTAATTTTTCTTTTAACGACGGCCCTTTGTCTCAAACATATTTAAATGGGTACTTTTTTTGGTTCCCGGGCATCAATTAAGCACAATCCTAAAAGGAGTGGTTTTTGAACCCTTTCTTCACCCCGTGATGTGGCGATAGTGCCCCATAAATTTTGGCTTGCCAGGGGGGACCTCTTCTATAAATTTTTTAATTAAATGTCAGAAATTATATCATTATAGGCATTAAACAATTCGGTTTTTACTCAGTTCGGGAGCTGACCTTTAATTGTCCTTTTCCTTTTGTAATTAGGGGGGAAATTCTGGATGGTTCATTCACGGAAGTCGCCCCCAGTATTACCAATTAAAATTTTTTACACTTTCAGGTATTGCTCCTGAGTAAAAAATCATCGGGATTTCTTCATTTACATTTTTTCCAATCTTTTCAATTCCCACAATTTGCACGGCTCAACACCACCCCTCTATAAAAGAATTATACTGGGGTACGACTTATGGTAAAACCACAGTTTGGTATTTGTAGTTTCCTTATCATGAATTATTATTCGAGGAATCCCACCATACATTACATGGCCCTGCCGTCTTCAAAAAGGGGACCCACTTTTTTTTACCATACCCTTTAAAAGGGGCAAATTCACCACATACAAAATGTTTTTTGGGCCTACGAATGATCACTTCAACCCAAAAGGGGCTAAATTTTAATTATTGGGAAAACTTTCGTGGCTTTACAAGCCCCCCTGTAGTTATTTTTTTGGAATCTATCTACAATTACTGCATTAACACGTTTTTTTTCATTGCCCCAACCCGCAGTTACATAAACGGATACAATTGAGACCTTTTACCAGAGAAAAACCCAAAAGATTTTAAAGTTGTGGGATTCCCATCTGTACTTTCTACCATCAAACATTTTCGTTTTATGAACGTACGCTGGGACCCCGGTCCAATAATGCATTTACATTTTTGATTTTGGCCCTTTTTTCATCAATTTTTACATTAACACAGGTAAGGCTATTTTAGCAAAACCACTTTTTTAACATTAGCAGCCCAAATTTTTACATTAGCTACTGTTTTTCCAGTTGTCCAACATTATCATTATTTCAAAATTTTCAATACCCCCTTTCACTGATATAATGGTGCTTTCCCTTTTTGGCATTGTAAAAAGAAAAATTTATTTGGCATAAAATCTTTTCTTGTGATTACCTAAACACCCGATACCCTGTCAAGTTCCTCCAACTTCA
Source organism: Cherax quadricarinatus (assembly GCF_026875155.1). Taxonomy (NCBI): domain Eukaryota; kingdom Metazoa; phylum Arthropoda; class Malacostraca; order Decapoda; family Parastacidae; genus Cherax; species Cherax quadricarinatus. The sequence goes on along the minus strand of NC_069488.1, from coordinate 20,655,920 downwards.
ACTTTTCATTCCCCTGAAATTTATGCAAAGCAATTCTTAGAAAAATGAGTACCCCTTTCAGAAAAGACAATTCTCTTTTCTTTGATTGGTTTTTATTAAATGGGCTACTCTTAGGGGGTATTTTTCTTCTTACTTTGTGGGGATCATTATTTCTGATTTCCCGCTATTATATGCACCTATCAACTCTTTTTGGAAATGAATTTATTTTTTTACCCTTGGGATAATTTTTCCCTTTGAACTTTACGATACCTCAGAGTTTTTATGTGTTGATCTTTAAAATGATTAGTTGGGTGGCTGCAACCCGCACAATTTTAATTCTTGTGACCTAGCTTATTTCCCCCAACCAAAAAAACCCTTTTGATATTTTTTTCGAGAGCCCTTTCAAATGTTTTTTTAGCTTTAATTTATTCTGTACCATGGATCAATAACCCGTCTGATTCTTCAGGAAAATTTTTTAAATTTTTAAAATTTTGAAAAAGTGCCTCCATTTTTAAATCAAATGCGTAAATCTTTTAAGTGTGATCTGGGATTTTAAAATTTAAAAATGATATTCACTAGATCCAACCACTTTGTTTTTAATTTTCCATAAGTGATTTCAACAATCAACGCTTCCTGTAAGATCATCTTCATTGGGGAAAAGGGTGTATGAGTATGTGGCACTCCTCTTACCCGTCCTTTGAGGTAAAATAATTTAGTTACACAGCTAGGTCACTTTTGTCATGCACAGCTGCTTTAAAATTGACCAAATTTCCCCCCAATTTTCTCCCCGGGTTAATACGGAAACACAATTCTGGGAGTTTTGGGCAAAAAAACATTTTTTTTGTTGGGAAACAGACTGATTAACTGCCGGTTTCACATTTTAATTTATTTAAGGCCCGACTTTTAAAGAAAGAATATTTTTCCCCTAATTCATAAAATGATTAATCATGAGTCTACTTCAGTCTCATCTACACAGTTTATAACAAACCCTCATATTTGTTGTAATATTTTGTATAATATATCTATTTCCAAAACATTAAATACAATTTTTTAAAACATCAGTATTGACAGTTTCTTTATTCTTAATTCCAATCATTATTTTATGCCCTTTGGGTTTAAAGAAACTTTCTAGCCTGTATTTTGTTTCTTTACTCTATATTCCATATGTTTGTTTCTATTTAGTTTTTTCATTTTCAGCCATGATGCCCCCAATGTATTAAATTCAAATTTAAAAACACTGATTTTGTTTAAAATTATCCTTTATAAAGGTAAATAGTACAACTTCCCCCTTTAAAACAATCCTAGCTACCTGAGCTTAGCAATTCATTAAGAAAAAAATATAAACTTCAAATGTACATTAAAAAAAACCTTTACCAGCCCGGCTTATCAAAATTATTTACAAATTATTATAAACCTTGCCAGAATTTGGCCCCTAGCAAATTTAAAATTATAAAAATTAATATTTTACATTGGGTTATCAATTACACATCATGAAAAAAACTTGGCCAAATTGTTTATCAAATTAATATTTTACAAAATACATTAATAAAACCTAGCCCCTTTGGCTTTGCTAAATTAATAACACATTAATATAATTAGCTACACTTGGCTTATCAATTACACTAACTTATAAAAATTAAATAATCTTTAGCCACACTTGACTTATCCAAAATTTAAAATTGAATAATTATAACCACAACATTAATAAATTGTGAAATTAACATCCCCCTCCTTTGTTATTTTTATATATAAATTTTTAAAAGTAGTTAACTAAAAATGCTTCACTAATTTTCCCCGGTTCAAGAAGGACCAACGGGCAATTAAATGTGGAAAATTGCATTTATCTGAATGTATCATTATGACATAACGTAAATATACACAGATAATTATTTTTTATCAGTTGACAAGAGGAATTTGGGAACCTAGGTCCAAAAAAAGTCCCCTTCGTACCTACCCCTGTCTTTCCACAAGTTGCTCTTGACCATTTTAAATTTCCAAAAAAAATATGTTCACCCGGAATTGGTAAATTATAAATTTGGGATGTAATTAAAAATAAAAATTTTTTTAAATTTTACACAATTACATAACAGAAGGAGAATATCTTAAAAATCACTCACCAAAATTTTAAATGGAGTTAAGTTTATCAACTCAGAAAATCACTGCTAACTGAAAATAACAACTGGGCCGAGTTATAACATAACACTTATCTGAGGTTCCCCGGAGTTGTCCTTCCCGGGGGGAATAAAAAAAAGCCCCATTTGAGGAGGGAGAAAAACCCCCCCCAAATAAGTTTATCCAATTCAAATTAAAATGGCGACTGTCCCTTCTCCCCAGGCTCAGTTTCCCATTTTCTATGACATAAATGTTATTAAATACAGTATGGCCATCTATATACATATAAATACTGAATTTCTGGAAAATATATACAGTATTTTCCACAGTTATTGTCATCATCATCATCATCATATTAACAGTATCGTATTTGAAGCTACTATTATTTGACTTCTATTTGAGTACAAGATTGTGCAATACAAAGATGTGTGTTGTTCCCACAGTCACAAGGGACGGTACACGGGGAGGAACTGGCCTATGTGTTCGGCGCTCCTCTTGTCGGAGGCTTCAATCACTTCGGTCTCAACTACACACTGGAAGAGGTCTTCCTATCAGAACTCGTCATGACTCAGTGGACCAACTTCGCCAAGACCGGGTAAGAGGGACTGACGTGTCAGCCATCAAACTTCGTTGCTTAGTGGTATAGCAGTTGCCACACAAACTGAATAAGACCGGTTTGATTCCCAGGTTGGTTGCCCGTTTGACTATGACTAAACTGGTGCCTGAGTGTTATTCAACTTTTGTAGATAGCATCGGATCGGATGGTCTTACAGAGGTTTAGTTGGTAGAGAATGGCATTATATTCTGAATATTGCAAAATCATAGTAAATTATTTATACAAATAATAATAATAATAATAATAATAATAATAATAATAAAAATAATAATAATAATAATAATAATAATAATAATAATAATAATAATAATAATAATAATAATAAATATTGTACAATTTTCTATACTCAGAATGTAGAATAGATACAATACCCAAGAAATAATTTAAATGAGGCTATTGATTTGCCATGTAAATGTTAGATTGTTTACGCATTATTTATATTCAGAAGATTATATCACTTGAAGTGTGTACACTGAGAGCAACAGTGCATGTACACATGGAGTGTACATCTCAGTTCATATACTCTTAGAGTTTACTTAAATCCAATAGGCCCATTTTTGGGGATTAAAGTATTCTTGATTGTTGGTGAACAACTATGTCCAGCCTTACGATCCTCGTGTGCCGATAGGCTTTAAGTGTAATTAACCAACCAGCCAACAGTCTGCTATATTTCCAGCCTGGCTAAGAATACAACTGCGTATATATCATTCAAGGAAAACATTAAAGCCGTGTGTCATACAGCGATTAGGAATACAAGCGATATATATTTGTGTATATTCACTAAAAAATTCATTTCAACCTATGAAGAATGAAAGTCAATACCGTGGCTGGAACAGATTACAACTGTCCCAAAATTTTCAAATGAAATTATATATGACGTTACGGTCACTCCTGGACCATCATCAAGTCGCGAGTGAATGAGCAAAGGTGATGCAGCCAGAATATAAGTCAAGTAATTGCGTAGGAAACAGCCAAGGTCAGGTCAAGTCGCGTATGTTTTGAAGATTAAACTGTTTGAAAATGTACTTGAAAAGCCAAGCATCAGCAGAAACAAACCGGGACTAATTTTTATGTGAAGGAATGTTGCGTGTAAGAGCCGATTTAACAAGACAACGTGTGAAGGGTAGTGGAGGGATAGGTAGATAAATCATGGAACGGGTGTGCCTTGAACCCATGGCCAATGAATCCTAAAACTCACAGGTAAGTTTGTCAGAGGACCTGCTCATGGAATGGTTGTTTTCTAACTTGACAGAAGAGAGCGTCGTTAATTGTGTTTCTTTAAGACACCTGATGCCCCTGTTCACCTATCAGTAAATAGGTACCTGGGTGTTAATCGACTGGTGTGGGTTGGATCCTGAGGACAAAATTGACCTAATTTGCCCAAAATGCTGTATATTATTGATGTCAGGTCTGTATACATTGTACATGTACTTTTAGAAATAAAGATTATTATTATTATTGTTATTATTATTATTATTATTATTATTATTATTATTATTATTATTATTATTATTATTATTATTATTATCTTAGGTATATTGTCTTAGCCTGTCAGGAAAAGAGTGGACATTTTCACTAATGTATTGGAGAGGATAAGGGTAGACACCGAAAGTTTTGGTCTAATCCAATTACAAGAAGATAGGCAAGCTTAATGTTCATAAATTTATGGAGATTATTATGATTTTTGTAAGTTAGAGAAAACAAATTTCGAGTATTGTGGCACGAGAACTGGGATATTAATAAAAGAAAGTCCATTTCGCATCGGTGTAAGCACAGTTTATGAAAATGGGAATATTAGTCCATTTACTGCAAGGTGAACAGTAAGAGTTTGGCAAGGAAACTTGCCCATATGTGTCACCTCACCTGGGAACTTCTTGATTCGCCGGTACTTTCCCGGTCCGGGTCTTTTCCAGATGGTGACCCGGCCTTGGCTCCCTGTTTTGGGAGTGTCTGAGACCTATGGAAGGAGGTAGAAGTACCTCCTCATATTTTGGGACCAACTGTCCCCAGGCCAAGCCCCATTCCCCGTCCCCACGGGGCTCGTAGGGAGAAGCTAGTGGAGTGGCAGACTTGTGAGATGCATGTGGTAGTAAGCTCTGGCTCTGGCACCTTCCCCACCCTAAAAGGGCTCGTGGGAATGGTGTCCAATTATTAGGGCAACGATGTATTTCAAAGCTCTCCACCCGCCCCAGGATCGAACATGTGTGTTTATCAAATCCTTTAAAATAATAATGCCTATAATGTCTTTAAAATGTTACGTTTATTTCCTATTATAAAAGTTTTTAGTACAAAAGTAGTAATTTATCTTTAAACTATATAGAATCAGTCAAAATAGTTAGGGCTTAAAATTATCAGAAAATATTACTATTTTCTTTAACAGAAATGTCAAAGAAAATAAAATTTCAAGCTGTTCTTTAGTTCAAGGGACACTTAAATAATCTGTGCATAGGTTAAATTTTTGCAAATAATGATCTGTATTGTATCTCACACAACTGTGACAAATGATACTTATTAAAAAAAAATTAACAGAGCCACATATTACCATAAGATGATGTCATAACTAGTCCCTGGACCCAACAAGCGCTTCTGTAATCTTTACACTACCCTACATGGGTATGGGGTGAATTTCAGAGCTGTAGTACATATTAAACTAAAGGATGACACAAGTGTACGCTGCAAGTTTCTTTTTTTTTTAATTACTAACTCCCGGGATAACCCAAGGAAGCCAAGAAGTGTTGATTTCCACTTAGTCTATTAAGTCCTCTTTCCCAGGAAAACCAATGAATAGGTGTATTTTGGTCGCTGTGCAACCCGAGAAAGGTATCCTGTATTACATAGTGCCAGTCATCTGTGCTTCAATGTAAGTGATTGGAATAGTGCAGATTGCGGCATGAGTTGATAATGCATCAAAATTACCATTGAAAATTTGATGTTAACAAGGACCAGATTCTGGGTATCTTTATTTGTAGACGTTACGCCATTCAGTGATTTTATCAACACAAATTAAAGGCCATAATGGGAAGACTGTAGAACTATATACAGAAGAAGAGGTAATCAGTCCCTCATCCATGACTACGGTACTCTTTACCAACTACAGGATTGAGGGACTGATTACTTCGTCTTCTGTATATATTTATACAGTCTTCCCATTATATCCTTGAATTTGAATTGATAAAATCACTGAATGGCAAAACGTCTACAAATAAAGATACCCAGATGTTGCACATGTGTCTAATTCTTCATCTTGTCAGTACTGTATACCATTCATGTACGACTGAACAGTATCTCCAGCTATTCTGTACGGAAATAAATAACAAAAAGGCACAATACCGTGACTGGAACGATACACAAATAACCCGCACATAAAAGAGAGAAGCTTACGACGACGTTTCGGTCCGACTTGGACCATTGACAAAGTCACACTAACCAGAGGTGGAGCAGGACGGCTATATATAGGCAGGAAGAGGTGGTGGTAGTAGTAGTAGTAGTAGTAGTACAAGAATTGTTTATAATACCGACAAGATGAAATCAAGACACATGCACAACACCCGGGCATCCCCATCGTAGACGTTTCGCCATCCACCACCACGGAGGGCGAAACGTCCACAACAAAAAAAACCAACGCCGCACAGTCTTAATTTCTCATATTGTATAGTAGTAAAGAAGAAGAGGTAGTAGTATGGTATGGAGAAGTGGGAAAAAAGGATGACGAGCCAGTCTTGGCTACCCTTCCCATTTCATAACTTTTGCCCTCACAGCTAAACGAAATTTTCTTCTCCCCCAAAAACTCTCTACTCAGGGGAACTCTTTATCCTCTCCCTTTCCCCTATTTTTCCCGGGTCTTTCTAATCTCAACAATTCTCTCCGCCCTTAGACACAAGCTTACCTTCCCCCAGACAACACTCTCGCCTAATCCGTCTTTACCCCCTCCCTCACAATTTCCGGTGTCTACTCATTTCTTGCTCTTCCCTGTCCTCTTCAATACTTCGGAAAAACTGTCGATCTCTTTCTGACAGACTTAGGGAGCACAAAAATAGTGTTTAAGGCTTGCCGACACAAAACAATGCCTTTTCTGTCACTCAAGCATAGCCCCCTTTTTTTACTGGTTTTCTCAAAACGTCTTCCCTACTCCAACTCGAAAGTCGCCGTCTAGTTGAACCTCTCAATACACAACTTTCCTTTTATAACCTTAGCCCTGGCTTCGTCTCTGTAGATGCCTTCCCTCCCACACATTGTAAAATCTCCAAATTTTAGAACACCCTGCTTAACCTGAATCCTCTTTTTTCTTTTTCTTTTCTTCTTCCTTTCCCCTTTCCTCTTTTCCTTTTCCCTCTGGGTTGTCTTCCTTTCTCCTGTGTCGTGTTTTTTTTTTTCCTTCTTTATTTATTTTACCATTCCCCTTTCACGCACCTCTGGCACTTGCTCTTCCCCCCTGTGGCACTACTCCTTGCAGTGCTCCCCTCCTTTGTTTTTACGCTCGTCACCTTATTTCCCCCTTCTCCAATACCACTACTACTACCTCTCTTCTTCTATACTACTACTCTACTGATGAAATTAAGACATGTGCGGCGTCTGGTTGTCTTTTTTGTGGACGTTCCCCATCCATGGCTGGCTGGATGGGGAAACGTCACGATGGGGATGCCCGGGGGTTGTGCTGGTCTTTATTTCATCTTGTCGGGATTATAAACAATTCTTGTACTACTACTACACTACACCCCCCACCACCCTTTCCCGCCTATATATACCGCCCGCTTCACCTTCACAAAAAAATCCAGATCACACACGCTTTTCACGAAACATTACTCAAAAGAGTAAAGATCAAACCCGCGAGTGGCCAACCAATGAGTCGTCCAAACTACACTTGCAGCGTCGTTAGTGCAGGCGCAAACAAATGAATCATTTTATCGCTCAAAAAAGGCCTTTGTTTTCGTCTGTACGACGACACAGAGGGTGAGAAACTACTTACCACCACTGCTACTACCACTCTACGAGACCAGGGATTTTGTCTTGACTTCCCCCAGCACTGAGGGCCAGGAGAACTGTGTTCCTCAAGCGACTCGACAACCTTATCACTGTACAGCCACTGAAGAAATCAAGTCATCTATCGAAGCAAAGAACCCTTGGGCCAAGGTGGACTTCATTACTAAAATACCCAAAGCTTCATCCATGCTGAAGGTCACCTTCATGACGTCAAAATGGCAGCCAGAGCTCTCGCTGAGGGGCCCGGCTATTCACTACTTCCACATCAACCCAGCTTCATCGAAGCAGAGAAATTCCAACATATCTCACAGTGCTATAATTGGTTACTCATACTTACACACCACAAATGATTGTCCTACCAAGGACAAGAATTCTGCTCCACCTGTGGCCGTGAGGGTCATGACTTCAAGAATTGCCACTGCTGCTTCACCACCTAAATGCTTGAACTGCAAGAAAAGGGCCAAACCCTACTCTTGCTGCCAGGGGCCCTACCAGAAGAGACATACTCAAGAACCCAAAAACAACAAAAGAAACCCAACCCACAAGCAACCACATATTCTGCTATCGCCAAGCTTCAAGCAGACACTACCAAGATACTACATGCCACGCAAGCTACTCCCACCACTTCCCTGCCAGCAAACCCACTGCCGACTCCACCAAGATTCTTTGTTGCATTATGTATGCTCATTACAGAATGCCAGCTGAGCCTGGTTCCTTCAACACCACCATCAATGAACTTTTTAAACTAAATAATATGCCTGGCCTCACATTCCTGCATCACCACCTTCCACTGAGATCCTAAAATCTACTGCAAATATTACCAGCATCACCGCTGCTCCACCGCTGTCACAACCTCCACTAGACACAGAGATGGACCAATCAGAGACCTCTGAGAAAGTCGGCAAAACCCACCAATGAGAGTCCACTACCGCTTTCATCCACTGCTAGAGCAACTGACCAGTCGGAAATCTCGCCTTCACCAGTTCAGCCACCAGCCAAGAAAGCAAAAACACAAGACACTGCGGATGCACCTCAGGGTGCCACTGTCACTGATACTGCTGCACCACAACGGGTCCGATAACTGAAAGGTGTATACTTCTACACAACCAAGGAGTATAAGAACACAATGCTGTCTTCAGAAATCCATCATCACCTCCAGGACGGAACAGTCAAGTATACCTACGACCAAACTGCTACATACACCACTGCAGACATGACCAGACTACTCACTGCCAACACCCAACATCTTGTGGAAGTCAAGTACACCTCAAAGAGGAAATTCAGGATGCTTCAGAATGGGGACCTTGAAGATGGTACCCTCGTCTAGCACGACTATCCATGACCATTCACCCAGCACTTTGCTGTCTGCTAAAGCTGGGGTGTGGCTCCAATCAACCCTGTAACTGCTGCCTCTGCCCGACTGTGCTTCTCTTTGGGGAAGTCAAACGCAAGATAGAAGAAGACGACATCCCCAACCGGAGGGCCAAGAAAGAAGAAAGATGATTAACGTCACCCCCCACCCGGGGGCCACTGCCGGGTCACCATCGGAGAAGACCTGGGCCCGAAGGACTGCGAATCAACATGAAAAGAAAATGAACACCCAACAAAACGACACTCCACACAGGAGAGCACAGCGCTAGCACGATCGACACCATGCATTGCCCTTCTAGGGCATGGTTGGTGCCAGAGCCCGAGTTTGTACCTTACAAGATGAGGGGGGTACTTGTGCCTCCTCCCATGGGAGACTTAGGTCTCAGACACTCCCTAGACAGGGAGCCAGTGCCGGGCCACCACTTGGAAGGGCCCGGGCCGGGAAAATACCGGCGAATCTTTAACAACAACCTCTGGTTAGTGTGACTTTGTCAATGGTCCAAGTCGGACCGAAACGTCGTCGTAAGCTTCTCTCTTTTATGTGCGGGTTATTTGTGTATTCTGTACGGAAATATGCAAATCTACCGTAGCTACTGAAGTCATAGAGGAATTTTATATATCTTCGATACCCAACTGGCTTCTTCTAGTTCAGGCTGACAGTTACATTAAAAAAAAAATCCTGTTTGCTTGAGTATACAGGAAAGCCATCCTGTGTGATGTAGTATGACAGAGTATGATAGAGTATAGCAAGAAAGCTACCATGTATAAACATAAATAACAAAAAAAGGCACAATACCGTGACTGGAACGATACACAAATAACCCGCACATAGAAAAGAGGAGCTTACGACATTTCGGTCCGACTTGGACCATTTACAAAGTCACACACTTCTCGTTAGTACGGCCGAAACGTCGTCGTACGCTCCTCTCTTCTATGTGCGGGTTATTTATGTATGTATAAACATACTTAATGCTCTAGCCTTCCATAATATCATAGAGAAATGAGTAGTTGCACACTTCATGTAATAAAAAGGGGAGACACTCTCAAGTTCAGTGATAAGCAACACACTAGCACCTACGTCTGAGCCAGGATATTAAGTTCATGACCTTTACGATGATATAGCTCCTTCATATACAATATTCATTTTACTCATTTCGGGCATCGTTTCCATTTGAGTTCATTGATCTAATTCTTGTTCCCACATACCACAAAATCTTTTTCGTTGTGGTTACAAAATAATGTATTGAAGTTTCCAGTCTTCGAGGTACTACTTCCAGCTTTCAGCTCCTCTGTACCTGGTCAAGATAGACTGTGTGTACTCACCTAATTGTACTCACCTAATTGTGGTTGCAGGGGTCGAGACTCAGCTCCTGGCCCCGCCTCTTCACTGATCGCTACTGGGTCCTCTCTCTCTCTGCTTCCTGAGCTTTGTCATACCTCTTCTTAAAACTATGTATGGTTTCTGCCTCCACTACTTCACTTGCTAGGCTATTCCACTTGCTGACAACTCTATGACTGAAGAAATACTTCCTAACGTCCCTGTGACTCGTCTGAGTCTTCAGCTTCCAGTTGTGACCCCTTGTCCCTGTGTCCCCTCTCTGGAACATCCTATCTCTGTCCACCTTGTCTATTCCCCGCAGTATCTTGTATGTCGTTATCATGTCTCTCCTGACCCTTCTGTCCTCAAGTGTCGTCAGTCCGATTTCCCTAAGCTTCCTCGTACGACATTCCCTTGAGCTCTGGGACTAGCCTTGTTGCAAACCTTTGTACTTTCTCTAACTTCTTGACGTGCTTGACCAGGTGTGGGTTCCAGACTGGTGCTGCATACTCCAGTATGGGCCTAACATACACAGTGTACAGTGTCTTGAACGATTCCTTATTAAGGTATCGGAACGCTATTCTCAGGTTTGCTAGGCGCCCGTATGCTGCAGCGGTTATTTGGTTGATGTGTGCCTCCGGTGATGTGCTCGGTGTTATGGTCACCCCAAGGTCTTTTCTCCTGAGTGAGGTCTGTAGTCTTTGTCCACCTAGCCTATACTCTGTCTGCGGTCTTCTTTGCCCCTCCTCAATCTTCATGACTTTGCATTTGGCTGGATTGAATTCGAGAAGCCAGTTACTGGACCACATGTCCAGCCTGTCCAGGTCCCTTTGCAGTCCTGCCTCATCCTCGTCCGATTTAATTCTTCTCATCAACTTCACGTCATCTGCGAACAGGGACACTTCAGAGTCTATTCCTTCCATCATGTCGTTCACATATATCAAAAATAGCACTGGTCCTAGAACTGACCCCTGTGGGACCCCGCTCGTAACAGGCGCCCACTGTGATACCTGTAATTTGGTCTGATAATGAGATCCTTACCATGGATTGTGTGTGTGTGTGTGTGTGTGTGTGTGTGCAAACGATTATAAACTGTGTGTCACTCTGTGTAAAGATAGGCATAAAACTGGTTACAATTATAGCCTTAATTTTTAAAGGTTGTGGACGAGTAATCCAGTAGGAGGCGTCGGTCAGTTGACCTGAAGCTTACGTAGCGGTGGTCTGGTGGCTAAAGCTCTCGCTTCACGCACGGAGGGCCCGGATTTGATTCCCGGTTTCCCTATACCTGTTGTCCTGTTCACCTAGCAGCTAATAGGTACCTGGGTGTTAGTCGACGTACGGGAAGTCCATTGAATAAAGTAATGAGCAAACAATTTTACGTGGACAATTTCCTGGGTGTGACGTCAACTGAAGAGGAACTGTTAATGATTAATGGAGAGGCTAATAAAATAATGCAAAGTGCAAATATGCCTCTGAGGGAATGGAATAGTAATTCGTCCAAATTAAAGGACAAAATAAGTAAAGATTACCCTGGAGATGAAGTGCCAAAATGTAGTAATGTATTGGGATTAACTTGGGATACTGAGAGAGATTTGTTAATGTTAAAACCTAATAATTACAGTATGATGATTCGCTGCCTGACCACGGTAGTGTGCGGTAGTGCTCTGCACCCCTCTGTTGTTTGTAGGCGAGCGCCCTTGTCAGTTACCTGGCTGCAGTGGTGTGAAGTGGTGCTGTCACACCTCGGCTGACAACTTAGGTGCACTGTGATCGTCAAGATGGCGGTTAGTCTGAGACGAAGGATAAATACTGTAGGCATCGAGCTACTTAAAGGAATGATAACGCCCAGTTCTGCGCAAGTCTTATTGCCAAAGATCATACGGGAGACTTATGGAGTACAAGATAGTGACTTGTATGGTGTAAACATTGAACGGAGGACAACGAATTTTTCGTCAAACTGCTATCAGCAAGGGTTTATGTATCTTTTAGTAAACCGGGTTTTCAGGACGGAGTCTTAACGTCAAAACCCAGTTTGCCCACGTAAGAATGTTTGATTTTTTTCACCGGAAATTATACGGGATCAAGTTCCCAAACTTTTCCCTTAAAAAGGCGGACGGGGCGGATAAAGGGGGGGGTTTTTGAGGAGTATGGGAGGGTTTGCATTATGCTCAACTTTGGTTCGGGGGCGGAAGGACCCAATGCGGGTTTTTTCCAGGGGGTTCTTTAAACCTCAAAAGATTTTGAGGCACCCCAATACCATCTTATGTGTCCCTACAAAAATTTCAGGAGCAGGTAATGGTAATATCCCCAGGACAACGCCCGTACGTCCCCCGCCTATGTGGTGATTGTAACATAGGGCGCCTGGGGACAAGCGAAGACAGGGTGCCGGGACCTGTGGTGGAGGGTGCACCCCTGCTTCAAAGGGGGGCAGGTGGAACAAACATCGGATGGGGGCGTGGTGTTTTTTGGAGGCGAGATAGTGGATCGGGCAACGGACTGGTGGTGAGTTGGAGTCCCGCCCCCAACTGCCTGTAAAGGTTTGTGTTCCTGTGGATAAGGAGGAGCAGAAAAGTAAAAGAAAAGGGTTTACTTGAGTTTGGGAGGAATTGGTGGGGTGTTGAAAAACTTTTTGTCCCCCACCAGAGAGGGATGTTACATCTGAGGGGGTTGTCATTGGGGAATCGTGTTTCCCCAAAAATTTCTGAGACATGATAATTTGGGACGTGATGGGGGTTTTTGGAGTCGCCCTTTGGGACTAAATTCCCACCATTTTTCAGGTGGGGGGTGGAGGTTAATCGAAAAGGTAACATCTGCAGATATGTGAAACCCAAGACTGTCACGAGAAAGGGGGCGGTTTCATCAGATTTGATGCCCGCCCTTTAAAACCCCTTTCACAAAGGCCGGGGAAACAGACTGGGGTAAAGGGGTAAAGGTTTTTGGTGTAGGGGGGTGGTAGCCTGTGGGAGGAAAAACCGGGAAGAAGGGGGGGGGGAAAGAAGCACTCAAAGGGGGGTTGACGTAAAGTAAACTTTGGAGTTAGGGGGATAGGTAGGTTTTTTCGTTGGGTTTTTTAACCCCGGGGGGTTTTACCACCCGGAAAACCCAAAGAAAGTCGGCGTCCCCCCCCAAGGACGTCAAAATTTTTCCCTTTTGGGGCCTAATTTTGCCCCCCCGGGATGCGACCCACCCCCAGTGACTAACCCCCGGAACCTTTTTGCTGTGGGTTTAACAGGACAACAGGTGAAAGGAAACGTGTCGAAAGGTTTTACCCCCCCGGGGAAAATCAAACCCCGGGGCCCTCCGTGTGTGAAGCGGGGGCTTTAGCCCCCGGGGGCCCCCGGGGCCTAAAGGGAAAGCAGGGGTGGAAACTTTAATGGGCCCTTTTGGTGTATGTCTGAAAATGTTAAGGGGTTTGTAGCGGTATGAAGAGAGTTTGGTTTGTAATTTTCTGAAAAAAAAAAAAATCTAGATGGATGTTGTTTCCCTCCCGGAGCCCCAATTTCAAAGAGGGTAGGTGTTGGGGTGGCAGATTTCGGGTAGTTCCCCCTCCCATCTCCCCGTCTAAAAGGTGGTGGGGGAATTTTTAAATAAGGGAAAACAAAAACCCCTTTTTTTTGCAGAGAAGCGGGGGGAGGAGGGGGAGGAGGGTGTTGCGTGTGGATGGGTGGGGGGATGGGAAAGCGTGTGTTTTTTTGTGAGGGGTGTTCGCCGGCAGAAAAAAACATAAAGGTAAAGAATGTTTTTGGGTTGTGTGAGGATCTTGTGTTTTTTTTAAAGTGCACTGCCAGAGGGGGGCAAATATTTGGGTGGGGACTGGAATATTGTAATCAGGGTGGCTGATGTGGCCCCAAAGAGGGGGGGAAATATTGTCTGTGGCTCTTAGGGATTTATTAAGGGAGTTAGGTTCGTGTTGCCTTTGGGGGGCGGGGGTGAGAGACTGAATAACGTTTGTTAGGAGGGGTTTAAATGCTGCGGACTAGATGGGGTTGTACCTTTCTGGGGGGGAGTGGGAGGGTAAAAATTTTTCAGAAACTTTTGAGGTTTAAAATTTGTTGATCATGGGGGCAGGGGTGGGGGATTTTGGGGTGGGGGACACTCGGGGAAGAAAATATATAGAAGTTATTGGAAATTAAATATAAGTGTGTTGGGAGATGAGGAGGGGTTGGGGGGGTTTTTCGCCCTAGGGAGGGAGCTTAGGGGGAAAAGAACAGGGAGGGGATGACTTTTTGTGAAAATGGTGGGATAGTGTCGAAAAGGGAAAAGATTGGGAAATTTTTTATGTGAAAAAGGAAAACTTTATTAATAATTTAAAATATGGACTGGTAACTATTTAGGGGAATTTTTTAAGGGGTTTGGGCTATGGGGAAGGGGGGTGGGGGGGAAAAATTTTTCCCTATGGATGAAATAGTTTAAAAATAAAGGGGAGGTTGAGGGTTTCCCAAAATGAAAGGTTTCAAGCTGAAAGGATGCTGGCAGGGGTGGGGGAAATTTTGGTTTTGGGGGGCAAACAAGCCGTCGCTTTGGTGTTTTGGGGCCCTCAAAAGAAAAGGGCCAGGCGGTGCCCGGCTAAAACCATGTTTAGGGGGAAGGGAGATGGTTGGGAATTATAGAGTAGGGCGGGAGAGTTACAAACCACGAAGGGGATGTGTGGTATCGGAGGCTTGGTACGGAAGTACTGGAACGTGGGGGGGTGGGTGAGGGGGCATTGGAAAAGGGGTTTTTTACTTATGTGACGGAAATTTTTGGGAAATTTAGTGATCGAAAGGCTTTGGGTGGGACGATTACGGCGAGGAAATAGGAATGCTTTAAAAGGGGAAATAGGAAGGGGAAAGCTCCCGATATTGAGGGTCCCCCGGTGGAATTTTATTTACAACTTTGGGGTTAAAAAAGGAAATTTTATAGTTAGGTTTTTTAATAGATGAAGGAGAAGGGTAATTTTGGGGGGAAGAAACGGGAAAACAGATTTAAGTAGTGTTGGCCCCGAAGGTAAAGGGGGCACCCCCACCCCTTGGGATTTCCCGACCATATCACGATGTTTTGCAGCCTATAAGGGGGTTTGAAAAAATTTTAGGAAATAGGTTCAAATTTTTTTAGTGAAGGGGGTGTAAAAATCTCAGTTCGGGTTCCCGGGGAAGGGTGGGAATGTTTGAAGGGACGGGGATACTAAAGAAGTTTTGGGGGAAGCTAAGGGTGGGGGTTTGGAGGGGCAGCTTTTTTTGGCTCAAACGGGCAGGGAGCAAGATAGAGGGGGAAAGGGGGAAGGCTTTGCAGGTTAACTTAGGAACGGGGTTTTTTGGGGAGGAAAAGTCGATTTGGGGAAATACGTTGTTTCAAGGGGGCGAAAAGAGGATACAGATTAATGGGTGTATGGGGAGGGAAATTGCAATGGGAAGAGGCCCCAAAAACAGGGATGCCCCATGTCCCAAATATTTTTTGCGTGTTTCCAGGGCCCCTTTTATGAATGGTTGACGGAGCTTTGGGACGCCCTTTTGGGGGGAATGTTTTGGGGGGGGGGGGGCCTGGGGCCGGGGTTAATTGGATATGTTGACGCACCACGTTCTCATTGTGCAGGGATTCAATGAAGTGTTTGGGCGAGGTGGTGCAATAATTTTTGGGAAATGGGCCCCGGGGGTGCAGGTAAATAGGGCGAAATCAGGGGTGGGTTGGGGTTTTGGGGGTTTTTGGGGGGGGGGGGTGGGGGGGGGGATGTAAAGTTGTTAAAGAATGGGCGGTTTTTCTTTTAAAAAATTTTGTTATTTTATGGGATGAAAATGGTTTTCGGCGCGGGAAAAAAAATTTTGGATAGGTTTTTTTTGGAAAAGGGTCGTGGGGCGTCTAGGGGTTCTGAGACCCCAGCACCAAATTGATACCGCGAGTGATATTTGTGAACATTTTTTTGTATGTAAGGTTTGGGATGGGTTTCAGCTGGGTTCCCAATTACAGGGACACGATTGCGGGGGTTTCTAAGACGGGGGGGTACAAAAAAATTTTTTTGGGGGTTTTGTTGTGATTGGTTACGGAGGGAGGTTGTAATGTTTTCTTTAGAGGGGTGGGTTTGGGGGTTTTTGGATTTGAGACGGAGGGCTAAATGTGTGTTTATTAAATTGGGGAATGTTGCTTGGGTGTTTTAAACGGGGGCGTTTTTTGGGGAAAAAGGGTACAGACAGGGGGTTGGGTATGTGGTATCGAGGAAGGAGTTTTGGGGTGTGAAATAGTTTTGAGGGCTGTTATGGTTTGGGTTTGGGAATGAGAAAGGTTCGAAAGGGTTTTGTGTAGGTTGGGTTGTAGGTTTGGTGCGGTTTTTTCCCGTTGGGGTTTTGTTCCCCATGGGATGGTTTTAAGAGTATTTGGTTTTTTGATTTAGTAAAAATTTAAGTTTAAAACCCCGGGCGAATGAGGTGATTTTCTTTTTTTGATGGGATCCCTTTCCCCTGGTGGAGATATTTTGAAAACCGACAGGTTGTAGAGGGTGGGGGGGTGTTTGGTATTGGGGAGGGGGTGAGCCAAAAAAACGTTCCATGTAGTTTTCTTTTTAAAAAGGGGTGAGGGGTTTTTTGGGGCTGGTTAAGTAGGTTGGTACAGAGGGGGGGGGGCCGTGGGGGGTCGGTTTTTCCGTGCTCTAAGTCTAGAAAACGGGTGGGTTAAACAGGGGTCATAAGAGCTTTGATTATATCATGGTAGATTAAAAAATATATGTCGTGGGGGGATGAGGGGGAGAGGGGGTGTGGAGGAGAGAAGAAAGGTTTTCTTTTCGGTAAAAGTTCTATAGTCGAGGTGTCGTAACAGAGATTTGTATGGGAGGAGGTGGGTCCCGGCTTTCTCAGAGGGGAAAGAATGAACGTTTTGGGTTTTCGTAAATCTGTGATTGGAAAAATAGTGAGTGAAGGGGTTTTTTATAGGGTTTGGGGGGGGCAGGGGGGGGGAAAAGCGGGCTGCCTCCCGGGGGGGGGTCCCTGAGAGTGTTTTTGAATGTGGGTTTTTGGGAAAGGGTTTTCCCGGTTTTTAAATTTGGGGGCTTTATGGCATCCAATTTGGGGGGGTGGAAAAGTCAAGGTCCGTTATGGTAGATATAACACTTTTTAAGGGAAAGTTTGGGGGTTTAAAATAGTAATTTTTTATGTAAAAATTTGAGTGTATCAGTCTTGTATAACATGATTCTGAAAATAATAAAGTTTTTTGCGACATAAAAATGGTTTTTGTTTGTATTTTTTTACGTGCTGGGTTTTTGCACGATGAGATATACTTAATCCTGTTTTGCATTGTGGCATTTCAGTGCATCCCGATTAATGTGTTTTGTGAAAATTTTTGTGTACGGTGGGGTTTGGGGTGGGAAAGTGGGTGTGGGTGTGTGGGGGGTTTTATGTGTATATTAAAATAAATATATATCGTTTCATTGTATTGAGCCTTTGTCATGGTCAGACGTTTTTGTAAAACTTTAAAATCATGATTGATTCTTTTTTAAAAATTTTTAAATTTTGGGGCTGTACCCTGATCCGGTTTGGGGTTTCATGCAAAATTCTTTATGTTAATTTTTTGTCTGTAGGGGATAAAGGGCATAACTAGACAGTTTTGTGGGCGTAGTCCATTTGTCTGAAATTTGTAAAATGGGTTATTGAACAGTATGAGCTTGTTAAATTTTGTTCTAACCTGAAATTTTTTTCTGTTTATTTGTATGTTGGGGTATGTTCACTTTTATTGTTAGGGGTAAGTATGTAGAATTTTCTAGTCAGATTTTGATGTTAGGTTTTTTGGGTTTTTTTATTAATTTTGAAGGATGGGAAATTTTAAATGAAAATAACTTCTTTTGTATATTTTATTTTTCAAGTGTATTGAAACCTTGGGCAGATGTATTTATATGAAAAATTTAAAAATTTTCAAGGGTTTTTTTATATATGTCAATTCATGACCCGTTACATGTAATTTTTTTTTTAGTTATGTTCTTTGGTGGAAGGGTTTTTTTTTGGGAAAATCTTTCGGCATGTAGGGACAATCCCCTTTGTCAGTTTTTAAATTTTATTAGGTTCCATAATGTTTTTTTTTTTTTCCTTTTTTTTTGTTAAATGTATTGGGGTTTTTAAAAAAAATATAAAAAAAAAAAAAAAATTTCAGTATGCCCCCAAAAAAATTTAAATAAGGAGTCCCTTTCTTTTGAAGTTTTTCCCAAAAGTTTTGATCCCTAGGTTTAGTGTCACCCCTTTCTATAAGAGGGAAAAATTTTTAATTCCCGGAACTGGAAACTTAAATGTGCTTGGGGTAAATTCTGCCCGGGAATTCCCTTTAAAAAGGGGGGTTTAATTAATTTGGGGATTATGAAAAAAATCCCAAAGTTTGGGGTTTCCCCTGCCAGGGGGCCAAACCCGATTTTGGGGAAAAAAAAAACCCACATTTTTTTTGGGGATGCTTTAAAATTTTGGATATGGAGCAGTTGCTTACCTTTAATGTAAGGTTTATTTTTCCTTGTTAAATCTAAGGCAAATGTTCCAAATTTAAAACGCGTACCTTGCCTCAGTTGGGAAATTTAAAAGCCCTTTAAAGGGAGGTGTCAAATTAAACTGATTATATAAGAAAAATTTCAGGAGATAAAATTAGTGGGCACTGTTTAAATTTTGGGCTGATAAGAGGTATCCTTACCCGGGTTTTTAATGGAAAAATAAAATTGTGTACGTACAAAAAGAATTTTTCAAGCTGTAAAAGGACAAGCACCTAAAGTCGGTACCTGACCAGCCGGGCTGTGGCTCGTACGTTGGATTGTGTGCAGCCAGCAGTAACAGGCTGGTAGATCAGGCTCTGATCCACCAGGAGGCCTGGTCACAGACCGGGCCACAGGGGCATTCACCCCAGGAACTCTCTCCAGGTAAACTCCAGTCGCTGAAATTAATCAGATGCAAGAGAAGTATAATAGTTTGGGTAGCATATGTTAACATTTAATCATATACCAGGTGAGGAGAATCCTGCTGATTTCTTGTCTTGAGGTTTACCTTATGCTAAATTCGTAAATGATGTATCATATTTTAAAGGACCGAGCTGGTTGGTAAATGAAGCTAATTGGCCTGTAAAAAAGGCGTATATTGCTCCTGTTGAAATTACTGTGACCACCACTCCAATAGTTTGTCCTTCCTTAGCCATAAATAGGTATTCTTCTTTACCCAAACTAATCAATGTCAGTAAATTGGTGTTTAAATTTCTAAACAAGACGAATATCTCATATAATTTTTCACATCCTCTTGAATGTTGGATAAAGAGGGTACAGGAAGAAATCTACGGAAATGAGATTAAATTAATGATGGAAAGAAAAATTGTGGAAGGTTCCATACTAGAGAAATTAGGGCTGTATTTAGAGAATAATATTATAGGGGGTTACCTGTATGTACCTCGACATTATGTGCATACAAGTAAACTCATTGGGAGACAACAACCATATTGTTTACCGTAGTCACCCCGTGTAGACATGTGAGAAAACTTAACCACCCCTGGTCCCTGCAGGTGGTTCCTTCGACATCACAATCTTATCCATATCTATCCGAGACCAGTATGAATTGGATAACACCCACAAGTACGGTGCTACTAATTAATTGTGGACTGTATAGATTATATTAGTTTAACTGAAAGAAGGGGAGGGGTGGTAGGTTACACATGGATATATCCATCAAGGAAAAACACTTGTACATAATCCCACCACTTACCAGATATTCTCTGGTGGTCACTTGATGTAGCTGGATCACCCATAACCTATCCAATTACAACATACCTAACTGGCCAGTATCAGTCTGCTATAACCAGAAGGGTTACTTAACTGTGGGTGATTGATGCTCCTTATTTTCTCCATTCACCATCTCATTTCGATGTCCTGCTACACGGACACAGTTCTTATTCCAGCCGGACGAGGTATCCGTTGGTTTGTCCCGGTTTAGAAGTCGTGACTCCATAAAAATTTCACTATCCTCGGGACAGGAACAACGAGGTAAACATGTGTTCACTTGGAGAACAGCGACTTATTTCACTTCATGCATTCTCTTAACTTAGTGTTATTATCATTGATTACATTACAATTCACACGACGATTTAATGTCTCATAATTATTATGCACATTAGAGGTCACTCCATTAAGATGAAACCTATGAGTGACGATTAAATCACGGGTATTTTTCCCTGGACACACTCCATGGCGTTGTACCAGTCACCACCGGTCCTACCATTATTCACTAATTTTACCACTTTATTACGGTGGTCCCATAAATCACGTTCCCTCACTCTTCACCAGGAACAGTTACGACACTTCCTATTATGAAGTGAGACCTATATTAATCCTTAGGCTGCCGTGAACGCCAATTTCCTGGTCCCATGCTTTCCCAGCCTCTTAACTCCATTCAAAACACTCCCGCCCCTGATGCCCTGTCTCGACCTCTCCCCTGCCCATCAGCGCAGGCGTAGAGCTTCCCTGTTGGTTCTCTTTAAAACACAATTTAGAACAACAGTAATGCATTAATCATGTATATTTACATTATAAAAAATATACAGTATAATTATGGGAATTTATTTTCCACAAATGTAATTAGGTGCAGAGATAGGTTACAAAATGCTGAATTGGGTGATTATGCTAAATATAACCCTATCTCTTACTACCCAAAAACTCATCAATTTAACAATTTTGATTGTTTTAAATGCCCATAAAAATGTAATGCATGGTGGGGTACAAGATACCTTAAATTGTATTAGGGAAACTTTCTGGATTCCACAAGGACGGCAAAGTGTAAAAAGGGTGATTAAATCTTGTGTAATATGTCGCCGTGTGGAACACCAGATCCTATATGTACCCAGGTCCTCCACCATTGCCAAAGGAGCATGTACAATTAGTGAAACCATTTGATGTAAAGGTGTAGACTATAGTGCTCCAATCATTTTAACACGTACTTCAGACGGTGTTCCACTGAAAGTGTATGTGTGTTTGTTCACTTGTACTGCTACTAGGGCAGTTCATTTAGAAGTGGCTCAGGACTTGTCTGCAGAACAGTTTATACAGCTGTTTCGAAAATTTGCAGCTAGGAGATCCTGTCCAAGATTGATGATTTCAGATAATGCCACTAAATTTGTAGTGGGTGCTCAACACTTGATAGAATTAAATAAGAGTAACAATGTTCAATCTCTGTTAACCCAACGAGGGTGTACATGGAAATTTATTACTCCTAGAGCCCCTTGGCAGGGGGGCTGTACGAAAGACTGATAGGCACAGTGAAGAGGTGTCTCCGTTAAGTATTACACTGGAAGATTGGAGGAATTTCGTGCGGTGTTGGTGGAGGCCTCTCTCATACATGAGTGATACACCTGATGCAGATGTATTAACGCCTTCTCACCTAATATGTGATAGGAAATTGGAAGCTGCCCCTGTCTATAGAGATAATCCTGAAGAAAGTGATGAAGATTACAAAGATTGGCGTGTTGGGGTTTATAAAATTTAAAAAGTTAATAAAGTAATTGGGTCATTTGGGTTTAATTTTGGGAGCGAAGGAAATCTTCTTACCCCTAGTGAACACAAATTTTGATCCAAAGGGCCCGTTTAAAACGACAGAACAATTTTAACCGGTGAATTGTTTAATTGATACTGAAAGCACGAAAATTGTGGCCTTGGCAAAATATTTTACAAATTTTTCCCAATGCAAAGGTGTTGTCCGAATGTCAGTGTTGTGTGTGGCCCGGGGAAAATTTTGCACGATTAATAAAAAAGATTTTTCCCTTTGGGAAAATTTAAAAGGTAATTTAATCAAATGTAAATTAAAATCTAAAAGGGGAAAATGACACAGTGATATTTAAGATAATGCGAAACAAGGATGCAGGAAAGATGAAATTGGGAAGGGAAGACCTACTAGGAAAACCCGCCACTCAAGCCCGAACTGGCTGGAATCATCCCTAGAGGGAAAGGGGTAATTTGAGTCATTTACAACGAACTCCGCCCCGGCCCCAGTGTGAAAAAAAAAGTTATTTTCCGAAAATACAGTGTATTTTGTATTTAAAATTTAAGGAATATATTGTAGGTAAAAAAAAAATTAAAATTTTTAAATAAAAAAAAGAACCCGCGGGGGTGGCAGCCTCGCCGGGGGGGAAAGGGGGGGCGCCATTTTTTTTTTTGAACCCGGGAAGAGAAAAGTAAAGGGAAAAATTTAGAAGAATTTTCGTTTGCTCTAAAAGGTTAAAAAAATTTTGGGTTTTTTAAAACCCCTCAAAAAAGAGCCCAAATTTGGAAATTTGCAGACCCATAACTTTTTCCCTTAGGCGACTGGACAGGACTCCCTAAATTAAAATGAAACAGGATTTAAAAATTAAACCCCAAATTGAGTAAAGTCTATATTTTTGTTGAAATTCTGGCCATATTTTTTTATATTTTTTGGCAGGGGTTTTTTGAAAAGACACACCAATAATCTCCAGGTAAATTGATGAAGGGTTTTTAAATTTTAAAATTTTCCTTTAAGTTAAGTAGCCCTTTAATTTTAAATTTAACCCCCCGTCCCCATATTTATATTAAAATACCCCGAATTCCTGGGTGTTTTACATTTCATTTTTAAAATTTAAAATGGTCCAGAGTGAATTTGGGAAATGGGGAGTAGGTATCGAAGGAGGACCTTTTTTTCGCCTAGGATGTCCTTTAAAATTTCCCCCATGTCCCCCTGTAAACCCCCATAAAGGGGTAATTTTCTTTTACTTTTTTTAAATTTTCCCGTTTTGTTTTCTAAGCATTATCCAGGTCAAATTTTTAAATTTTCCCAAAAACCCCGATGATAGACATTATGAAAATTGTCAAGGGGTGGTCCCGGGTTTACCTGCAAATTTTGGGGGGACAGTTATTCTTTAAAAAAGAATGAAAGAAAGAAAAAAATAAAGAAACAGTGGTGCAACAACCAAAAGTTTTCCCCCCAAATGCTGCCAAAACCCCCACCTCACATCATCTTCCCCTATTTCTTTTGTTTCTCATTGTGCCCTTTTTTCATAAAAATTACACTAAAAGAATTATTCAAAACTTTTTTAAAATTTGGGTATTTTCTTTTAAGTTATAAAAAGGTGCCGCTGGGTCAAAAACTTTCGTTAAAAATTTTTAACTTGGGGGAGACATGTTTTTTTTTTTATTAAAATTTTTTAAAAAAAATGTAGGGTTTTTAAAAAAACCCTTTAAAATTTGGAAAAAAGGAACAATTTTAACCCGTGAAATTCAATATGTGAATAACCCCCAAATTGAATGTTTTATATGAAGGAAAAAAAAAAAATTACCCTTTTTCCATTTTCAAAGGAAATTGTTGGCAAAGGGAAAAAAGAAAAATTCAAACTTCCCGAGGAAAGGGACAGGTAGCTTAAAAGTTCTAAAAATTTTCCCGACTCAAAAAGTGTTTGTACGGCATTTGCCGGGTGAGCGCCCCGGGATACTGCCGTGATGAATCGTAAACAAAGGGTAAATTTTTTGGGTATATTCCTTTCACTCAAAAATCATTTTTGTGGATGTATGGAAAGTTTTTTTCAAGGCCCCCTGGGGTTCCAGGGTAGTAAGAAATTTTTTGGACCCCCTAACACGCCTTAAACCGTAAAAAAACCCAAAAAAAAATTTGCATTATGTTTTTAAAAAAAAAAAAACCCTTAAACTTTTTTAGTAATTAAAAAAAAAATCTGAAATTTAAGTAAAAAAAAATCTCGCAAATGTTTTAAACCCAAAAACGCCCCCTACATCTGGGTCTGGGTTTACCGGGGGTTACCTGGAGAGAGTTTTTGGGGGTCAACGCCCCCGCGGGGGCCCCGGGCTGTGACCAGGGTTTCCCGGTGGTTTGCCCCCTGATCAACCCGGGTGTTGCTGCTGGCTGGGACGCAAACCAAAGTACGAGCCATTTAAATATGTAAACAAAAAACCCCCAAGTGTAACCCTTTTATGCTTAAAGTTTAAGCTCTAAAATTTCACTTCCATAAAGCAAACTGCAATTTCCAAAAATGCCTGGGAAACTCACATTTGTATGCAGTTTGCCTTTAAAAGACAAAAACCCCCCCAAAAACAATTTTGTTTAGAATTTTTTTTCCAATTTGTCCCCACGAAAACTTTCTTTTTTTCGTCAGATGCACCGTTTTCCAAAATTTAACCCTAAAAATCAAGTGAAAAAAAATGCAGTCATTTTGGGGAGCGGGGGGAGGAAGTTTTTTTCGCTTGGTGGGATTTGGAAATTTAAAATCTAATAATAATAATAATAATAATAATAATAAAAATAATAATAATAATAATGCATAATATAAATAATACTAATAATATCTTTATTTCTACAAGTACATGTACAAGGTATACAGGCCTAGCTGACATCAATGACATACTATTATGTAGAAAACCGCTTGTTATGCAAAGCATTTCCGCCTACACTGTGAATACTTCTCTAAATTTTTTACCGGCCAATCTTTAATAATAAAATAAATAATAATAATCTAAATTTTGTGTTAACGGATCGACACCATGCTTAGCCCTTCTAGGGTAGGGTAGGTGCCTGAGCCCGAGCTTGCAGCTCACAAGACTGTCATTCCCATTAGCCCCCTTGGGGCGGGGATGGCAGACCAGAGAGGCCTAGCTTCTCGTAGGGAGAAGCTAGGCCTCTCTGGGGACAGTTGGTCCCAAAGATGAGGGGTTACTTGTGCCTCCTCCCATAAGATAAGATTTCGTTCGGATTTTTAACCCCGGAGGGTTAGCCACCCAGGATAACCCAAGAAAGTCAGTGCGTCATCGAGGACTGTCTAACTTATTTCCATTGAGGTCCTTAATCTTGTCCCCCAGGATGCGACCCACACCAGTCGACTAACACCCAGGTACCTATTTGCTGCTAGGTGAACAGGACAACAGGTGTAAGGAAACGTGTCGGAATGTTTCCACCCGCCGGGAATCGAACCCGGGCCCTCCGTGTGTGAAGTGGGAGCTTTAGCCACCAGGCCACCGGGGCACCATGGGAGACTTAGGTCTCAGACACTCCCTAGACAGGGAGCCAAGGCCGGGCCACCACTTGGAAAAGGCCCGGGCCGGGAGAAATACAGGCGAATCTTTAATAATAATAATTTTGTGTTAACATACATCGACAAGTAGGTAGTAGGTTGGTAGACAGCAACCACCCAGGAAAGTACTACCGTCCTGCCAGATGACTGTGAAACAGAAACCCGTAACTGTTTTACATGATGGTAGGATTGCTGGTGTCTTTTTCTGTCTCATAAACACGCTAGATAACAGGGATATCTTGCTACTCCTACTTACATTTGGTCACACTTCACAGACACGCACATGCATATATATATATATATATATATATATATATATATATATATATATATATATATATATATATATATATATATATATATATATATATACATACATACATCTAGTTTTTTTCCTTTTTCTAAATAGCTCTTGTTCTTTTTTATTTCTTCTATTGTCCATGGGGAAGTGGAAAAGAATCTTTCCTCCGTAAGCCATGCGTGTCGTATGAGGCGACTAAAATACCGGGAGCAATGGGCTAGTAACCCCTTCTCCTGTAGACATTTACTAAAAAAGAGAAGAAGAAAAACTTTATAAAACTGGGATGCTTGAATGTGTGTGGATGTAGTGCGGATGACAAGAAACAGATGATTGGTGATGTTATGAATGAAAAGAAGTTGGATGTCCTGGCCTTAAGTGAAACAAAGCTGAAGGGGGTAGGGGAGTTTCGGTGGGGGGAAATAAATGTGATTAAATCTGGAGTATCTGAGAGAGTTAGAGCTAAAGAAGGGGTAGCAATAATGTTGAAGGATCAATTATGGAAGGAGAAAAGAGAATATGAATGTGTAAATTCAAGAATTATGTGGATTAAATTAAAGGTTGGATGCGAAAAGTGGGTCATAATAAGCGTGTATGCACCTGGAGAATAAAGGAATGTAGAGGAGAGAGAGAGATTTTGGGAGATGTTAAGTGAATGTATAGGAACCTTTGAACCAAGTGAGAGAGTAATTGTGGTAGGGGACATGAATGCTAAAGTAGGAGAAACTTTTAGAGAGGGTGTGGTAGGTAAGTTTGGGGTGCCAGGTGTAAATGATAATGGGAGCCCTTTGATTGAACTTTGTATAGAAAGGGGTTTAGTTATAGGTAATACATATTTTAAGAAAAAGAGGATAAATAAGTATACAAGATATGATGTAGGGCGAAATGACAGTAGTTTGTTGGATTATGTATTGGTAGATAAAAGACAGTTGAGTAGACTTCAGGATGTATATGTTTATAGAGGGGCCACAGATATATCAGATTACTTTTTAGTTGCAGCTACAATGAGAGTAAAAGGCAGATGGGATACAAGGAGAACAGAAGCATCAGGGAAGAGAGAGGTGAAGGTTTATAAACTAAAAGAGGAGGCAGTTAGTGTAAGATATAAACAGCTATTGGAGGATAGATGGGCTAATGAGAGCATAGGCAATGGGGTCGAAGAGGTATGGGGTAGGTTTAAAAATGTAGTGTTAGAATGTTCAGCAAAAGTTTGTGGTTACAGGAAAGTGGGTGCGGGAGGGAAGAGGAGCGATTGGTGGAATGATAATGTAAAGAGAGTAGTAAGGGAGAAAATGTTAGCATATGAGAAGTTTTTACAAAGTAGAAGTGATGCAAGGAGGGAAGAGTATATGGAGAAAAAAAGAGAGGTTAAGAGAGTGGTGAAGCAATGTAAAAAGAGAGCAAATGAGAGAGTGGGTGAGATGTTATCAACAAATTTTGTTGAAAATAAGAAAAAGTTTTGAAGTGAGATTAACAAGTTAAGGAAGCCTAGAGAACAAATGGATTTGTCAGTTAAAAATAGGAGAAGAGAGTTATTAAATGGAGAGTTAGAGGTATTGGGAAGATGGAGGGAATATTTTGAGGCATTGTTAAATGTTGATGAAGATAGGGAAGCTGTGATTTCGTGTTTAGGGCAAGGAGGAATAACATCTTGTAGGAGTGAGGAAGAGCCAGTTGTGAGTGTGGGGGAAGTTCGTGAGCCAGTAGGTAAAATGAAAGGGGGTAAGGCAGTTGGGACTGATGGGATAAAGATAGAAATGTTAAAAGCAGGTGGGTATATAGTTTTGGAGTGGTTGGTGCTATTATTTAATAAATGTATGGAAGAGGGTAAGGTACCTAGGGATTGGCAGAGAGCATGCATAGTTCCTTTGTATAAAGGCAAAGGGGACAAAAGAGAGTGCAAAAATTATAGGGGGATAAGTCTGTTGAGTATACCTGGTAAAGTGTATGGTAGAGTTATTATTCAAAGAATTAAGAGTAAGATGGAGAATAGGATAGCAGATGAACAAGGAGGCTTTAGGAAAGGTAAGGGGTGTGGACCAGGTGTTTACAGTGAAACATGTAAGTGAGAGGTTTTTGTGGCATTTATGGTTTTGAAAAAGGCGTATGACAGGGTGGATAGGGGGGGGGGGCAATGTGGCAGATGTTGCAGGTGTATGGTATAGGAGGTAGGTTACTGAAAGCAGTGAAGAGTTTTTACGAGGATAGTGAGGCTCAAGTTAGAGTATGTAGGAGAGAGGGAGATTATTTCCCAGTGAAAGCAGGCCTTAGACAAGGATGTGTGACGTCACCGTGGTTGTTTAATATATTTATAGATGGGGTGGTAAGAGAAGTAAATGCGAGGGTCTTGGCAAGAGGTGTGGAGTGAAAAGATAAAGAATCACACATAAAGTGGGAGTTGTCACAGTTGCTCTTTGCTGATGACAGTGTGCTCTTGGGAGATTCTGAAGAGAAGTTGCAGAGGTTGGTAGATGAATTTGGTAGGGTATGTAAAAGACGAAAATTAAAAGTGAATACAGGAAAGAGTAAGGTTATGAGGATAACAAAAAAATTAGGTGATGAAAGATTGGATATCAGACTGGAGGGAGAGAGTATGGAGGAGGTGAATGTATTCAGAAATTTGGGAGTGGACGTGTCAGCGGATGGGTCTATGAAAGATGAGGTGAATCATAGAATTGATGAGGGGAAAAGGGTGAGTGGTGCACTTAGGAGTCTGTGGAGACAAAGAACTTTGTCCTTGGAGGCAAAGAGGGGAATGTATGAGAGTATAGTTTTACCGACACTCTTATATGGGTGTGAAGCATGGGTGATGAATGTTGCAGCGAGGAGAAGGCTGGAGGCAGTGGAGATGTCATGTCTGAGGGCAATGTGTGGTGTGAATATAATGCAGAGAATTCGTAGTTTGAAAGTTAGGAGGAGGTGCGGGATTGCCAAAACTGTTGTCCAGAGGGCTGAGGAAGGGTTGTTGAGGTGGTTCTGTCGTGTAGAGAGAATGGAGCGAAATAGAATGACTTCAAGAGTGTATCAGTCTGTAGTGGAAGGAAGGCGGGATAGGGGTCGGCCTAGGAAAGGTTGGAGGGAGAGGGTAAAGGAGGTTTTGTGTGCGAGGGGCTTGGACTTCCAGTGGGTATGCATGAGCATGTTTGATAGGAGTGAATGGAAATAAATGGTTTTTAATACTTGACGTGCTGTTGGAGTGTGAGCAAAGTTACATTTATGAAGGGATTCAGGGAAACCGGCAGGCCGGACTTGAGTCCTGGAGATGGGAAGTACAGTGCCTGCACTCTGAAGGAGGGGTGTTAATGTTGCAGTTTAAAAACTGTAGTGTAAAGCACCCTTCTGGCAAGACAGTGATGGAGTGAATGACGGTGAAAGTTTTTCTTTTTTGGGCCACCCTGCCTTGGTGGGAATCGGCCAGTGTGCTAATAAAAAAAATAAAAAATACATCGACACCATGCCTACCCCTTCTTGGGTAGGGTAGGTGCCTGAGCCTGAGCTTGCAGCTCATAAGCCTGTCATTCCCATTAGCCCCCTTGGGGTGGGAATGGCAGACCAGAGAGGCCTAGCTTCTCCCTACGAGAAGCTAGGCCTGGGGACAGTTGGTCCCAAAGATGAGGGGATACTTGTGCCTCCTCCCATGGGAGACTTAGGTCTCAGACACTCCCTAGACAGAGAGCCAAGGCCGGGCCACCACTTGGAAAAGGTCCAGGCCGGGAGAAATACCCGCGAATCTTTAATAATAATAATAATTTTGTGTTAAGCTCTTCACATATTTCCTGGTCACTCTTTGTGAGTTTCCCCGTCTTGGCTTCCTTAGCTTCATTACCTGGCCCTTGACTGTTGTTTTCCTCCTAATGTGGCTGTATAACAACTTTGATCAAGATTTGGCTTTTGATGCTATGTCATTCTTATTTTCCCACTGGGCCTCTCTCCTTATTCATGCATATTCGTTTCGGGTTCTTCTGTTCAACTCCTTGTTTTCTTGAGTCCTTTGTCTTCTGTAAATTTTCCATGCACTAGCACACTTGGTTGTGGCCTCTTTATACCTCCAGGTAAACCATGGTCTCACTCTGGTCTTTCCTTATTTTCTGTTATCCTTTGGTATGAACTCCTCTGCCTCCCTGCAGTTTTTGCTCACGTGTTCCATCATTTTATTTACTGTTTTCTCTCTTGTTCTCTTTCCCACTGCAACTAAAGCAGGAATCTCCTTATGCCCATGTAGGCCTCTTTTTTGAAAATTGGCTTCTCCTATCCTTCTCGTGCTGCTTCATTTTCCACTATTAACTGTACAAGGTATTCAGAACTCAGGACCACATGATCACTAGTGTCAGGGAGTTTTTCATGTGTAATATCCCTATGTCTAAACTGTTCAAAGTGAATACAAAGTCCAGCCTTGCTGGAACATCCTCTCGTTTCTCTCTGGTTTTATCCCTAATATGTTGGTGCATGAAGTTTTCTAATACTGTCTACAGCATCTTAGCCCTCCACGTTTCTGGTCCCCCATGTGGCTCTAGGTTTTCCTAATCAGTCTCCTTGTGATTAAAATCCCCCATGACGAGTAACTTGGTCCTACCCATGTGGGCCCTTTGGCCACCTTGGCTAGTGTATCCACAATTGCTGTATTGCTCTCATCATATTCTTGTTCTGGTCTCTTGCTGTTCAGTGGTGGGTTGTATGTCATTACTATCATCAACTTTGGATTCCCGGTCTGAAGGGTTCCTACTATGAAGTCATCTGCTTCCCCTCTATCCAATCTTCCTGTTTCCTCAAAACTCCACTGGTTTGTGATGAGCAGTGCAGCTCTTCCTCCCCCCCCCCACTGTTCCCTCAGTCTTTCCTCAGGATTTGATATCTATTTGGAAAGATCACATCTGCTATCATCCCCTTGTCTCTGTGAGTGCTATGATGTCCAGGGATGACTCAGTGATTCGTTCTTGCCACTCCTCAATCCTATTTGTTATTCCATCTGTGTTGGTGTATCATACCTTCAACTTCCTTTCCAGTACTGTATTTTGGGAGGAGAGAGAAGTTGGTGCAGACTGGAGGTGTGGAAGGCCGAGCAGGATATTATGAAAGGCTGTTGTGATGATGGTATTAATGTTGGGGGGGGGGGAAGCTGTGGAGTGTGGTTTGTTTCTACTTACTGTGTTTGGTTGGTATGGGGTGGTAATGGGTTGAAGGATTTCTGTGACCCTTTATGTTTGGTGTTCCTCCTGAGGCTGAGCTTTCCTTTCTGTTGATGCCTGTCCTGCCTCTCTGTCCTTTCACTGGTGTCTTCTTACTCTCACTCTTAGTTGTTCCCATTCTTTTTGTGTTTTGTTGTGGTTGAGGTACACTTGCTGATATTCTCATATTTTCATATTTTCAAATTTTATTTTGTAGTATCCTGTTCTGTACTACTTCTATTTTGATTGTCAGTTTGTCTGGGCATTTTTTTTCCTTTGAATACCCCCAAGTCTGTGAAAATTTGTTACCTGGGACATGTCCTTCTCTCCCATTATTGCAATGATGCTCTCAGTAACTTTTTTCCTCCCAATATCTTCTTTCATCATAGGTCGTCCCTTCAGCCTTTTGAAGCCCATGAATAATTATTGTCTCCTCCCTCTCTTCTTCTCTTCTTGTGTGTGTGTGAGTGTGTGTGTGTGTGTGTGTGTGTGTGTGTGTGTGTGTGATTTATCCTTTACTGAAAATAACAAACTTAATGGATATCATAAGTTGAGGTGCACAGATTACTATTTAAAATTCTTTCATATCTTAAGACAATTGTTCAGATGACTTTATATTACCTGATATCTACTGTATATAGTTGTATTATAAGGTGAACCGTTGACAGGAACCCCAACCTGCCAACCCCGCAGCGGTACAAGACCCCGGGGGTCAACCTTAACTGGGAAGAGAATATGAAGACGATGTGGCCAGCATACGAGAAGCAACTCCAGCAGTACCTCCATATTGGTAAAGTGTTGCTGTACTGTAGTAGTAGTAGTAGTAGTAGTAGTAGCAGCAGCAATAGTAGTAGTAGTAGTAGTAGTAACAGCAGCAGTAGTAGTAGTAGCATCAGCAGTAGTAGTAGTAGTAGTAG
This sequence comes from Cherax quadricarinatus, assembly GCF_026875155.1. Taxonomy (NCBI): domain Eukaryota; kingdom Metazoa; phylum Arthropoda; class Malacostraca; order Decapoda; family Parastacidae; genus Cherax; species Cherax quadricarinatus. Next base: position 20,624,167 of record NC_069488.1, on the reverse strand, counting down.
CAGCAGCAATAGTAGTAGTAGTAGTAGTAGTAGTAGCATCAGCAGTAGAAGTAATAAAAGTAGTTGTAAAACCCTATAAAAAATGGTTATAACTATGACCATAATTTTTAAAGGGATGGATCAGTAAGCCAGGGGAAGGCTTCGGTCAGATGACCATAAGCCCCAACGGCGGGTCATCATCTAAGACCTGCGTCAGGAAACACTTGTCCTGTTTCCTGACGAACCTTACCTAACCTAACCTAGCAGTAGTATAACGAGCTTATTTTGGTAGGCTGTAAGCGGGTAGTAAATGACAAATCTTCTTAGGAGGCTTCTTTGTTTATTGTTAATGTCGTGGTGGGTACACAGGCTTGTGTGTTTGTGCCCATGGCCCGGGCAGGGCCATCCCACGAGAGAGAGCTGGAAGGCCTTGTGTCTTGCTGCTAGGCCGCTGTGTGAGTGGAGGGTGAGGCAAGTCTGGGCATACTGAAGTGGCAAGGCCTCTAGGTGGCAGCACCAGCATGGCGCGAAATATGAACTAAGCTGGCAGACAGTACAGGCTGTCTACATATGCTCGGCCACCTACCGCGCATCGTCCCGACGCGACAATACTGGTGGTAAAAGAAACTCGGTCTCTCTCTCGTAGGAACAGGGCACAGAACACAAAATAAAAACATATATATACATATGAACATGGAAAAAAAAACTTCCTACAGGGAGGGAAGAATAAAACATGTGGGGTGTGCTAAACATCGTGGTCAAAGGCAGTGAGCGTCGATGGGCATCACTGCACGCCTTCCTGCGTCTGGACAGATACTGCAACACAGGAGACATCGCTGCGGCTGAGCTGTGACGTAACAGGGTACAGTCTCCTCTGGAATGGTGAAGCAATCATCGTAGGAGTCGCTGCAGGTTTCACTCAACCTGGGGCATGACATGCTGGTGCCCTCGAGTGAGGCATCGACAAAACTCGGCAACTGGGCAGGACTTCTGGCAAGCGACTCAGGAGGACACTTCTCGACTGGTACTGTCGCTGGGCTGTCACTGCCGGCGAGTGTGGAGTGAGTTGTGGAGCGAGTCGTGGCAGAGACGACTGGGCGAAACATCTGGGAATCGTAACATCATACACCAGACTGCAGTGAGAGAGCTAGCAGTCAAAGTGACATCATCTTTGTGCAGGCTGCTCACTGAAGCTTGTGACACGAGGCTGACACAGCGCCTGCCGACAGGCCTAACTGCGGCTTGGCGAGTATCATCTCTCCACAGTTGGAGTTATAGCAGAGGTTAGTCTAAGCATCCCCAGACTTTTCTCTACATATAACTGCACTCTGGCAGTCTGGAGGTGAAGTGAAACAAATCTCGATGGGAATCGTAGCAGGTACGATTCTGCAGAACATCACGAGCGACGAGCATAAAAGCTTTCTGTACAAGAAGGCTCGGTCACTCGGGGCTGTCTTGACATCAGCTGTCAAACACACTGGTCACACGGGTGACTTAACACAGTGGTGCTACTCAGGTCTGGCTCAGACCTCACTGGACACATGGAAACTTGAACACACCATGGTACATACGGTACACTAACATGTGAGAACACTGACTGAGAGGAATTAATTAACACACGACATATATTTTCTCTCAATCTTCTCGACAATATTAAAATAATTACTAGAAACACTCGATGTGACATCATGTGATGTCAGCCGTGATGACGTCAGCAGCACTGACATCAGCAGACATCTCGAGGTGACGTCAGCAGACATCTCGAGGTGACGTCAGCAGACATCTCGAGGTGACGTCAGCAGACATCTCGAGGTGACGTCAGCAGACATCTTGAGGTGATGTCAGGCAGACATCATGACATCATGAAGTCGGGCAGCATCGTGGGTGACGTCAATGTGATGCGGGCAGCAGACCACAGCATGTGGCCTGGGACATCTGGTAACTCACGTAGCTCGTAGGTCTACGTGACATCGCCCACACCCACGTGGCATCGCGATCCACGTGGCGTCGTGATCTACATGGCATGCTGGTCCACGTAGCTTCGAGTGGCCTCGGGCACTCGGATACACAGCTCTGGCAATGAATTCACATGGAAAACAGCAGAGGGAGTGGGCAGTGGTGAGTGGTGTATGGTAGACGGGTGAGCGTGAATAGGGCGAGCATGGGCAAGGTGAGGAACAGCCACTTCCTCTGCTCTCCTCCCCCACCCACAAATACGTAGAGAACTCACACTGGACGCAGAAATCACCACAAAACTCACCTCTGGCTTGCTGAAACGGCTATGCTGAGCTGAACAACAACAACAGCAACATACAAGTGATGCTGAACACGTGACTTGAGAAACAGCGTGGGACACTGTAACGTGGAGTCACTGTAGCGTGGGGTCACTGTGACGCCACTTACAATTCTCGGAGAATTTCGGCATATTTCGGCCTGGATCCTGCTTGTACCTGTGTCTGGATGCTCAAACGTGCAGACACGACATCAGGATAACTTGTTGAGAGACGGATGCTTCTTGCATGGGATGATGAAGTGAAGATGACTTCATCCCTCTTCCTTCCTCGCTTTGGGCAAACACACTGCTGCGACCACCGCTGGTACCAATATAACGGGTTATTTTGGTGTTCTAGTAGCGGGGAGTAAATGATACGTCTTCGGAGGCTTCTTACTTTATTGTTAAGTCGTTGTGGGTACACAGGCTTGTGTTGTGCCCATGGCCCGGGCAGGGCCATCCCACGAGAGAGAGCTGGGAGGCCTTGTGTCTTCCTGCTGGGCCGCTGTGTGAGTGAGAGTGAGGCAAGTCTGGGCATACTGAAGTGGCAAGGCCTCTAGGTGGCAGCACCAGCATGGCGCGAAATATGAACTAAGCTGGCAGACAGCAGGGGCTGTCTGCACAGACAGTACAGGCTGTCTACATACGTAATAGTAGTAGACGTAGTGGTAGCAATAATAGTATAGTAACAGTAACAGTACAGTAGCACTAGTAACAGTAATAAAGATAAAATCTGTTTGGATTTTTAACCCAGAGGGTTAGCCACCCAGGATAACCCAATAAAGCCAGTGTATCATCGAGGACTGGCTCTCTTATTTCAACTGGAGTCCTTTAATCTTGTTCCCCCAGGATGCGACCCACACCTGTCAACTAACACCCAGGTACCTACTAACTGCTAGGTGAAAAGGGACAGCAGGTATTAGGAAACATGTCCAGTGTTTCCACCCATGCCGAGAACTGAACCACGGACACTCAGTATGTGAGATGAGTAGTAAGTAGTAGTAGTAGTAGTAGTTGTAGTAGTAGTAGTAGTTGTAGTAGTAGTAGTAGTAGTTGTAGTAGTAGTAGTAGTAGTTGTAGTAGTAGTTGTAGTAGTAGTAGTAGTTGTAGTAGTAGTAGTAGTAGTTGTAGTAGTAGTAGTAGTTGTTGTAGTAGTAGTTGTAGTAGTAGTAGTAGTAATAGTAGTAGTAGTAGTAATAGTAGTAGTAGTAGTAGTAGTAGTTGTTGTAGTTGTAGTAGTAGTAGTTGTAGTTGTAGTAGTAGTTGTAGTAGTAGTTGTAGTTGTAGTAGTAGTAGTAGTAGTTGTAGTAGTAGTAGTAGTTGTTGTTGTAGTTGTAGTAGTAGTTGTAGTAGTAGTAATAGTAGTAGTAGTAGTAGTTGTAGTAGTAGTAGTTGTAGTAGTAGTAGTAGTAGTAGTAGTATTTGTAGTAGTAGTAGTAGTATTATTATTTGTAGTAGTAGTTGTAGTAGTAGTAGTAGTAGTAGTAGTATTTGTAGTAGTAGTAGTATTTGTAGTAGTAGTAGTAGTAGTAGTAGTAGCAGTAGTTGTTGTTGTAACAATAATAATCATAATAACAGTAACTGAGATCAGGTCTCCGAGTTGAACGATAATTTATGCATTAAAATGTCTAATTTAAGTATGTTTTATGTCGTGTATATGGTAAGAAACAATGTAATCTACCATGACCCAAGATAACTCAGCCTAAAACAACCTAATATAACCTAACTTACTCTGAAATTAGTAGAAGTACAAATGGAACGACTTTGTTCATCATTACTGTGATTTTTCCCAACATGTTAAATGACCCGGTAAAAACCACTGACTGGTTTAGATGTACTACATTTTACCAAAAATTAAGATTGTCTTTATTTCCTTGCATGGAAATAGATAGCTTGTATTTCAAAATAATATTGAATGGAATCTCATAAGGACGTTATCTCAGTAATAGCCTTAATAATATTGATAATAACAATAATAACTAATTTAGGGAAGTTATTCTAATGGTTTAAATAAGTTCAAGAACATATGAGAATAAATCGGTTATAAAAAAATAAGGCTTTACTTATTATGTCATAGATCTCTGTCTATACTTAAGTTATTTTAGTGTCCTTAGTGAAAAAAAAAAAACTGACATCAGCACAAGTGATATCAAATGTTAACCAAATAATCTAAAATTTTGGCGCATTGGTCAGTAAATTAAACAATTTTCTTACCAAGATCAACTTAGAGACATACACTATGTAGGTTACTAAATTAGCTAATTTAATAAATTTGGATGATACTGATCAGGTGATTAATATTTGAATGATAAGAGAAAAGGAAAATTATTGCAAGTAATGATTATCAAGACAGTGTTACTTTTTGTCGGGATGAAATATGGATCATCTGTCTTGACTTATTTTTGAGTCAAGATTTTTGATTGCTTGTTTGGTATGTCAGATCATTTGTTGCACTCTGACCCATGAATTGTGAATCCCAGTACCGTGTGCCAGAGCACTGCTGGGTGGCATCCCAGTATCTTGCTTCAATATCCATTCTTCGTCATTAGCCACTCTTGAATTATTTCAGCATGGTCAGCAGTGAGAAGAATTACATAGAACATCAGTCAGGGGTTAGACCAAAACTGAAAGGGGAAATGTTTGTGTATAAATTTTCCCTCCAGTTTGAAGTATATAAGTGATGGTATTTTCCAGAAACAAGAAAGGAAGTGTGTGCTTTCATTAGACACACAAGATCTTTTAGGTTTTTGGATATCTGTAGATGAAGTAAATGATAGTGGAAAAAGATGCAAACTACAGTCGCAAGGACATGTTTATTGGTTACGTTGTGGTACCGAGACCTCGATCACTCCAAGATAAATGGTTCCAGTGTAAGGATGGAATGGTAGATGTTTCCCTAATATGATTAACACTGGATGGTGAGCGAAGATCTTCATGTGCGTTTTCAATTGCTGCAGAAATCGAGATTTTCAGTCTAAGTAAGTAAGTTTATTCAGGTATACACAAATACAGTTACATAGATTATCATACATAGCAGCATATGTGTAGAGAACCTGGCATAACCCAAAAAAGTCAGACCGACTTATTTCCAGTGACTTATTTGAAGGATGCACAAACCAGTGAAGTTTTTCAAGTAGTTTTTAAACTTTAATTTGGCTTTTAATAACGACTAGTCTTGTACAATTATTGAATTGATTAGATGGTGTATAGTTGACGGTAAATTTGTTTCGATGATAAATTTTATGTTTAAAAATATGGAATGGTGATGAGTAACCTTCTCAATCTTATAATTAGCAACCTTTATAAGGAATGTTTTTTTTTTTTGGAAGTATATTGATTAAAAACATATTACTAAGTTCAGCAAATGATTCCAGTAAATAGACAGCATTTTGTAATTGTGGCATTGTTGGTCAAACCATGAATGACTACCTATCTAAACTTAATAGACTTATATCTTCTGTTTTAATTATGGTAGACTTACAAATGGAACAAAGGATGTTCTTTTTACAGAGGTTTTGATCCCTTAAGTAGATACAAAGTTTAAATTCAGTTCGCTTCACAACACCTCCAGTCTTTGTTCATATATCTGTTATCACTCAGACCACAAAAAAATTGAGAAAAGAAAAAATATTTTTTTTCGTGATTTTCGTAAGAACATCGTGAAGATATAACTGAAGTTTTTAGATGAATAAGTTGACAACATATCTGATATTTCTTCTATATTTAGGTATCAGAAGACTCCATTGGAAATGCATTGTTTTATATCCCCATGTCCAAGGAAACTCTTACTTTTATGTTACTCTCTCTTTAATTGGATCTTTCTAACTGAAATAAACTTCATATATATATATATATATTATATATATATATATATATATATATATATATATATATATATATATATATATATATATATATATATATATATTATATATATTATATATATATATGTGTGTGTGTAGTATATATATGTGGTAGTATATATATATGAGTGTAGGTAGTAGGTTGGTAGACAGCAACCACCCAGGGAAGTACTACCGTCCTGCCAAATGACTGTGAAACAAAAACCTGTAACTGTTTTGCATGATGGTAGGATTGCTGGTTTCTTTTTCTGTCTCATAAACACGCTAGATAACAGGGAGATCTTGCTTCTCCTACTTACACTTTGGTCACACTTCACAGACACGCACATGCATATATATATACATACATCTAGGTTTTTCTCCTTTTTCTAAATAGCTCTTGTTCTTTTTTATTTCTTCTATTGTCCATGGGGAAGTGGAAAAGAATCTTTCCTCCGTAAGCCATGCGTGTCGTATGAGGCGACTAAATGCCGGGAGCAATGGGCTAGTAACCCCTTCTCCTGTATACATTTACTAAAAAAGAGAAGAAGAAAAACTTTATAAAACTGGGATGCTTAAATGTGCGTGGATGTAGTGCGGATGACAAGAAACAGATGATTGCTGATGTTATGAATGAAAAGAAGTTGGATGTCCTGGCTCTAAGCGAAACAAAGCTGAAGGGGGTAGGAGAGTTTCAGTGGGGGGAAATAAATGGGATTAAATTTGGAGTATCTGAGAGAGTTAGAGCAAAGGAAGGTGTAGCAGTAATGTTAAATGATCAGTTATGGAAGGAGAAAAGAGAATATGAATGTGTAAATTCAAGAATATGTGGATTAAAGTAAAGGTTGGATGCGAGAAGTGGGTCATAATAAGCGTGTATGCACCTGGAGAAGAGAGGAATGCAGAGGAGAGAGAGAGATTTTGGGAGATGTTAAGTGAATGTATAGGAGCCTTTGAACCAAGTGAGAGAGTAATTGTGGTAGGGGACCTGAATGCTAAAGTAGGAGAAACTTTTAGAGAGTGTGTGGTAGGTAAGTTTGGGGTGCCAGGTGTAAATGATAATGGGAGCCCTTTGATTGAACTTTGTATAGAAAAGGGTTTAGTTATAGGTAATACATATTTTAAGAAAAGAGGATAAATAAGTATACACGATATGATGTAGGGCGAAATGACAGTAGTTTGTTGGATTATGTATGGTAGATAAAGGACTGTTGAGTAGACTTCAGGATGTACTGTTTATAGAGGGGCCACAGATATATCAGATCACTTTCTAGTTGTAGCTACACTGAGAGTAAAAGGTAGATGGGATACAAGGAGAATAGAAGCATCAGGGAAGAGAGAGGTGAAGGTTATAAACTAAAGAGGAGGCAGTTAGGGTAAGATATAAACAGCTAATTGGGGATAGATGGGCTAATGAGAGCATAGGCAATGGGGTCGAAGAGGTATGGGGTAGGTTTAAAAATGTAGTGTTAGAGTGTTCAGCAGAAGTTGTGGTTACAGGAAAGTGGGTGCAGGAGGGAAGAGGAGCGATTGGTGGAATGATGATGTAAAGAGAGTAGTAAGGGAGAAAAAGTTAGCATATGAGAAGTTTTTACAAAGTAGAAGTGATGCAAGGAGGGAAGAGTATATGGAGAAAAAGAGAGAGGTTAAGAGAGTGGTGAAGCAATGTAAAAAGAGAGCAAATGAGAGAGTGGGTGAGATGTTTCAACAAATTTTGTTGAAAATAAGAAAAAGTTTTGGAGTGAGATTAACAAGTTAGAAAGCCTAGAGAACAAATGGATTTGTCAGTTAAAAATAGGAGAGGGAGTTATTAAATGGAGAGTTAGAGGTATTGGGAAGATGGAGGAATATTTTGAGGAATTGTTAAATGTTGATGAAGATAGGGAAGCTGTGATTTCGTGTATAGGGCAAGGAGGAATAACATCTTGTAGGAGTGAGGAAGAGCCAGTTGTGAGTGTGGGGGAAGTTCGTGAGGCAGTAGGTAAAATGAAAGGGGGTAAGGCAGCCGGGATTGATGGGATAAAGATAGAAATGTTAAAAGCAGGTGGGGATATAGTTTTGGAGTGGTTGGTGCAATTATTTAATAAATGTATGGAAGAGGGTAAGGTACCTAGGGATTGGCAGAGAGCATGCATAGTTCCTTTGTATAAAGGCAAAGGGGATAAAAGAGAGTGCAAAAATTATAGGGGGATAAGTCTGTTGAGTGTTCCTGGTAAAGTGTATGGTAGAGTTATAATTGAAAGAATTAAGAGTAAGACGGAGAATAGGATAGCAGATGAACAAGGAGGCTTTAGGAAAGGTAGGGGGTGTGTGGACCAGGTGTTTACAGTGAAAACATATAAGTGAAACAGTATTTAGATAAGGCCTAAAGAGGTCTTTGTGGCATTTATGGATTTGGAAAAGGCGTATGACAGGGTGGATAGGGGGGCAATGTGGCAGATGTGCAAGTGTATGGTGTAGGAGGTAGGTTACTGAAAGCAGTTGAAGAGTTTTTACGAGGATAGTAGAGGCTCAAGTTAGAGTATGTAGGAAAGAGGAAATTTTTTCCCAGTAAAAGTAGGCCTTAGACAAGGATGTGTGATGTCACCGTGGTTGTTTAATATATTTATAGATGGGGTTGTAAGAGAAGTAAATGCGAGGGTCTTGGCAAGAGGCGTGGAGTTAAAAGATAAAGAATCACACACAAAGTGGGAGTTGTCACAGCTGCTCTTTGCTGATGACACTGTGCTCTTGGGAGATTCTGAAGAGAAGCTGCAGAGATTGGTGGATGAATTTGGTAGGGTGGCAAAAGAAGAAAATTAAAGGTGAATACAGGAAAGAGTAAGGTTATGAGGATAACAAAAAGATTAGATGATGAAAGATTGAATATCAGATTGGAGGGAGAGAGTATGGAGGAGGTGAACGTATTCAGATATTTGGGAGTGGACGTTGTCAGCGGATGGGTCTATGAAAGATGAGGTGAATCATAGAATTGATGAGGAAAAAGAGTGAGTGGTGCACTTAGGAGTTGTGGAGAAAAAGAACTTTGTCCTTGGAGGCAAAGAGGGGAATGTATGAGAGTATAGTTTTACCAACGCTCTTATATGGGTGTGAAGCGTGGGTTGATGAATGTTGCAGCGAGGAAAAGGGCTGGAGGCAGTGGAGATGTCATGTCTGAGGGCAATGTGTGGTGTGAATTTTAATGCAGAGAATTCGTTTTGTTTGGAAGTTAGGAGGAGGTGTGGGATTACCAAAACTGTTGTCCAGAGGGCTCGGAAAGGGTTGTTGAGGTGGTTCGGACATGTAGAGAGAATGGAGCGAAACAGAATGACTTCAAAAAGTGTATCAGTCTGTAGTGGAAGGAAGGCGGGGTAGGGGGCGGCCTAGGAAGGGTTGGAGGGAGGGGGTAAGGAGGTTTTGTGTGCGAGGGGCTTGGACTTCCGCAGGCATGCGTGAGCGTGTTTGATAGGAGTGAATGGAGACAAATGGTTTTTATACTTGACGTGCTGTTGGGTGTGAGCAAATGTAAATTTATGAAGGGATTCAGGGAAACCGGCAGGCCGGACTTGAGTCCTGGAGATGGAAGTACAGTGCTGCACTTGAAGGAGGGGTGTTAATGTTGCAGTTTAAAAACTGTAGTGTAAAGCACCCTTCTGGCAAGACAGTGATGGAGTGAATGATGGTGAAAGTTTTTCTTTTTCGGGCCCCCCCTGCCTTGGTGGGAATCGGCCAGTGTGATAATAAAAATAAAAAAATGTGTGTGTGTGTGTGTGTGTGTGTGTGTGTGTGTGTGTGAAGCATGGGTGGTGAATGTTGCAACAAGGAGAAGGCTGGAGGCAATGGAGATGTCATGTCTGAGGGCAATGTGTGGTGTTGTTGCGAGGAATAATAGTGGACATAGGAACAGTTATTTGTAGGTTTTCTGTAAATTTTAAATTTGAATTCATTATTACCTTAATAATTAAAACATCTAGAAAGGGCAATGAGTTATTTTCTTCAAACTCAACAGTAAAGTTAATAGAATGGGCTAAGCTATTTAATTTTCCAAGGAAATGGTGTATATCTACATTTTTGGGCATAAGACACAAAATATCATCAACATATCTGAACCATTTAGCTCTATTAGGGAGGATTGTGTTAAGCACCCTTGTTTAAAAAAATTTCCATGTATGGGTTTAAAGAACAGGTGAAAGAGGTTTTCCCCATTCCCTACCAAACTTCTGAGTGTAAAACTTATCTTAAATACAAAATTTTGCTCAACAATGCAAAGTTTAATAAGTTTAATGATAGTAGGAATGGCAATGGTAAAACATGTTAACGAGTTCTTCAGATAAGAAACTTAATAAATCATCAACAGGAACTTTGTTTAGAAAAGGACAAGATTCCCCAAAGCTCTATTTATTATATAAAAGTTTTTTCCTCCCAAATTTATTTTCAAAAAGTTGAGAAAGTGTATCAAACAAATCCATGGTCGACAGGAATATAATTTGGTCTTGTTTTATAAAAAGCAGTTTTGACAATAATATGAAAATTTCCTTTGGTTTATTAAAAATTTGACCATTTATAATTTTTAAGGAATTTGGGGAAAAATTTAATAATCTGGACAAAAAAAAAATTTTTAAATTTTCTTGGGTTTAAAAAGTTTGTGGGTGGTTGTGCAAAGGACCATCCAGTTGGGTCGGCGGTCACGTGTTAAAATTTTGGGATCTCAAGTAGGGCTGGCCCGCCCTTTATAGCTTCCTTTGGGTCTTTATTTCATGTTCCTTGAAATGTGGTTAGTCACGAAAGCGCTTGGAATCTCTTATTCTTTTAGAGTGGTTGTTTTGCATATTTGAAATCACCCGTTTCTGTGATTATTGCATTAATGGATAACCCCACGACTTTCAGAATGTTTTCGATAAGCTTTCCTAATCTATATCTTTTGTTTTACAGTTTTCTTCTGCAGATCAAGTCCCCCAAGTTAAAAATTGACTTAATTTTTTAAAAAAATTTTTTAAATGAAAAGTTTTTGCCCGTCTCTTTTCCAAAGACTTTGCATGAGGATCGTCCTTTTTATGATTTTTGAGAAATTTTCTCAGAAACATATTGGGAAAAAACTAAAATCAGGAGAAGGAAACATTCAAAATATTTGGGAAAAAAAAAATATCTTTTTAAACAGGCCATTCCTCGGGTGGAAACAGTATGTTGGATCATTGCTATAATAAATAGAAAAATTGTAAGAACTCAAGAGCAAATACAAAGAAAATTAGACATTTTAATTGAAAATAGTGATTGGGGACAAAGCATGCTAATAACAATTTTGTAATTAACTTATCAGATGAAATTTTAGACAAACATACAACTGCTGCTCTAGGTTTTGGCCTAAGTTTTGCAATTTCAAAAAAAACTTAATAATGTTGAAATTGTAAAAGCCTTTGTAACTTTGAAAAATTTTTGATTTATTTCCTCTGATTTAAATTAATATTTAGTAAAGGAATGGTATATAACTCTATGTTAAACCAAACATTCCCAATTGCCCTCAAAGATTTTTTTAAGTCTTATGATACACTTAATACAATAAAAATTTGCGCCTTTACTAAAGCAGACAAAATAAATGCAATAGTAATTATGAAAGAAAATGATTACCAAGAAAAAATGAATAATCTCTTAGATGATACTGAAACCTATTCTAAACTTAGGAAAAATCCCCTAGAAACCGTTAACAGCAATTTCAATAAAACAATAAAACTTCTACTGAAAGGCAAAGATGAATTAGTAAAAACAATTTACTTCCATAATCCTTCTTTACCTTCATGTATGGACTAATAAAACACACAAACCAGGGAATCCAGTCAGACCAATTATTAGTCCATAGGGTCAGTTTCATATAAATTATCAAATGGCTTGTGATATTTTGAGCCCTATTGTTGGCAAAATTTCTAACTTTAATGTTAAAAACAACATAGACTTAGTTGATAAATTAAGCTCTTGACTGACTTAAATGATTTTAACATGGTTAGTTTGGATGTTACTTCCTTGTTTACGAAATTTCCTGTTGAGATTTATTAAGTTTCTTATCTAAAGAACTCTTTTTAACTATGATTTCCCATTGCCAGTTCCTACTATCTTTAAAACTTATTAAATTTGCATTGTTGATGCAAAATTTGTATTTAATGATAAGTTTTACACTCAGAAGTTTGGTATGGCAATGGGAATCCTCTTTCACCTTTTTCTTAGTAACCTTTTACATGGAATTTTTTGAAACAAGGTTGCTTAACACAATCCTCCCTAATAGAGCTAAATGGTTCAGATATGTTGATGATATTTTGTGTCTTATGCCCAAAAATGTAGATATACCCCATTTCCTTGGAAATTAAAATAGCTTAGCCCATTCTATTAACTTTACTGTTGAGTTTGAAGAAAATAATCTTTTGCCTTTTCTAGATGTTTTAATTATTAAGGGTAATAATGAATTCAAATTTAAAATTTACAGAAAACCTACAAATAACTGTTCCTATGTCCACTATTATTCCTCGCATCAAGATAGAGTCAAACTGTCTGTTTTCTCATCAATTTTTTTGAGAGCTTTCAAATTTGTAGTCCTGAGTTCTAGATGGAGGAAATATCCAAAATTTATGAAATGGGTTTAATGATTTAAAATACCCAAGAAATGTATTGATAAATTTTTTTAAGTTGCTAGAAATACTTTTACAATCCAAAAAGAGACAACAGCTTATTAACTAAAAATATGTTTGGGTTTTCCCTTACCATGAAAACTTGGTTGATTGCCTTCTCTTCTTAGACTTTTAATATTAAAGTTGTATTCAAAATCTTTTATACAGTTAAAAAAACTTTTGATAAAGAATTCCCCCAAAATGCTGATGGATGTGTCTATAAGATTCCTTGTAAAATTTGCGATAAAGTTTATTACGGTCAAACTGGTAAAAATCTCGAACTAAGATTAAAACAACATAAATATAGCATTAGAACTGGACAAGATTCCAATGCTTATTTATTATGTAAGAGGGTTTTAACCATCCAATTGATTTTCAAAAAGTTGAGAAGTAGTATCAAGCAAGTCCATGGTCGACAGGAATATAATTGAATTTGTTTCATAAAAAGCAGTTTTGACAATAATATGAATATTTCCTTCGGTTTATATAAATTAGATTCATTTATTTAATTAATAGAATTTGGGAAGAATTTAAATAATTTCACTGGACAAATAATAATTTTTAAATTTTCTTGGGTAGAATAGTTTGTGGGTGAGTTGTGCAAAGGACCTATCCAAGTTGGGTCGGCGCACGTCAGGTGTTTAACCGTTGTGGGATCTATAGTGAGGTGCTGGCCAGACCCCTTATATAGCTTCCTTGGATGCTTTACTTTCATAGTTCCCTTTATAATGTGAGTAGTCACGAAAGCGCTTGGAATTTCTCTATTCTTTCAGAGTGGTTGTTTTGCATATTCTGAAATCACCTGTTTACTGTGATCTTATTGCATATATATATATATATATATATATATATATATATATATATATATATTATATATATATATATATATATATATATATATAAGAATTCTTCTCCTCGAATTGTCGATGCGGTATACAAAGTATATTGTATGGTTTGTGATAAGTAGCATTTAGGACAGTCTAGGAAGCTGCCAGATCTCAGATTTTCTCATCATGGCTATGCCATATGGACAACTCAAAAATGAAATGCCATTTTCACTCACATGATCTCAAACATCCATCCACTAAACTGGCGAAATGGAAAGGTGTTTGTAGCTAATGCTTGAATACTTGGAAGTAATATAATCGAATGTATTTTGATTAATACTACAGTTAATCAGTATACCACTGCCGCGCTGTTGTGGGATTAATCTGCAAAAACCTGCGTTGGTTGTTAAAGTGGAGGGCCATGCTAACCTCTGTACAGAATATACCTAGTTGGATGAATCTTGTTAGAGCCAGTTGGCTTAGTGAGTAACGCACTGGACTGTGAATTTTAAAACTCACTTGTCATGGGTTCAAACCCCACCCATTCACTGATTTGGATTAGTATATTACTGAAGAGATTGTTCGTGCTCCAAAATCCTTTATTTTCCAAGTCTTCAGGTTGTTTTGGATGGCAGACGTTGCCGCCTTCCGTACCATATTAAGCTTGGGATTGTAGTTACCATACTTGGTTCACCATCCTAATTATGTGACTATAACTACTTAGGTAGATACCGTAAACTCATATGTAAACTTATTTTTTGTTTGCTATTTCGATAAATAAAAATAAATTTATTTTTTCTTTGTCGTGCAGATAAGGGTCCCATTTTTTATAATTCTGCTTAAACTCGTGTATTTTGGTCGACAGAGTTATGTTTGAGTTGCCTGCGACTTTTGACTAATTATTATGGCTCATCTTTTCATAAAGACATGAATTATAACTATTCATGAATTATAAATATTCGGCATGTATTTTCTGTATTTAGCTTTAATAATATGTGATATCAATCCTTATAATTGTCAGTATGATGGCATAATTTTGTTCTACTTAAAATAACAATAATAATTGTTTTAGTCAAAATGAAATTTTCTAAATGACGTCTGACTAAGGCCTGAGCTTCCTACCATCTGCAGCTCATAAGGCTGCAATCCCCACGAGCCCCTTTGGGGCGGGGCAGATGGCAGATCAGAGGCCTAGCTTCTCCCTATGAGCCCCGTGAGGGCGGGGAATGTGGCTAGGTCTGGGGACATGTTGAGAAATGGCATTACCAGCTAAGTTTAAAGAGTTTTTACTTAACTTAGAAAGACAGCTCATCGCCTGCACAGCCGCCCCTGCAGACGAGGTCTTGAGAAGCTGTCGAAGTCATCTCTCAACGGGCTGTAAAGATTTATAATTTGTAAGATTATAAATTACCCCTAGGGGGTGTTATGTCAGCATATTTCATTCACTGATGGCTGACAAAGTACATACTTGTTTGGACTCAAAAGTCCGCACCTTACTGCCGACTATAGGTTGATTACAAACTCCTTGTGACTCAAGAACTGCGCAGTCCCCCGTACTACAAGAAATTCGTAACCTACCTTGCTCTTGTAGCGTGAGCTATGGTGTTCTTCACACCTTCGACAGATATCGGTGACTTGATAGAAGCTGAAGTGTCCTTGGATGTCCACGTCTTCCATAGTCTAGGAATACGCACACTGGTACACTATGTTCCACAAGATTTGTCTTTATTGTTCACAATCTTATCACTAAAGAAGCTGATCACACTTCTCTTAAGTGTTTATTGTGTTTTATGAGATACTTTGTTCACACTAATGCACAGATCGTTCTTTGTTGGTTATCCTGGCGTCAGTGTCACTCTCAGTAGAGTCAAAAGTAATCTGAAGATGCCACAGCGCCCCATGCCGTCACTGCCCCTTGCACAAAAAAAAAAAAAGCTGACATAGTACTTTTGCTTCCTTGCCACTTCCTCGATGAAGCAAAGCAGAATGTTTGATTCTTGCTGTCTTAAGCATAGACAACAATGTCCACTATCTTTACTATGGTAACAAAGTGGGAGCAGGATTTTCCTTAATTGTCCTGCTAAAGAGATGTACTGTCTCTTATTAAAATACACTCTGCAACACTGGACTGCAAGGAGCAACGGTCGCTTGACCACATCGCATACTCGTACGGCATCTGTGATCAATTACTCACTGTAGCAGTAAACAAGACGCTTGCCCCTTCTGAGAGGGCTGGGCCCCTCAAGGCTGTAAGGGCTGAAAGGGGCTGAAGAAGGCTGATACCCCCCTCCTGGAGAAAATTTCTCCACACTGGGGGGCGGCAGAGGTTCGCTGCAGGTGAACTATTCATCACTTAACATTAATTTGATTTTCTCACTCGCCACCAATGCTGCTTGTCTTTTCTGAACAGCTGTAGTCTGTGTGGTTTCTGGAGAATCACTAATTTTGTTTTCAACACTGTGTAATTCTAACGGTACTAGTTTATTTATTGTCCGCTTATTCACTACACCTTTGCTTGAAACATCAACTGTCCTGATGATTCCATTTGCATCAGGATATATGGCACAATTTTCCAATGGCCATTGGGACACCCCTCGGACATCATTGTAGATAATTCTACATGTCCAACCAGTCCTTAAGACTTATGATTTTTCAGGAAACACCAGCTCCATAGAAGTGTTCTCTCAATGAGGGAGATAGTCTCTCGCCAAATTTTCTCCCCAGAAGTTCAAGTCACTTTATTAAGTTGTTTATGAATTTACGTCTGAGTTGCCCTCAGGTTTCGAAATAAGAAGGAACCTCTATGATTTCCTTATCATCCATGGGAGGAGCAGGTTCGAGCCTTCTGCCATGGAGTAAATGAGAGGACTTAACACTTCTAAGAATTGTCCAGATCATCGGTAACATAAGTTAATAGTTCTGTTGTTGACTCTATTTTCTATTCAGTCACAACTGGAGCGGAATTCTTCTAAGTCTATTCTCTGACGATGAAGATCTTCCTTAAAAACTTTTTTACAATGCCACATTCTTATCATAAAATCCGCCGTGCCATGGAGATTTAGGAGGAATGTATCGTCCAACGAACAACTGCGTTGATTCAGCATCTGGTGTACTTCTGGTGATCAAAGATCTTGCTTATATAAGCACACCACAAACAAAGTTCGTTGCATTATCTGAAACATCAGTCTGGACATGCCTTCGGCTGCAAACCTTCTGAATAATTTGAGATAAAGTTTCAGCAGACATGTCCATGGCTATTCTAGATGTACACAGCTCTAGTTCGTAGCACATAGTGAACAAAAAGATGTACAAGCCTTGATAGGACGTTTTGTCAACTGTTTTGGTAAAATTATTGGTCCAGTGTAAATCAACACATACTGTCACCTCAAATTGAGTATATGACAACTCTTCAGAGGGATATGGAGGTGACCTGGATATGACATAACTCGCATATCGTAGTGACTACAATAATGCAGTCCCTTTATTTGTTTTTCCACACTTTGTCGACCTTGAGTAATCCAGTAGGATTGTCGTATAATGACAAAGTGGTCCGCTAGCCCACCATGTTAACACGTTACTGTGGGCGTTTTTGACAATCAGTTTTGTTCGCCCATGATTCTGGGAATCATATTGGATGTAATGGCTTCTTTATGTAGTGAAGAATATGAATCTTCATCGACATCTTTATAATTTTTCTGAGTCGAATAAAGTCCTAAAGAATTAATCATACAGGTTCTTTTGGGATTTATCTTGTGTTCTAGAAATTTATATTCTGTAGAGAAAACATCTTTCGTATTAGTTTTCATTCACCCAGTATTTAATGGGTTCAAGACATTCATAATCAGGTTTTTATTTCTTTAATGAATTTAAAGACAAAGAGCTGTAACTCTTAAAGTTAACCCAAAGATGAGTAATAGATCCATCAATGACTATTTCTGTCGTGTCCTGCAGTATTTACACAACTTATTTCTGCTGTTTCAACAACTGTTTTTCTCACTCTGCATAATGTTGAGGTGTTTGCTGTCAGTTATTTTCATTAAGAGCCAGTTTCGGGTCCTTGGAGCCATAAATTATTATCACAAATTCTTGAGTGGGACACCACGTGACAACATGTCAAGCTGATACTCTTGGGTAGAGACGTGGAAGAAAGAGATAATCTCTCTGCAACTCTTATTATTTTCTGCTTCTCTGTTCTGTACATAGACCAACTACTCTATTATTTCTAACCAATGGAAGAACTGCTTCATTTAACACTCCAGATACGGTTTTTTTCAATAGTGGAGGTTGATCAATACTTTGTTGAGATGAGACAACATAATTTTGTACCTACATAGAGAGCTGGTCAGTTCCAATTGTGGTACTGTTCTGAGCCTTCAAGGTATTACCCTGTTACCCTGGCCTTGAAGTAATTAGTGTACTTCCTTCCACATTACTCATGTAAGCTACAGCGCCATAACCTCTGGTTGACTCATCACATAACACATGTAATGTGTAACTTGTTTTCCCTCTTGACCTATTGTCTGTGAATTTAATTTGATGAGTTGTTAAAATCCTTGGATATTACATCCCATGCTTTGACGTCATTCTAGATGCAAGTTCTCATCCCAACCCAATGTTTGAGTTTTCCATGCATCTGCATAAGCATTTTACCCTTCTTACGGTAATTATGAGACGATCCAAGAGGATCAAAACATTGTGATACCTCTGACAGTCAAACTACTTTAGTGTGTACTGCATGATTTATTGTTTATCCTTTTTTGAGACTCAAAGTATCTTCCTGCGTGTTTCCAATAAGTTCCACATTATGTTGCAATCAAGGAATTTCAGTTTCAGGAAATCTTCTTTTTGATAAGTTCCCTTAATTGCTTGAATTTGAATTCCACATCCCTATGAGGCATATTTGCTTCTTTCATCTCCCCTTTTAGCTTCTCATGTATAAGATTTCAAATCCTCCTCTTATTCACAGTACCTGAAGATTGTCCACATAGAAACTATTCTTTAAGATTTTCTTTTAAGGACCTTTCAGATTCTTCAAATGTTATTTTGAGTAGCTTCTAGTAAGATATGGAGAGGATGTTGCACCCAATAATACTGATTTGAACGATAAGTTTTCACAGGACTTTGAGGATCATGTGGATTTTCAGACCACAAGAATCGAGTATAATCTCTATCTATTTCTTTGTAGTCTTACTCTTAAGATAAGCTTGGAAATATCAGCCGTGTAGGCAATGTGTTTGTGCGAAATTTCATAAGCACGTCTTCACAAGCTTCTCAGTAGTGAGGGTCCAGTCATCTGACAGTCCATTTGAAGACTCTACACTCTTTATTTGCACGTGCGTTGGCAATTAATATACAACACGTAGTGGAGTGTTTTCAGAATCTTTCTGACTCCATGGTGCGGGAGATAATGAGGCTTCGGATCTTCAACTTATTCTTTCGACTATTTCCTAATGAATTTATTTCCCAACTGTTCATGTATGATATTATCATAGACAGTCAGTTACTCCTGTATTCATCCTGAGCTCATGTATTTGTGCTTTCATTGTCCGAAAGCCATGCGATATATTGTTAGGTTAGATGTGTGATTATATTTTCCTGTAACCTAACCCCAATACTGTCCCATCTTTTATACTTGACAGGTCCAAATATTGGTCCATAAGTCTGAGACTCTTGTGGGCTTGGTTATATTTACATCAATACTCTATGCATCAAAATCCACAACTTGTCAATTGGTTCATCATTCTTCCATGTAAAATGACAATTTTTTGCTGTGGTACATGATCAGCGGGCTATTCTCGAACTAGTACATTTCCACTGATCAATATCAGCTTCTTTTCCCACTTGAGAGGGAATGGACCACATATCATGTGCCACGCTGCCGTTTTTCCAGCAGTGAACATCATGTTTACTTACTATAATTTTGCACAAAACAGTGATAGTAACACGTGTCCAATGAATTAATCATGGACAATTGTGTCGTCTGTATGTCAGGACAGCAAACTTGACCTTATCTGCTTTCCATGTGCTGCAACTGTTTCTTATAATCCGCTGGATCTGCACAACTTAGGAAATCATCTACTACGCACAGGCTTCTACTGTCCTTTTCCTGTTTCCTAGACCAAAAGTCATTTGGCTAGGTCATATGTCTTTTTACCAAATTGTGGGAAAAAACACAAATCTGTACTGTATTATGGCATAGGGTTTGTTTATTCACGTATCTGCAACACTGGATCTTCTTATGAAGGACCTTTGTGAGCCTTGACAAATAATGTTAGCACATTGGTTTTGTTAATTTATTAGATAACACAACCGAGCTATCGGGAAGCAGTTGCTTTAAACATATCTCTTCACATTTAATGCTGTAGCTTGTTTGACTTCCTGAATCTGTGGAAGTCTTCCAGCTGTTCCGCAAAAAGTATTGGGAATGAGTGCTGTATGATGCATACCCTTGCAATTAAAACACTTCTTCAGTGAGCATTTTTTCCTTCCTTGGTGTTCACCTAAACACTTGATGCATCCTTTCAGCTGATGAACGACGTTGTTTACGTGGCTCCAGTGATGAGGTAATTGACTACAATACTTGCCCAGTGTGTTCCATCACAAAGTACACATATGTAGTACGTTAATGTTGACATTCTGTATATTTTCTGTTGTAATTCACAGCTTGATAAATTGCCTATATGGAATTTCCCATTCTGTGGTTTAGTGGGAGTAGGTATACTCTTTTTATACTGAGTTGAAGGTTTTTATCCACTTGATTTGTGATTTTCATCTTGTCTCGTTGCTTGCATGAGACATGAAACTATTGTTTGTAAACCATTGCTAATTTCCTCGCAAAGTGAAATAGCGTTTATTGAACATATATTTAGTCGTTCAATAGTTGGGTGACTACTTATCTGTACAATACCACTGATAAACGAATCTAGCACATTGCCTTAGGTCATATTACACCCAGAATCTGAGACTATTGTCCTAATGATTCTAAATGCATATACAGTCTTGACAAACAATGTTGGGTAGGCTTCAAACTTGAATAGTTAAGACTGCATGTCTAACTCATGGCCTTGTCAGCATCAAAGTAATTGTCTGCTAAGACACGTAGGCTATATGATAATTACCTTTAAACCACCGGAAATGAAAATTAATCAGTTCATAGGTTTCTCCTTCACAAGCATTTAAGATAATTAAACTTACAACTCATCTATGTCAGTTTCGTGAAATACATATGAGTTGAAACCCACTAATGAATACATCATAATTATGAACCCTTGAAAATAGGTAGAATGTTAAAGTAGGTAAGCTTGGTAAGGTCACTTGTTTTACAGGTGTAACGGTGTTTGACCACTAGTTACAGTAAGGTCTCTGTGACAGAGTTTTGCGCAGAACCTGTACGCGCAGTCCTCCTTACTGTTGATTACTTAAAAGAATCCAAAACATTTTTACTAATTTCATCCTCAGATGGATCTGAATTCAAGAATTTATTATCATAATGTGTATAGTCTAATTAATTATTTCCCGACGTCGTGTAGAGTAATTTAAATTTGAACATCAAGATCATCAAAATCTATGTTTTATCTTGATTTAATCCTATACACACTGAAAATAATTGTTCTAATTGTGTTATCTTAGTCCTAGTAAAAGACTGAAACTGAGTTTTCAAACAAAGCCATTTTAATGGTAGACTAAAATTCTAGCGCCAAAAGCTAGAGTGTTAGAAACACTGTACTGCTATAAAAAACACAAAAGCTGAGTTATTTTTTATCTTAAGTCAGCATAATCGAGTCAGACACTACTGACCCACTAAGCTAACCTCAGGGTCAATGACCATGAAGGGTACAGAGTACAATGGCTGGGTGGTTTATGGCTTGAGTTTGCTGTGTCAGCCCTGACCACAACGATGATTAATCGAAATAACGATAGTTTAGACACTTCATTTCACTATACACCTATAAATGCCGACTGGTATAAATAACTTTAAATCCACACGTGAATATTACTTACACAAAAATAAAGGCCACTGTTAATATATTATATATATATGGAAAGCTTACACTTTTATATATATTTTCCTTCATAAATATGTATAATGTCTTATAAGAAACAAACTTAACACATTCTTGTCCTCTTAATTTCTGTCTATAAACATTTTAAACACTATGTGTATATACACTCAGACAACCGAACGGATGCATCACTTGGGTTGTGTCTTAATCAGCACTTCTTCGAGTTGGAGCAGTGGATGCGGGTGGCCATCCCCCGTTTTCTTGTTGAGTGAGTCACCCAGCTCCCGTTTTTCTTTGGGGTGAACGCTGGGTGAGCGCCCGTTTTTTTTTGCTGCCCATTCCTCTGTGATTGAGTCTGGAGGGACTCATTTTAAACTGATTTAATTGTAAAACAAGTAGTTTTATCAGCTTTTTTCTCGAAGGAACCTTGGCTCGTAGGTTTATTTGTACAACTGTTAGTACAACATATCTGACACAGTGTGGCCTTTATCTGTTCGCGCACGACCAATTATGTGAGAAAGGCATTACCACAATGTTTGAAAGAGTTTTTACTTAACTTAGAAAGACAGCTCATCGCCTGCACACACACGCCCCTGCAGAGCTGAGGACTTGAGTAGCTGTCGAGTCATCTCTCAACGGTCTTAATGAGTTTTAAATTTGTAAGATTATAAATTACCCCTAGGGGGTGTTATGTCAGCATATATCATTCACAGATGGCTGACAAATTACATACTTGTTTGGACTCAAAGTCTGCACTTACTGCCGACTATAGTTGATTACAAACACCTTGCGACTTCAAGAAATGCCAATCTCCGTACTACAAGAAATTCGTACCCAACCTTGCTCTTGAGCGTGAGCTATG
Source organism: Cherax quadricarinatus (assembly GCF_026875155.1). NCBI lineage: Eukaryota > Metazoa > Arthropoda > Malacostraca > Decapoda > Parastacidae > Cherax > Cherax quadricarinatus. The sequence continues at coordinate 20,601,750 of NC_069488.1, read as the reverse complement.
GGTGTTCTTCACACCTTCTGACAGATATCGGTGACTTGATAGAAGCTGAAAGTGCCTTGGATGTCACGTCTTCCCCCATAGTCTAGGAAATACGCTACCGTGGTACAATATGTTCCACAAGATTTGTCTTTATTATTTACAATCTTCCAACTAAAGAAGCGATCACACTTCCTTAAGTGTTTATTGTGTTTTATAGAACTTTGTCAACAACGCAAGATCGTTCTTTGTTGGGTTATCCGGGCACATTTGACTCTCAGTAGATCAAAAGTAATCTGAAGATCCACAGCCCCCCAGCCATCACGCCCCTTTGCCAAAAAAAAAAGTTTTTGACTAGAAACTTTTCTTCCTTGCCACTCCTCGATGAGCAAAGCAGAATGTTTGATTCTTGCTGTCTTAAGCATAGAAAAAAAAATGTCCACATCTTTACTATGTAACAAATGGGAGCAGGTTTTTCCCTTAATTGCCGCAAAGTAAAGATGTCTGTCTCTTTTTAAAATACACTCTCAACACTGGACTGAAAGGAGCAATGGTCCCCTTGACCATCGCATACTCGACGGCTCTGTGATCAATTACTCACGCAGCAGTAAACAAGACGCTTGCCCCTTCTGGGGGGCTGGGCCCCTAAAGGCTAAAAGGGCTAAAAGGGGGGCTGAAGGGGCTGAACCCCCCTCCGGAAAAAATTTTTCTCCACAGACTTGGGCCCAAAGATGAGGGGTTCTTGTACCTCCTCCCGGGGAACTTCGCTCGAGACACTCCCCAAAGGGGGGCCAAGGCCGGCCACCACTTTTTAAAAAAGACGGGGCCGGGGAGAATACCCGGGGAATAAAAAAAAAAGACTCCCTAATTATTTCCATCTTGAAAACCCCCAAACCCGGGGTGGGGGTTCACCAAAAACCCTCAAGAAAGTGTAAGGGGCCCAGAGCAATCAGCACAGTTAAGTGAAATCAACGTGACGATTTTGGAGCACGGAGGGATAGGGAGGACATATAACGACATATAAAAAATTGAGAGCAGTTGACAAGGGGAATAGGGACAAATGTTTCAGAGAGGGGCACAGGAACAACGGGCCAACTTAAGTTGAAAACTCAGATGAATCACAGGATGTTAAAAAATATTTTTTCAGTCAAGAGTTTAGGAAGGGGAAAACAATATGGAGAGTGATGCAGTGGGGGGAAGGATCCATAAATAACTTTAAGAAGAGGTACGTTTTCCTCTTGGAGCGGGCAGAGAGTGGACATAGTAGTATCAGCTAAAAGGAGGGAGGGGAGCTGCGATTAAAACCCCAAAACCACAAATAAGTTGATTACACAAAGATACACAACATAATAAATTATATAATTTAATTATTATATATATATTTTTAATATATAATATATATATAAAAATTTTTTAATTTTGAGGGGGGTTCAACTGTAAAAAGGAATAGCGAAACAGAATGACTTAAAGAGTTACAGTCTGTGTGGAAGGAAGGGGGGGTAGGGTCGGCCAGGAAAGGGTTGGAGGGAGGGGGAAAAGGGGTTTTGTGTGGGAGGGGTTTGGACTTCCAGCAGGCGTGCGTGAGCGTGTTTGATAGGAGTGAATGGAGACAAATTTTTTTTTTTAATACTTGACGTGCTTTGGAGTGTGAGCAAAGTAACATTTTGAAGGGGTTCGGGGGGAAACCGGCAGGCCGGACATGACCCTGGAGAGGGGGAAGTACAGTCCCTCACTCTGAAGGAGGGGTGTTAATGTTGCAGTTAAAAACTGTAGTGTAAAGCACCCTTGGCAAGACAGTGAGGGAGTGAAGAGGGTAAAAAAGTTTTTTTTTTTTGGGGGGCCCACCCTGCCTTGGGGGATGGGCCAGTGTGAAATAAAAAAAAAATAATAATATATATATATATATATTATATATATTTATATATATATTGAGGTAACCTACAAGCAAAGTTAAAGTTTAAGTAGTAACTGTAGGGAAACTTAGCTTGATAGACGTTTTCCGCCTACACAGCCATCCCTGCAGGCGATGTCTTGAAAAGCTGCCATTTGCACCCCTCAAGGGCTGGTATTAAAAATGGGTGAGTAGAATTACCCCCAGGGGGGGTTATGTCACCCTATCCAGAAACTGACTGCTGACTTAAATACTCCTTGTGTGAACTCAAAAAGTCTGACCCCCCGGGTTTTGGGAAGTTGCTAGATCAAACTTTGGTTTTGAACTGCACAGTCAATGGAACTTCAATCTTCTGTTTACTTTCCTGGGTGTATGTATCAGCCCTTTCTCCAAAATTCAGGCTTCATTGAAGAAAGTGTTTTTGAAGAAAGTCGCACTAAAAATTTGTTGGGTCGCAACATCGTTTGTTTATTTACAAAATTTTATATTAAATAAGCTGATAAAATTCTCTGTAAATGTTTACATGTTTTTTTTAGACTTTTTTTTTTTTTCACAAAAACCGTGGATCGTGTTCTTCGTTTTGGTTACCCGGCATCAATGTACCCCCCGCAGGGCAAAACAAACAACCCCAAAAACCCCCTACGCTGCCGCAATGCCCCTAGCACATAAAGGAAAAGTTGACCTAGCACATTTCCCCTCCATGCCAAACATCTACCAGGAAGCAAAGCAGAATGCTTGATTCTTGCTGTGTAAGCCTAGACAACAATGTACACTATCTTTACATGGTAATAAAGTGGGTACAGGATTTTCCTTAAGTGTCCTGTTAAGGTAAGAGATTGAATGTATCTTATTTAAACCGCACACTTGCAGCAGTGGTCTCTTGCAAAGAGCCGCATGACGATGTAACTGGTACACACTGGTTAAATATCTGCTGGTAATTACTTGATATAGCAATTAACAAGATGCTTGCCCCTTCTGAGAGGGCTGGGCCCCTCAGTCCTGAAAAGGGCTGAAAGGGGCTGAAGGGGGCTGATACCCCCGTCCTGGAGAAAATTTTCTCTACAAATATATATACATATATACATATATATACATATATATATATATAATATATATATAATATATATATATATATATATAACATATATATACATATATACATATATATATAATATATAAAATATATATAATATATATATATATATATATATATATATATATATATATATATAATATATATATTATAAAATATATATATATATATGTATATATATGTGTGTGTGTGTGTGTGTGTGTATGTGTGTGTGTATGTGTGTGTGTGTACTTACCTAGTTGAGGTTGCAGGGGTCGAGTCCTAGCTCCTGTGTATGTTGTATGTGTGTGTACTCACCTAGTTGTACTCGCCTAGTTGTGGTTTCAGGGGTTGAGCATAGCTCCTGGCCCTGCCTCTTCACTGGCCGCTACTGTGTGTGTGTGTGTGTGTATGCAGTAAGGTCACAGTAAACAGGTCATATCACAATATGCAGAACAACCACTGTGAAAAAAATAGTGAAATTTCATGCTTATTTGCAGCCAAGAGTTCATTGATGAAGAAATCTTGAAGATTAATGAAATAGCTTATGATCTAAAATACCCGAAACACTTAATTGATAATGATAAATCCTTTAAAAATGCTAAAAATACTTTTTTGTAATTCAAAAAAGGGCAACCAACCCTATTTAAGTAAAAATATGTTGGCTCTCCCTTACCATGAAAACTTTCTTGATATACCGTTTCTGCTTAAGAATTCTAATGTCAAAATCTTGATACAGTAAAAAAACTTTTGATAAAAAATTCCCTTTAAAATGCTGCTGGGTGTGTCTACAAGATTCCAGTTGATGAAGTTTATTACGGTCATACTGGGAAAAGTCTCGAACTAAGATTACAACAACATATATTTAGCATTAAAAGTGGACAAGATTCTAATGCTCTGTTTATTCATGCGAGAGATTTTAACCATCCAATTGATTTTCAAATGCCGAGAAAATTATATCAAGGAGGCCTATGGTCGAAATATAACAGAATCAAGTTTCATAAAAAAAGTTTTGAAATTAATATGAATATTGCTTTAGAATTATACAGATTTGATTTATTTATATTTAAAAACATTTGGGAAAAAATTTAAGATACATTAGACAATTTAAAATTTTAAAGCTTGGGTAGAATATAAGCTGTGTTTGACAGCTCCTTGGCTACAAACCAACGTTACCATAAAAAGGTCAGATATTTTAAGCTGACAGCATGGTGTAATCTCATCCTTACATGCCTTTCTGTTGATCTTTTGTTTTTCATTATCTTTTGTTTTTACACTATAGATAAATAGAGACAGATAGATAATGCACAAATATGGAAGAGAGGAAGAGAGACAGATTCATACATATACATATATATATTTATTAATGAAATCCATTTCTGTGACAGACATGCAGGTGGTGACAAAGAACCACTATCGCTCACATCCGCTGGCTCTGTGGAACCACCTCATCCCTAACCTGATTAAGTCGACGCGTATCATGACGGATCAAGGAACTCTGCCTCACCTACCAGGAGCTACACCTCCTACCATCACACTCGTCCCCACGGTCAGACTTCTCTTTGGAATTTTTGTATATTTTTTTTTTTTTACGGTGGAGGATACGAGCTGTTATCTTGAGTTCTAAGATTGGTCTTCTGTAAGATAGATTACAATATATTTCCTTTTCCAAGAATGCCACGTACAGTACTTGGCTAGCACGTACGTATGTGCCCTGATTACAGAATTCTGACTTATAAAAGGGTAGTGTTTTCCCTCTATTGCGTGTGTGTGTGTGTGTGTGTGTGTGTGTGTGTGTGTACTCACCTAATTGTGGTTGCAGGGGTCGAGACTCAGCTCCTGGCCCCGCCTCTTCACTGATCGCTACTAGGTCCTCTCTCTCTCTGCTTCCTGAGCTGTATCATACCTCTTCTTAAAACTATGTATGGTTCCTGCCTCCACTACTTCGCTTGCTAGGCTATTCCACTTCCTGACAACTCTATGATTGAAGAAATACTTCCTAACGTCCCTGTGACTCGTCTGAGTCTTCAGCTTCCAGTTGTGACCCCTTGTCCCTGTGTCCCCTCTCTGGAACATCCTATCTCTGTCCACCTTGTCTATTCCCCGCAGTATCTTGGTATGTCGTTATCATGTCTCCCCTGACCCTTCTGTCCTCCAGTGTCGTCAGTCCGATCTCCCTCAACCTTTCCTCGTACGACATTCCCCTGAGCTCTGGGACTAGCCTTGTTGCAAACCTTTGTACTTTCTCTAACTTCTTGACGTGCTTGACCAGGTGTGGGTTCCAGACTGGTGCTGGGATACTCCAGTATGGGCCTAACATACACAGTGTACAGTGTCTTGAACGATTCCTTATTAAGGTATCGGAACGCTATTCTCAGGTTTGCCAGGCGCCCGTATGCTGCAGCAGTTATTTGGTTGATGTGTGCTTCCGGTGATGTGCTCGGTGTTATGGTCACCCCAAGGTCTTTCTCCCTGAGTGAGGTCTGTAGTCTTTGTCCACCTAGCCTATACTCTGTCTGCGGTCTTCTTTGCCCCTCCGCAATCTTCATGACTTTGCATTTGGCTGGATTGAATTCGAGAAGCCAGTTACTGGACCACATGTCCAGCCTGTCCAGGTCTCTTTGCAGTCCTGCCTCATCCTCATCCGATTTAATTCTTCTCATCAACTTCACATCATCTGCAAATAGGGACACTTCAGAGTCTATTCCTTCCATCATGTCGTTCACATATATCAAAAATAGCACAGGTCCTAGAACTGACCCCTGTGGGACCCCGCTCGTCACAGGCGCCCACTGTGATACCTCTTCACGTACCATGACTCGTTGCTGCCTCCCTGTCAGGTATTCCTTGATCCATTGCAGTGCCCTCCCTGTTACATGCGCCTGATCCTCCAGCTTCTGCACTAATCTCTTGTGGGGAACTGTGTCAAAGGCCTTCCTGCAGTCTAGGAAAACGCAATCTACCCACCCCTCTCTCTCGTGTCTTACTTCTGTTACCTTGCCATAAAACTCCAGGAGGTTTGTGATACAAGATTTGCCTTCCATGAACCCATGCTGGTTTTCATTTATAATCTTGTTCCTTTCCAGGTGTTCGACCACTCTCCTCCTGATAATCTTCTCCATGACTTTGCACACAATACATGTCAGAGACACAGGTCTGTAGTTTAGCGCCTCGTTTCTGTTTCCTTTCTTAAATATGGGGACTACATTAGCTGTCTTCCATTTCTCAGGTAGTTGCCCAGTTTCAAGGGATGTGTTGAAGATTGTGGTTAGAGGCACGCACAGCATCTCTGCTCCTTCTCTAAGGACCCATGGGGAGATGTTGTCCGGTCCCATCGCCTTTGAGGTGTCAAGGTCACTTAGGAGCTTCTTCGCCTCCTCCTCAGTTGTTCGTATGTCATCCAACACTTGTTGGTATATTCCCTCTTGATGTTCCCTTCTGTGCTGTCTTCCCACAGCCTTTCCTGCCTCTACTGTGAAAACTTCCTTAAATCTCCTGTTCAGCTCCTCACATTCCTCCTGATCATTTCTTGTGAGTTCTCCACCTTCTGTCCTTAATCTGATTACCTGGTCTTTGACTGTTGTCTTCCTCCTGATGTGGCTATACAACAGTTTCGGGTCAGTCTTGATTCTCGATGCTATGTCATTTTCATACTGTCGCTGGGCCTCCCTCCTTACCTGTGCATACTCATTCCTGGCTCTGCGACTGATCTCCCTATTTTCGTGTGTTCTCTGCCTTCTGTACTTTTTCCATTCTCTATTGCACTTTGTTTTTGCCTCTTACACCGTCGGGTAAACCAGGGGCTCGTTCTGGTCTTCCCGTTGTTACTGTTGCCCTTGGGAATAAACCTTTCCACTGCCTCCTTGCATTTTGATGTTACATATTCCATCATTTCATTTACTGGCTTTCCTGCCAGTTCTCTGTCCCACTGGACCTCCCGCAAGAAGTTCTTCAACCCTATGTAGTCCCCTCTTTTATAGTCAGGCTTTTCCCATTCAACTCCTGTTATTCTCTCCACTTGCAGCTCTACTATGTATTCAAAGCACAGAACCACGTGGTCGCTAGCTCCTAGGGGACTTTCATACTTGATGTCCTCAATGTCTGAGCTGCCCAGGGTGAACACAAGGTCCAATCTTGCTGGTTCATCCTCCCCTCTCACTCTGGTAGTGTCCTTAACATGTTGGTGCATGAGGTTTTCCAGCACCACGTCCAACATCTTGGCTCTCCATGTTTTGGGACCCCCATGTGGCTCCAGGTTTTCCCAGTCAATCTCCCTGTGGTTGAAATCCCCCATAACCAGCAACTTTGCTCTGCTGGAGTGAGCTCTTCTTGCCACCTCAGCAAGTGTGTCCACCATTGCTCTGTTGCTCTCTTCATATTCCTCTCTTGGCCTCCTGCAGTTCTGTGGTGGATTATACATCACTGCAATGACCACTTTGTGTTCCCCAGACTGAAGTGTACCTACTATGTAGTCTCTTTCTCTCCCGTCTCATCTATGCCTTCCATTTTCTCGAATTTCCATCTGTTTTTTACGAGCAGAGCAACCCCACCTCCCCCCTTGCCCCTTCTATCTTTCCTCATGATCTGGTATCCTGGTGGGAAGATTGCATCTGTTATTGTCTCCGTGAGTTTTGTTTCTGTAACTGCTATGATGTCTGGGGACTTCTCATTGATTCTTTCTTGCCATTCCTCATGTTCATTAGTTAATCCATCTGCATTTGTGTACCAAACCTTCAACTTCTGTTCTAATACTGTAACTGTGGTGCGGGGGGTGGGAACAGAGGGATCGGTGTGTGATGGTTGTTTGGATTGTTCAGTTGCCTTGGGGTGTCGTGGCTGGAGTCCTTCTGCAGGTGTTTCTGGGGGGTGTGCTTGTCCTTCCATTTGATCCTGGGTTATTCTGCTCTCCTTTTTCATTTCCTCCCATTTCTCCTTTCGTTTTTGAGCTCTCTCTTTCATCGTCTTCCTTTCGTCCTGTGTTCTGTCTCGATCGAGGTACACACTCCGGAACTCTTGCTTGCCTCTCAGCCGTGCTTTCTCCTGTAGGATCATGGTTCGGGTTGATTCTGCCTTGAAAATTACTTTGAGAGGCCGATTCCTTTTCTTTGTGAACCACCCAATTCTCCGAAAATTTGCCACCTGGGTCATGTCCCCCTCGCCTATCACCTTCATGATATCTTCAATCGC